>CM041631.1:50355815-50388318 GCA_023333625.1 Bothriochloa decipiens
CAGTTTTCGGTCCATATTGACACGTGTCAAAAAACGGTGTCAACAGTGATGGTAAAGGGGATGGTGCCTGTTGTGCAGGAAGTGTAGCCACTTCATCTTCATCATCCTCACTATTCCAGTCCCGCGCTTCTCCATCCCTGGGCTCCATTGGCTCATACACCACTCGTGGTGGAATGGAACCTCCAGTGCTCATGCGGACAGTCTGACGGTTATGCATCTATCGAATTAAATTAAATTAAGTTAGAATCAATGTTTTTGTAATGAAATAAGGTAGAAGTAGCATATAAATTTAGAAAATAACAAGAGCAAGATAGTAAGCAAGTATCTAGGAAAGCAAGAAGAGCTAGACACGACCATTCTAACTAGGCTTGCGTCCTACAGTCAACCTAGAGCTGGTACCAACTTGTCACAAACCAATTTTAAGGACAAAATGGGATATATAAAATCCTTATGTGCATCCCCGAAAGTCACACACATAAGTCGATAAATCGATAAACAATACCATCTCAATGTTTATTACATGGCGAACAGATATCCATTACATAGTCTCAGGTATAAAAGTTTGATAAATATAAAATACTAGCACACTCACGGAAGCTTCAACCATAGGGAGGCAGTTGACTGGTGAACATCAAGCCTGATACTCATTAGGTAGTCCTCATTCTAGCCTTGATCTGTTACCCATCTGGGATTTTCTAAAATTAAAAGTAAAACAAATGTAAGTACACAACCGTACTCAGCAAGTATAACCAAGGGTTCATGAGGCACAAATAGCTGACATGGTTAATAGCATTTAGCTTTTAGTTATTTAACAAGTTTTGCAATTAGCATCAACAAGGTAGTTTCATTTCCATAACCACATGATCACAAAGTAAAGCTGAATAAATGAACTGCACATAACAATAAAATGAACATAACAGATCCACTCAGTTATCTGGGCCACCCGTAAATCGTGCCCAATATTTTGATTGAACTCTGCGCAGAGGTGTATACTTTCACTATGAGCCGTGATTTACCCTTTGGCCCGAGGTGATTAGCCTCTTAGCCCACTACCAAGGAAGACCAGCAGGGTTCACTATGAAGCCTTTCAAAGGTTCATATAACTAATTAGGACTGTCAGATCATCAGATGTAGGAACCCCCTTCCAAGATGGCACATTTCTTCCCGGCTATACTCACAAGGACAGAGGCTATCCTATATGCAACTCGGCAACCCCTAACAATCTAGAAAAGGTCCTCGTACAGAGCTAAAATCAGAGCCATGTAGCCCTCACAGTTATATGAAAAGTCTCAGCTTTTGCAAAAGGGTTACATTCATCTTATATGGTTATCTCTTATTCATTACTCCAGTGTACATGATCATGGTTAAAGATTTGCACTGGCAACATACTACCCAAATGCATATATTCCAAGGTTAACAAGCTAAAAGTATTCAATAGCTAGGAATTCCCTAAATAGGCATCAAAGGACACATGCAAATGAATTTTAGTGTTTCATGAATAGGTCAACAAGGAAGGTCCTTCACTATACTTGCCTTGGTTCTCAAAATACCCCTACTAGTCCTGTTGATCCTCAAAATGTCTTTGATCTTCCATGGATCCCTCACCATCTGAACTCGATTAACATTAACAATCCACACCATGCAAACCAACCAGGCCCACATACACAAAGCAAACAAAGAGCTATTAGAAGATAGTACACCAAAACATCATAACAGAAATAAAAGTTTATAAAACTATTCTACTCGCTTCTACGATCACACAGACATCAAATTCACCGAAAACAGAATTATAACAGCGAAGATATGGATTTTTAAAGGTTTCCTATAGACTAATAAATGCATTAAATATGAACTCAAAATCTAGATGATATAAACAGTATCAACAGTGGCACTAACAAGTAGATTACGAATTACGAATCTAACAGAATTTTAACGGGCCAAAATGGAGTTAAAATGAGAAAGTTATGAGCAAAACAAGATAGAACATCTATGTGTATTTCTAATGTATTTCGAGATTTATTTTTCTTAAGGAAAACGACAAGAAAACAAGGACGATGTCATGATGATGTCAAAAAAGCTAAGATTGACATCACCCCAAAGCAAGCAAGGCAAGCATACTCTCGGTAATGGCCATCATCGGCTACGACTCCACGCCCGCGGACTTGCACTACGGCGATTCATAGCAACAATTGGCACAATTCCTGTACCAACGGGAATAAGAGGAGATGGGGATCTCACCAACATCAAAGTTGGAGTTGCAGGTGGACCGTGGATGTCTGGCGGCTTGCGATGGCGGACAACTCTATCCTGTGAATAACAACAAGATGCCTTGAGCAACCTGAAGCAAAAATGAGTGGATACAAAGATCAAATAGCACCAGGAGACCAATACGAAGCCTGACATGATGCTCACTGTGACGAAGCAGCAGCGAGACGGCGAAATCGATGGTGGCAGAAAATTGCGAGCTCTAGCAGAAACCATCAATGGTGGTTAAGGTAGTTGCGGCGGCTGCTAGGGCTTCAGAAAACACGGGATGACACGATCACGTAGGCTTTATAGCGTGTGGACATGGGTTGCACCAAGATGCAAGGAATCACTGTGACTCGGTCGGTGTCCTTCTCTGATTCGTGGACGAGCCAAGATGGAGAAGAAGAATAGGAGCCGCTGCAGCTTGGCCTTGGCCTATTCGGCCCAATGAAAAAAAAATGAAGAATGAGCAGACCTGGCTGCTAGCTACTTGGGCCAGCAAAAGAGACAAGAAGGAGCAGGCCACTCGACCAGGAACAAAGAGAGAAAGGAAGTTGACCAGCAAGCCAAAATTGCTTTGCGACCAGAAAAGGAAAAAGAAGAAGAAATTCCTTTCTTTTATTTTCAAACCTTTTCACAAATCATTTTCAGGAGATTTTGAATTCAGCTAAACATAGAACCAAAACCAGACAACATACAAAAAACATGTAGCATCGGTATATTAATTGTGCACAAAAATGCACAAATAGGTCAATTTTGTACACACCATGGTCACTAACGTCTCTAACATAGGATCATGGCTTGCTTAGTTGCTTATTCAAGAAACAGAAATAGAAAAGGGGTAAGAAAAAGGAGAAAAAGAAAAGAGGCAAAGCTACCCAAGCCGCCCGGTCGGCCCAGCATGGCCAGTGCGCCTCGGCATGCCCTTCCCCCGTGCTGGCACAACACGGCCCAGCTACCCCGTGTGCCGCAGCCCAGCTCGGCCGGCCAAGTGCCCGCGCTTGCACGCCCCCGCGTAGATGGCCCAAGTGGATGATCCGGCCTAGCAAGGTCGCTTGGCCACGCCGCGCGCCCGTGCTCCACCCGCTGCCGCTAACCGCCAGGGCCCACCTGTCATAAGCGCCCTTTTCCCTTTTCTGTCAAGTGCGCCGTCGCGTCCATCATTCCACAAATGGAATAGAGCCGCCCCGCCGTCTGTCCGCGCCCGTGACCCGGATGTCGTCGGTCCGTCCGCCCGGCCACGCGAAGCCCTAACCCTTGCGCATGCTCGCCCTTGGCCGCTCGATGGGCATCTGCCATCATGGCCACCCATCCACCATGGCCGCCGCCGCTGCCACTATAAAAGAAGGGCACTGGGTCCGTTAGGGTATCATGTGCTGTGCAGCTTTTCTCACTCACTGGCCACCACTCACTCACTGCCTGAGGAAGAGAAGAGGAGAGGTAGGAGGAGAAGAAGGCGGGGAGCAGAGGAGGCTGAAGCTAGAGTGGGAGCCGGACCCGGGACGCCGCTGTCGTCACCGCTCAAGGTGCCGGAGGAGGACATGGAGTAGCTGCCTGACTTCACTAAGCGAACCGCAAGCTTAGCCTCTCCTTCCCCGAGCCGAACCATGAGCCACGCTGCCGCCATCGAGATAGCTTGATAAACTCAACCTCCATGGCCGCCGCCAGCACACCGTCCATGTTCTCTCTCTCCTCTCCGTCTTTCTCTCCATTAACTCGAGGAATGTGCTCGCCTAGCCCTAGAATGCCCCTTTGGCAACCTCCGAGAGCCTAGCATAGACCACAGCGGGGCCACGCCACTTCGCAGCCCTGGTCGCCATGGCACCTTGGCCGCCGGAGCGCCGCCATGGCATTCTTCGTCGCACGCCTCCGTCGTGCCACCGATAGGCTCGGTAGCTAGGATTTGGAGCTCCCAGTTACTCTAGTCAAGAATGGAAGGGAAGATGAGGGGGGCGGTGCAGCCTCGCCGGAGAATTTCATCGCCGACGCCGTCTGCCTCTGCCGAGTGCTCTGCTGTCGCCTGCCTACTAGGAGGACGATTCTCCCAAGTTGATGACCTTGCCTTGTTCGTCTTGGCCTAGTCTATTGGATGCGCACGTTAGCCGCCGCTCCGCTGCACTGCTGTGCCCCACCACCTTGGCCGTGCCGCTCGGTGCCACTGCTGCATGTGCGTCGGTGAGCAGAGGCACCACGAGCATGCCTGCACCCCACTGCCACCTCCACCTTGGCCTAGAGAAGCCGTAGCGCATGCCCAAGCAACCTCTCCCACGCTGCAGCGCCCCACCACCGCGGCCTCGCCACCGGCCGCCACCGAAACACATGTGCCGGTGAGCCAAGGGCCTGTGAGTTAGCTTGTATCCTACCAACGCCCTTGCCTTGTCTTTGCACAGCTCGAACCACTGCCATCGCCGCCTGAGCTGGCGAGGGGCACAGCACCGCTCGCCGCCGGTCGAGCCCAGCCACCACTCGCGAGAGCGTGAAGAGATGGGGAATTTTTCCCCTATGGCCTGGACCGTGTCCACTGAGTCCACCGTGGACCCAGTTGGACCAACCGCATAGCGGCACCTAGTCAGCCCTGTCTTCAGTGCACTATGAGCCAGGTCCATGGACCAAAGCACCGTGGACCAAGCCCACTGGATCCTCGCCCGCAACTTGGCACGACCATGGGCCGACAGGTGTCCAAGCCAGGCCGGCCCAACCCGGCCTAGATCCGGCCCTATCCAAGCCTGCTGAGGCCCAGTCGAGGCCCGATCGGCGTTGATCGTCGACCGGTCAACATTGACCGTTGACTGGGTCCCACCTGTCGATGACCGTTGACCCCAGTCCCACCTGTCAGTGACTGAACCGCTGGACCCACACATACGTCAGCATGACGTCAGCCTCGTGCCACCTCTGCCTTACCTGCAGTGCCACGTGGGCCAATAGGAAGATGCTACGTGTCAACCTCTAGATTATCCAGCCCTTCTTCTTTTTTAGAAAATAGATTAAACTTCAGAAATTCATAACTTATTCATACGAACTCCGAAAAATATGAACCAAGTGTCCAAATTTTCATAAAAATGAGCTCCATGTCATAGGCTTATGTTTGAATGCATTTGGAGTTATTAAATTTCATTTGGTTCTTTGTGATACTCTATAGGAGTCGCTAACGTGGCTATTTACGTCTTGTTTTAGAGGAGGAGCAGTTTGAGGAGGACGACTATGAGTATGAGGAGGAGCTCAGTGACGACTTCGCAGGTGCCACACCCCACCCAACCTCATAGATCCTATTACGCATGGCATAATATCTAGTTTGCTAGTGCTTTATTTATGAATATCACCTGATGATAGGTTGCATGGTAGATTTGTTTGATGAGCCTTTACCTTATTGCAACCTTACTCCTGCACACCCGCTGATAGGCTAGACGCATGCTTATTTACTTATGATGCTTTACTTCTACTGCGCTTATATCTGCATGATGTGATGCGTGGTGGAGAGTATGGTTATGTGGTAAGGCACGTGGTGCCACTTTACTCATGGAGAGTGCCACGTGCGTCTTGGGTGTGTGGTGAGGGTTGAGTCGATCGGACAGGGTTCTACGATGAGCCTTGTGGGAGAGTCGTGTTGGGGGATGTGTTCTGGACATTCCCATATGAGGTGCTTGTGGCAGGCACATTGTGAGGTATTTGGTGATCCCGGGGGTGAGAGCCTTCGTGGAGCGAGGCCCCGGGTAGGAGGTGCTTTTGTAGCACGGACTGTTGTAGTCCCTATGAGAACATAATCCTGTCTGATCCCCCTAGGACCCAATGTCTCTTGAGGACCAGAACCTTGGGACCTATGTGCTCACCGCTCGCCCCTGTATGGGCGGGGGACGGATGTCTGACTAGCTAGGATGGTGCCACTACTACTAGGTTGATAGCATATAGTGTCGGAAGGTACGAGCATTGGGGCACCGCCGATGATGGTGATCTTGTGGTTACAGGAGTACATGCTCTGCAGAGTTTATGAATCTATATATATAGTTCGCGAGCCACTGGTATACCTTTTTCTTAAGACCCACACTTCTCGGGAGTAGTGAGATGAGTCCTTCTATTCTTCCCCATGGTGTTACCCTTCTGGCTGTGAGCCACTGAGACAGGCTCCGAGAGGGAGTTGGACCTGTCCATTGTGTGTGAGAGGGTAAGATGTGTGTGATGGTGATGGAATGGGTTGGATATGTGGATGAGATGGGTTAAAATTTGATGAATTATATTATATAATATTGGCCAAGGAAACCACAGCCATATATTAGGTCACTTTGATTATATCCTTTGCATCCCACCAAATACTACATAGCAAAAGCAAAGCATAGGGTGGGAGATGTGGCCAGTACAGACCGTACTGAAACTTATTTGGCAGGTGAGCCCGACTATGACTTCGATGACGAGGAGGAGTAGACGTCTTGTTCCTACACTCAGGCTTCTTATGGAGATTTTGTTATACTTCCGCTGGCCACAGCTATTCCAGATGCTGCTACTGATCTGATGTTTTCTGCCAGTGTGGCGATGGACTATTTATGTAATTCCCTCTAATTGTACTCTTTTTATTCGATGTATGGATCCTGTATCAACTGCTGCTGGATTATATGATGGTTTGAGCTTTGAACTATCATACTATTTGTCATTCTGTGTATTCTCCCTTCGTGGAAAATTGAGGATGTTTCAGTTGGTACCAGAGCCATGCTTGACCCTAGGATGAGACCCATAGGATTGGATGATAGAATCTTGATCTCTTTCGGTTATACACCGACCACTGCATACGCTTTTATGCATGGCTTATCTCTCTCTTCAACTTTTCTAACTCCATTCTCGTGTCAACTTGCAGATGGACCCCAACTTGCCACTTGGTCCGTTGCCACCCACGGATGTCATTGAGTACAGACTTGATGGGATGGAGTATGAAGGCTGCGCTCATGTGCTTCACAAGGATCTCACCGAGCTTGGTGTTCCTGTGGAGAACGTCGAGTACCTTTGTCATGGCAAGCCCACCCTTGGAGGAGGCATCAAGGGCTACAAGGCAGTCCGCATCAATGTGCCTACAAGCATGAACCTGCTTGGAGTTGCTGCCTTCACCGACTTCGCCTTTGACAACAACACCAGCATGTGTGTTCAGACCATTTCGTGCTGGGCACTTCGCACTGTGCTGCGCAATGGGGCTGACTACCTGAAGGAGAGTCGCTTTCGTCTCCTTCCTCATGCCCTTGATGTACAGCAGGGCACTTGGGAGGAGATCGCCTACGCCAAGCAGAATATTAGAGTTGACCATAACCCTTGCCACCACACCTCTGTGATGTACTTGTAGTGCCAGGAAATGTACATTACCAAGTTGGAGTGAAAGGGACGCCGTAACTGCAACTACCTGATGGAGGTTGATGAGAGAATCTGCAAGTCAGAGAGCAAGGAGACAGCATGGAAGTAGAAGATTATATATCTAGAGCGTGAGTTAGCATGCAAGGAGCACACTCATCAGGACCAGATCGCCAGACTGACGAATGAAATGGAGAAGCTTTAGCTCCATGACAGCTGACTCAATAGGAAGATCTAGGACCTTGAGACCACTCTAGCAGAGAAGAACAAGGACTACGCGAAGATGTTCGAGAAGCAGAGTGATGATTCCCTCTACAGGGACAGACTTCATGAGCAGTGTAGTGCACTCTGTGAGAGGTTGATGGAGGCACGCACCCTCGCCAACTACAACCAGGGACACCTGATCAACTACGTCCATAAGATAGCATACCTCATGGACAAGCTCAAACGCACCATGGAGGCTTGGAAGAGGTCCGATCACAAGAGAGTCAAAGAGTATGAGGAATTGCAGGACGAGCTTCCCTTACGGGCCCGTAAGAAGGTCAGAGTTGTGATGTTCGAGCTAGGGCAATCTCGCCTCAACTTGAGTGGGTGCCCCACCACTGGACTCAGCGGACAGTCAGTGTCCACCCCACAGCTTGAGGAGGCCTATCGTTACGTCTCTCACCTTCGGATGACTAGCGAGCAGATCCAAGCTTCTGGCATCGGTATTCCCCCCACATCTTACAGTTTGGACTAGTCCATAGGGATGATTTAGCGTAGAGTAGGATCAGGAGATGATGGGCCCTGTGTGGCTGAATGACCAGACTCACCATGTTGTTGATTAGTGGTCCACCCCTTTGTTAGAACTACCTGTGTGTAGTACATTTCTCGCGAGTCTCCTAGCATAGCTGCTAGAGATGTTGCCATGTACTCACCTGATGTAATGGATGATTCAGATTTTATCACATCTTTATGGATCTTCATGCTTCTCTGTATGAGTGTTGGATAGATTTAAGTTCTTTTAAATCGTTAAGCTATCTTAATTATTATGTCATTAATGTTGAAGTTATATCACATGCACTCATGTGCCCTAATCTGAGGTTTATGATAAGTAGGATGTCCACTAGTCATACCAGCCACCTGAGCAACCGCTCCCCTTCACCTACGCCCGCCAGGGGCCATGGACGCGGTCGTGGTCAGGATCATGGTCATGGACGCATTGGTCACATACCCCTCATCCTTGAGGAGCCACCTCATGCTGCCACCCCACAGCCCACACACCCACCACCACCGCTGGTTGTTGAGCTGGAACCAGCTACTGGTGGCGCGGCTGGAGGACCGCCACCACCCATTGCTGAGCCCGAGCCTGAGCCGGCCGCTGGAGCAGATGCAGCTCCGCTGCCACCACCCGTGCCACTTTTGGTGGATGTGATGGCTCAGCAGATCGAGCTCCTTTGAATCTTAGCTAAGAACGTGCTACACCCCCACCATAGGGAGCCACGTGATGACTTCTACAAGAAGCTAGAGTTCTTTCTCAAGCTGAAGCCCCCGACATTTGATGGCACCAGCATCGACCCCATCGCTGCTGATGACTGGTTGAGGGAGATTGAGAAGAAGCTGGACTTGACCACTTACACTGACGAGGAGTGTGTTGGCTTGGCAACTCACCAGCTTGTGGGTGCTAGGCGATCTTGGTGGGACAGCCTCTGTGAGACCCACCAGGACCCTGCTAACATCTCCTGGGACGAGTTTGTGGAGGAGTTCCACGCGTTCTTCATTCGCGAGGGCATGCTGGAGAAGAAGGAGAACGAGTTTCGCAACATCTCCATGGGAGCTGACAAGGTGCATGAGTACACCACCCGCTTCACTAACCTGCTACCCTCTGCACCTACCTCAGTGGTGAATTCCGAGAAGGAGAAGATGTACTACTACCGCAAGGGCTTGTCTAGCTGCATCAAGCTCTCCCTCTTAGGCACCAAGAGCCACACCCTGCATGACTTGATTGACAGGTGCATGGAGATTGAGAAGGACCGCGATGAGGTTCTCGTGGAGAAGGAGGCACTTGGCAAGACCAAGAAGCACCGTGCTAAGGGCACCTCCCGTGCACCTGCCCCACGGAGGATGCGTGGTAAGGCATCTCAGCCTCCCTGCTCTCGCTTCACCCAGGGAGCTGCACACGGTTCAAGTCGGGGCGGTGGTACCCACACCAACAACTACCCCAGCCCTGCTCAGGACCGCCAAGCGTACGCTCAAGCCCAATAGGCGGCACGACTACACTTGCTTTGCTTGCGGCCAGCTGGGTCACAAGGCAGCTGAGTGCCTGAACAAGACTGCACCGGCTACACCAGCGCCCGGCAGGCAGAACCAGGGCACCCCGTACAAGCAGGTGCCATCTGGAGCACCCCATGGCCACCTTGTCCACATCACAGTAGAGGCTACCTAGAGTGCCCCCGATGTGGTGTACAGTATGTTTTTAGTACATGGAGTTAAGGCATCCATGTTGTTTGATTCAGGAGCTACATGTTCTTATATAGCCACCAAGTTTGCACGAGAGCACCATATACCTGTCACTCCTTGAAAAGAAGCCTTATACACCAGCTCACCTTTGGGCAACGTTTGTTGTACCAAAAGATGTAAGGGAGTGAGTATCATGATTGAGGGTCTTACCTTTCTTGCTGATCTTACCTTGCTACCCTTTGAAGTCCTAGACGTCATTCTAGGAATGGATTGGTTAACCCAGAACAAGGGAGTGATATCTTGCTCACCTAGATTTGTGGATATAACCCATCCAATTGGTCGCTGGATTAGATGTGAGCCAAACAAAGGGACCGATGTTTTCATGTTGTGTACCCTTGAAGAGAAGTCGCTTGAGGAAGTGCATGTAGTTCGTGAGTACCCGACGTCTTTCCTGAAGAACTACCTGTTGCCTGGTACGAGTCCTATTTCCAAGCGACCTTACCGTATGGAAGTTGATGAGCTTAAGGAGCTTAAGAAATAGCTTGAGGAGCTATCCGAGAAAGGGTTCATTAGGCCCAGTGCCTCGCCCTGGGGATCTCCTATTCTGTTTCTTAAGAAGAAGGATGGAACGAAGAGGATGTGCACTGACTATAGGAACCTGAATGTCGTGACCATAAAGAACAAGTACCCCCTGCCGATGATAGATGACCTACTAGATCAGCTACGCAATGCCAGGTACTTCTCCAAGATTGACCTTAGATCAGGCTACCATCAGATGAAGATCAAAGAAGATAACATTCCCAAGATAGCATTTGTCACCACATATGGGCAGTATGAGTACCGTCGTGTCCTTCGATCTTACGAACGCACCGGCTTATTTTATGAACATGATGAATAAAGTGTTCATGCAGGAGCTGGATAAGTTTGTGGTGGTCTTCATTGATGGCATTCTTGTCTATTCTGTCACCGTTGAGGCACATGAACAACATCTATGGATAGTGTTAGAGAAGTTGAGAAAGCATCAGCTCCATGCCAAGTTCAACAAGTGTGAGTTCTAGCTTGAGGGGGTCGCTTTCCTAGGCCATGTACTCAATGCTGATGGAGTAGCTGTTGATCCATCCAAGATTGAGACAGTGAAGGGATGGGAGCAGCCACAGAATGTGACCGATGTGAGAAGATTCTTGGGATTGGCTGGTTATTATCACCGATTCATCGAGAACTTTTCCAAGATAGCTCACCCCATGACCAACCTCCTAAAGAAGACCAAAGAGTTTGAATGGATGCCCCAATGCGAACAGAGTTTCCAGACTCTGAAGGAGAAGCTCACCACAACGCCTATTCTTGCCTTGCCCGATATCCACCAGGACTTTGTGGTCTATGGCAATGCATCTCGCCACAGGCTCAGTTGTGTTCTGATGCAGAATGGGAAAATCATTGCCTATGCTTCCTGCTAGCTTAAAGAGCACGAACAGCGTTACCCCACCCGTGATGTTGAGATTGCAACTGTGATCCATGCATTGAAGATTTGGAGGCACTACCTAATTGGGAACAAGTGTGAAATCTACACCGATCACAAGAGCCTAAAGTACTTTTTCACCCAGGAAAATCTGAACATGAGACAGCATCGTTGGCTTGAGTTGATTAATGACTACGACATAGAGATTCTCTATCACCCTAGAAAGGCCAATGTGGTCACTGATGCTCTTAGCCACAAAAGCCATTGTCATGCACTGTTCACCACCACCTTGCCCAAAGAGTTGCAAGAGGGCATTGATGAGTTACAGATGGAGGTGATACCCCATGGCTTGTTGAATGAGCTTTGTGTACACTACACCCTCATGGATAGGATTCGTGAAGCTCAGCACCATTGCCTAGAGATTTGGGAGATACACGAGCTCCTGATGCAAGGCAAGTGCCTAGAGTTCAGTGAAGATGAGCAAGGTACCTATTGGTACAAGGACAGAATTTGTGTGCCTATAGACCTAGCTATCCGCAATGAGATCCTATCAGAAGGACATGACTCTAAGTATTGTATCCACCCAGGCAGTACTAAGATGTATGCTGATTTGAAGAGGAAATTCTATTGGAAGAACATGAAGTCAGATATCGTAGGTCATGTTGCTAGATGCGACATTTGTAAACACGTCAAAACTTAGCACAAGAGACCTGCAGGACTGCTAAAGCCACTTGATATACCTGAATGGAAATGGGATAGCATTTCTATGGACTTCATTGTGGGTTTGCCTCGAACCTTGAAGGGCCATGATGCTATATGGGTGATAGTCGATCGCTTGACTAAGGTAGCTCACTTCCTAGCCATCAAGAGTGATGCCCGAGTTGGCCAGCTAGCAGATTTGTATGTTCAGAACATTCTCAAACTGCATGGAGCCCCTAAGAGCATAATATCTGATCATGGGCCACAACACATGTCCAAGTTCTAGAAAGCCCTGAACAAGTCTATAGGGAGCAAGCTAGATTACAGTACCGCTTACCACCCTCAGACAAATGGTCAGACTGAGAGGGTGAACCAGATTCTTGAAGATATGCTTCAGGCTTGTGTTATGAAATATGGAACTGATTGGAAGAAGAGTTTGCCCTTTGTAGAGTTCTCCTACAACAACAGTTACCAGGCTAGTCTCAAGATGTCACCGTTCGAGGATATGTATGGAAGACTATGCAGGACACCCCTGATGTGGTCTGAAGTAGGTGAAAGATGATTCTTTGGCCCTGCCACCATCAAGGAGGCCAAAGAAGGAGTCGTCCAAGTGCGAGAGAATCTGAGGATTGCCCAGAGCTGTTAGAAGAGCTATGCCGACAAGAGACACAGAGACCTCGAGTTTGAAGTCAGGGACTATGTCTATCTCAAGGTCTCCCCGCTTCGAGGGACCGTTAGATTCCATGTGAAGGGAAAGCTAGCACCAAGGTATGTGGGGCCGTACAAAATCTGTGCCAGAGTTGGCAAGCTCGCCTACAAGGTAGAGTTGCCCGAGCAACTAGTAGGAGTGCACCCAGTGTTCCATGTGTCACAACTGCACAAGTGTTTGCAGCCGCCAGAGCATCCGATACCCACCGAGGCACTAGATATTCAGGACACCCTGGAATACAGAGAGCATCCTATCCACATTATGGATAGAACCGCCAAGGAAACCAGAAACACCAGCACGCCATACTTGAAGATTCAGTGGAGCAATCACACAGAACAAGAAGCAACTTGGGAAAAGTAATCAGAAATGAGGAGGCTCTACCCCTACTTGCTTAAAGAGTAAGTTGCACTTTTAAATCTTGAGGACGAGATTCTTATAAGGGGGTAGGACTGTAACATCCCTAATTTTCCCAACACCAAAAATCGCAACCAACAAAATTTTTTCTAAAACAACCCGATTGGTGAGTATCATGTAGGAAAAATCCCATACTAGTTGTTGCACAAGTAGCACCAAACGTTAGTGAAGCATATGCATTTAATTGACAAGAGGATGATTCGCCTCTTATTGGTTTTATGTATTGAATAATAAAATTAACAAATTAATTGTCATATGTATATATAAGTATACTAACCTTGGAAATAGGGCCAACCTACCCATGAGACCCTAGGGGACCCACCATGGTCTACATACCATGGTCACTAACCTCTCTAACATAGGATCATGGCTTGTTTAGTTGCTTAGTCAAGAAACAGAAATAGAAAAGGGGTAAGAAAAAGGAGAAAAAGAAAGGCAAAGCAGCCCAAGCCGCCCGGTCGGCCCAGCATGGCCAGTGCGCCTCGGCTTGCCCTTCCCCGCGCTGGCCCAACCGACTGACACAGCCTAACAGCCACGGCCCAGCTACCCCGCGCACCGTAGCCCAGCTTAGTCGGCCGCGTGCCGCGCCTGCACGCCCCTGCGTAGATGGCCCAAGTGGCTGATCCGGCCCAGCAAGGCGGCCTGGGCACGCCACGCGCCCGCGCTCCACCCGCTGCCGCTGACCGACGGCGCCCACCTGTCATAAGCGCCCTTTTCCCTTTTCTGTCCAGTGCACCGTCACATCCGTCATTCCACAAATGGAACGAAGCCGCCCCGTCATTCGTCCACGCCCGTGACTCGCCACTGTGCCCTGGATGCCATCCATCCATTCGCCCAGCCACGTGAAGCCCTAACCCTAGCGCGTGCTCGCCCTTGGTCACTCGATGGGCATCTGCCATCATGGCCGCCCATCCACCATGGCTGCCACCGCTGCCACTATAAAAGAAGGGCGTCGGGTCCGTTAGGGTATCACGTGCCACGCAGCTTTTCTCACTCACTGGCCACCACTCGCTCACTGCTTGAGGAAGAGAAGAGGAGAGGTAGGAGGAGAAGAAGGCGGGAAGCAGAGGAGGCCAGAGCTAGAATGGGAGCCGAACCCGGGACGGCGCTGCCGTCAGTGCTCGAGGCGCCGGAGGAGGACACGGAGTAGCTGCCTGACTTCACCAAGCAAACCACGAGCTTAGCCTCTCCTTCCCCGAGCTAAACCACAAGCCATGCTGCCACCATCGAGACAACTCGGTAAACTTGATCTCCATGGCCGCAGCTAGCACAACGTCCATGTTCTCTCTCTCCTCTCCCTCTTTCTCTCCATTAACTCGAGGAATGTGCTTGCCTAGCCCTAGAACACCCCTTTGGAAACCTCAAAGAGCCTGGCACAGACCACAGCAGGGCCACGCCACTTTGCAGCCCTGGTTGCCATGGCACCTTGGTCGCCGGAGCGCTGCCATGGCATTCTTCATCGCGCGCCTCCGTCCTGCCACCGATAGGCTCGGTAGCTAGGATTTGGAGCGCCCAGCTGCTCTAGTCGAGATGGGAATAGAAGATAAGGGGGAAGGTGCAGCCTTGCTGGAGAATTTCACCGCCGACGCCGTCCGCCACCGCCAAGCACTCCGCCATCGCCTGCCCGCTAGGAGGCCGCTTCTCTCAAATTGATGACCTTGCCTTGTTCGTCTTGGCCTAGCCTATCGGATGCGCACACTAGCCGCTGCTCCGCTAGACTGCTATGCCCTGTCACCGCAGCCATGCCGCTCGGTGCCGCCGCTACACGTGCGCGGGCGAGCAGAGGCACCACGAGCCCGCCTGCACCCACTATCACCTCCACCTTGGCCTAGAGAAGCCATAGCGCATGCCCAGGCAACCTCCCCCGCACTGCAGCACACCACCGCCGTGGCCTCGCTGTCGGCAGCCACCGAAACACATGCGCGGGTGAGCCAAGGGCCTGTGAGTTAGCTTGTATCCCACCAGCGCCCTCGCCTCGTCTTTGCACAGCTTAAGCCACTGCCGTCGCCGCCTGAGCTGGCCAAGGGCACAGCGCCGCTCGCCGTCGGTTGAGCCCAGCCGCCGCTCGCGTGAGCGTGAAGAGATGGGGAATTTTTCCCCTATGGGCTTGGACCGCGTCCACCGGGTCCACCGTGGACCCAGCTGGCCCAACCGCGCAGCGCCACCTAGTCGCCCTGTCTTCAGTGCACCGTGTGCCAGACCATGGACCAAAGCACCGTGGACCAAGCCCACTCGATCCCAGCCCGCAACGTGGCACGACCATGGGTCCACACTTGTCCGGGCCAGGCCGGCCCAACACGGCCTAGATCCGACCCTACCCAAGCCCACCGAGGCCCAGTCGGGGCCCGGTCGGTGTTGACCGTTGACCAGTCAATGTTGACCGTTGATCGGGTCTCACCTGTCAATGACCGTTGAACCCGGTCCCACCTGTCAATGACTGAACCGCCGGACCCACACAGACGTCAGCATGACATCAGCCTCGCGCCACCTCTGCCTGACCTGCAGTGCCACATGGGCCAATAGGAAGACGCCACATGTCAGCCTCTAGATTATCCAACCCTTTTCTTCTTCAGAAAATAGATTAAACTTTGAAAATTCATAACTTATTCATACGAACTCTGAAAAATATGAACCAACTATCCAAATTTTCATAAAAATGAGCTCTACATCATAGGCTTATGTTTGAATGCATTTGGAGTTATTAAATTTCATTTGGTTCTTTCTGATACTCTATAGGAGTCGCTAACGCGGCTATTTACGTCTCATTTTAGAGGAGTAGTTTGAGGAGGATGACTACGAGTACGAGGAGGAGCTCGGTGATGACTTCACAGGTGCCACACCCCACCCAACCTCGTAGATCCTATTACACATGGCATAATATCTAGTTTGCTAGTGCTTTATTTATGAATATCACCTGATGATAGGTTGCATGGTAGATTTGCTTGATGAGCCTTTACCTTGTTGCAACCTTACTCCTGCGCACCCGCTGATAGGCTAGACGCATGCTTATTTACTTATGATGCTTTACTTCTACTACACTTATATCTGCGAGATGTGATGCGTGGTGGAGAGTATGGTTATGTGGTTAAGGCATATGGTGCCACTTTACTCAGGGAGAGTGTTGCGTGCGTCTTGGGTGCATGTTGTGTCTGATCCCCCTAGGACCTAATATCTCTTGAGGACCGGAACCTTGGGACCAACGTGCTCACCGCTCGCCCCTGTATGGGCAGGGGATGGATGTCTGACTAGCTAGGACGGTACCACTACTACTAGGTTGATAGCAGATATTGTCGGGAGGTACGAGCATTAGGACCCACACACTCCTTAGACCGCATAGTGACCTCGGGGGCCCGGTACTATGTCTCATAGTCTCAGTGTGCCTGTGGTACCTATCCGAGATGTCCCAGTACTGAGTGGTAGGGTGACATCGCACCAGTTAGAAAGCAGTCGGAATCAGCTTAGGCGGGGCAACGCCGATGATGGTGATCTTGTGGTTTTTCCTAAGACCCAGTACTGGTATGGCTTTTTCCTAAGATCCACGCTTCTCGGGAGTAGTGAGATGAGTCCTTCTATTCTTCCCCTTGGTGTTACCCTTCCAGCTGTGAGCCGCTGAGACTAGCTCCGAGAGGGAGTTAGACCTGTCGACTGAGTGCGAGAGGGTAAGATGTGTGTGATATTGATGGAATGGAGTGGATATGTGGATGAGATGGGTTAAAACTTGATGAATTATATTATATAATATTGGCCACTACTTGCATAGGAAACCACAGCCATATATTAGGTCGCTTTGATTATATCCTTTGCATCCCACCAAATACTACATAGCAAAAGCAAAGCATAGGGTGGGAGATGTGGCCAGTACAAACTGTACTGAAAGTTATTTGGCAGGTGAGCCCGACTACGACTTTGATGACGACGAGGACTAGACGTCTCGTTCCTACGCTCAGGCTTCTTATGGAGATTTTGTTGTACTTCCGCTTGCCGTAGCTGTTCCAGATGCTGCTACTCTGATGTTTTCCGCCAGTGTGGCGATGGACTATTTATGTAATTCCCTCCAATTGTACTCTTTTTATTCGATGTATGGATCCTATATCTACTGCTGCTGGATTATATGATGGTTTGAGCTTTGAACTATCATACTATTCGTCATTCTGTGTATTTTCCCTTCGTAGAAAATTGAGGATGTTTCAGCTATGATATTCTATTTTAATTTATATATGCAATGTCTTAGTATTAACCGAAAGACATCTGCAATTTTAATAGATAGACAAGAAAAAAAAACCAATCAGAACACGATCATGACGTACTCTTCACTTGCTGTAAGTACCTTCATGAAGATGTTGGTGCAGCAAGAGAATTAGCTGTAAGTACCTTCACTTGCTTTCCTTGAAATCTATTGAAGTCATTGCCATAAAGAAGGAAAAGCACAAGGAGGTCAAAGCCACACCATCATTTTGAAGTTATAATATTGCAACTATCGATATCCTATCTGTGCATTGTGCCTATGTAATCTCTATTCTCAGTAGGCTGAGGGATGAACTATGCAGTTGTTATGATAATGTCTCTAGGTTCTACGATTTTAAAGCCTTGCACAATTGGTAACCTAATGTTTACTCCTTGGTTTTCGCAGGAGCCAATGCCTAGTGTAGTTGTTTCTGACGTCTCCTCTAGGGCAAGCTCCTCCAGAACATGAAGAACACGGAGATCCGTAACGATGCTGCTCGAGAAACAACTTGCAGCTCAAAAGCAATTTTCAGCTGCCCTCACTAAAGAGTTGGGTGAACTCAGGAGGTCGACTGAACAGGCTATTACGGAGTTAGAGTAGTTCAGGAGGCTGCACGATGAGGACAGCAATGTAACGAGGGGGCTCTTTCACATCTACGCTGGTAACTCAAGGTCTTGTTGATGATGAGAAGTTAACATGTCTAGTTTGTTTGCTATTTTGTTGTGAATTCGTGGCTACTTCATATGTGAACTCTATCAGTGGCTTGCTGCTGACCAGAACTGCTGTAACCTGATTTAGATGCAAACATTATTATGCATGTATTT
Organism: Bothriochloa decipiens; assembly: GCA_023333625.1. Lineage (NCBI taxonomy): Eukaryota > Viridiplantae > Streptophyta > Magnoliopsida > Poales > Poaceae > Bothriochloa > Bothriochloa decipiens. Next base: position 50,374,154 of record CM041631.1, read on the forward strand.
AGTATATTGTGCAACAGTGTTGTGATGTAATGATTGCTTTGCATGCGTCATTTAAAACTGTGGTGAATATGCCATGGTGTTGAATTGCTTTTGTGACAAAATGGTATTTGAGCGCGTGAACGAAACCTGACAGGTAATGTGGGAAAACATGCTTGCAACACGTTGATGAACCAGCATTCAAAACATGGACGACTACCATCGTGACACGTCATTTAATAAGAAACGAACACCTGGACAAAAAAAATACTACATCGTTCAATGAACGTCTGACGCATGTGCCAATAAAGCTCTGAAAAGTGGCACAACATCGGCGTGACACGTGGTCCGGTAAGAACATCAAACGTGGTCCATCAGGAACGTGACATGTCTTGCAATAACAAACCAACACGTGATCCAATAGTAATTTGACATGTGCCCAATGAGTAAACTGACACGTACTGCTATAAAAACGTGACATGTGGTCCTGTCGTAATGAGACACGTGACCTAATTAAAACATGACACATGGTCCAATAGGAGAAAGACACATGGACAATCCTGAGGGTGCCACATCGTTCTACTGATGTCGTCTGACCATAGCCAGGTAAGCTATCTATTGCCACGTCAGCTGACGGTGTCCATGCCAACATAATGACCATCTTGTGCCATCTTGTAACGTACGGAAAAACCTTGATGACACCCATGGTTTGGTCATCGAAGATGCATCTTCGGTGACGCTTCTTTAAGATCATCATAACTACATAAGAGTGACACGAGTTCCGCGATGGTGGCGTTTTGGTCACAGATTCGTCACCGAACAGAAATAGTGACGAATTTCACACTTACAGTGACAAAAACAATTCATCATGGTAGGTCGTATCTCTACTAGTGGAAGGAGGTGTAATCAACACAAAAAAGCATAATGAAGCTCTTATGCTAAAGAACTTCCACGAATCCTTAAGAAATCGGACATCCCATGGTTGAATCTAATCTGGGAAGCAACTTCACAGGACTGGGAACACTTAAAAAAGGTTATTTCAGGTGGACAGACAAATTGAAATAACTTCAAGGCACCTTTGAGTCATAGCTTTAGTGAAAATAAGATATAAGAAATGAAGAAAGGTGCCTGTTCTAAGAAAAAAACTGGTGCAGCGAAGTGCAGAAGAATATCTCTCTAACCTAAATAAGAAATAGAAATTCAAGTGCTGTAAGAAATAGAAATTCAAGTGCTGCTCTATCTTTTTCAAAAAAATGTGGTCAACTGACAGAGAAGTTTTTTCTTTGACGGTGCAGAACCGACAGGTTATAAGGACATTTACCCTGACGGTCAGTACACCATCAAACAAAATAATTTTTCCTTGTCAATGCCTATTTTCCCTGTCACTTCTAACCGTCAGGGCAATCACAGAAGACCATCTAAAGAATCCTTTTCCCTGACGGTGTTAAACTCCAGGAAAAATACCACAAAAAAATAACATAATAGTTTTTCCTATTAATTTAAAACTAGCAGGAAATTTCAAATGCACAGAACAAAATATCAGCAGCCCAACATGAATTGAATACACAATTATTATATATAAAAATATTAGTCTAACATGTCAATACATACAAAGATGTCCTAGTGTTTGGACCATATCGAAATGTGAAATATATCTGCCCAAAGCAACTTCTCCAAGCATTTGGCATCAACTTTAAAAACTCTTGAACCACGGATCCACCATTATTATTATTATCTAAACATTCACTACCAGCACCAACACTGGACAATGCACTGGAAACGACCCTGCATTCGTCGATGCTGGCCCTAGATCTCCATTGTCATGCCAGCCCATGTTGGAAATCTGCAAAATATAGTAAGAAATTTTAGTGCCAACTACAAGAAAATACATATATTGTCTGGTCAGAACTCAGAAACAGTCTGAACCAAAACTTATCATATGAAATCAAGTGTAAACCTGTTAAACCATCATCTGTCATGTACACTAGCCATCATAGAGATTTAAATTATATGCCTACAAAAGAATATTGCAGACAAGATGAGAACTAAATTTCAACATCGTCATTCTTGAAACAATATGCATTCTCTGTATTGGGTGCAAAAGCATGACTACTGAACAATATGCATCCTAGCTTTGTAGGTGAAAAAAAAATCCTATAGAAGCTAGATGGCTATTACAGAAGCAAGACTGAACTATGGCCTGACTTTGCAAGTTGTCATAAAACATAGTTTTGCAATTCAGTTAACCAAATCAACTAGAAAAGGATAAAATGTATTACAAGATTTCATAGAACCTTGTCTAAGCATAGTTTTGAACCTGCTGGAAGTAAAGAATTCTTGAAGAACATCTGGAATGGTTGGAGCAACGATTACAGATGACTGCTGCAAAACATTGTTTACAGATAACGGAGTCAACATACAAACAATAGTAGCAGAAAGAAAAAAAATAGCCCTAAGAGCAAGTGAATGACCAACATTTCTAAAAAAGCTTGCAGGCAAATAACATAACACGTAGTTGAACTAAAACATGTCTATAAAGTATACCTTTGTAGCAATTTCATCATTGGATCGGTTTCTAACATATATACCTGTCATACAAAACGAAAAGAAAAGACAAGGAATAGTTTAGTGGCTTTGATTAAACCTCAACTTGCACATGAATTCCAGAAATATACTTGCTAGAAAAACAAGACAAAAAGACGTAGGCATGTATACACTTGTATAGATCAGATCTGGATGCAAATACACTACAACAGCAGGCATTTTTATCTTCATTCAACTACTACTCAAACTTATTTATTTGCTAGAACACCAGAAGTCACATAGTAGTAAAGTAATGCAAAATAGAAACCAATTTCAGACATACGCACAAAACAATGAACAAACCCACAAAGTCATGGACAAAGGCAGCATGCCTCTTAACAATTACAAAACTCTACGAGTTCGAAGTTACAAATCAGAGGCACTCAGGTTGTTTAGACCAAAAATAATTACTGCATGCTGCAAAAATAAGTCCTACCCCAGTGGATACAAGAACATTTATAGCAAAATTTCTGCATCACGTGAATCTCATTCAGCAAAATCGCAATGACAGATAAAAAATATAGGATGTGTGTTACCATGTTATCATTAGACGCACCAGAAATTATCGTACTCCGGTGGATTCAAGAACTTATACAAGCATATAGTAGCATATACTACGTCGTTCATCTGATGACAAGTCCCGACGAAATACAATTTTATAATCCATCTGATGACAAGTCCCGACCAAATACAATTTTATGATCCAACGAATAGGGTGGAGAGTGGGTGCTTACAGGAAAATGGCGGCGAAGACACAAGGGGCGCTTGCTCTTGCAGTCGCCATCGATATAATCGGTGTAGACCTGGACGCCGCCGGAGAAGACGTGGATATCCTGGTGCGTCGCTCAGGCAACACCTGACACCTGTTGGACATAATCTGCTGCTACCCTATTCATTTCACTCGGTATGGTCAGGGACAGGTAGCCCAGGACGTGCAGCAAGTCATGGCAATAGGCCATGCTCGCCACTATGTAATCATGACATCAGCCATGTATAGGTAGTGGGCTGATGTAAGCCATGTACTAGGAACAGTAGGGGCTGTAACCGCCTTGCTAGTGGGTAGTGTGTATATAAACGCAAGAAATGAATGAATAGAAGAAGTTCTTTGTCACCATTTCCTGGGTACTCAGTTTCAGCCAATGCTGAAATAATAGAGCAATACGTGTGTGTGTTCAGAGAGCTCAGCTCATCTTCTTTCTTGGTTCACGGAGGATCTCGAGGGGGGTCGAGTAGGTACTGCTCGCCTCGACGACGCTAGGATCTAGCATCAACAACACCCACGTCGCAGGCGTTGGCGGCACCCGTCATCCGCAACCTCCACCCACGGCGTCGCCTCACCGGTCACTACACCTGCAGCTGCGAGACAAAGGGCCATGCCGTCGGCGTGTTACTCCTCCAGACGTCACACTACCGGAGAACGCGGATCCAGCATCCCAGCACAAAGCCACCACCGGATCTGCCGATGGAAGGGGAAGATCGGCCGTCATCGCCCCAGATGAGAGAGGGTGAGGGAGTGGTAAGGGAGAGGATGAGAAAGATCTAGGCGCACCTAACTGGATCCGGTCTCGCCGCTGGTTGGGATGGGATGGGACGGGCGTGGCCGCCACTTCCTGCTCTGGCCGCCAGGGACACGACTCCTACTTCCTCGCCGATGAGTGAGGTAGAGAAGATTGAGGTCGGTGAGTGACAGAGAGAGGCCGACGCAGAGGAAGTAGTTGCGCCTTGCGATGACACGCGAAGGAAGGAGCGGCGCTGCGGGCGGTGGGTGGGTAGTGCGAGAGGAGTTGAGTGGGTGGGCTAGGGTTTGAGCGGAGGCGGGGTTGGGCATTGACTGCAGGTGCGCGGAGGTGCGGCTTGGCGGCGACGAAGGCATTGTGCTGCAGCAGGAGGAGATCAAGAGCCAAGGTGGTGCTGAGGACTTAGGGTAAGGATGGCAACGGGTCGGGTTCAGATCCGGTAGAGTCTCCGTGCATCCAAAATCGAAACCCAAAGCCAAAATCGAACCCGAAACCGAAACCGATTCGGGTGAAAATCCATCACCAAAACCAAACCCGCAGATACCCGAAACCTGAACGGGTACCCAAAACCCAAATGGATACCTGAAACCCTTGGATATGTATACACATATTCACATGTACTAACAAGAGGCAACAAATAATAAATATTTTCATGAGTTAACTTTTAATAAATTTAATAATTTAACTAAAGAAGTTATTATTAACATATTATAAAACATGAGTTTTAATTCTAAATAATTTATTTCAGATATCCATGGGTGGAAAATCAAACCCGAAACCAAACCAAAACCGAACCCGATTCCGAACCCCAAAACCGTGGGTGAAAAGTCATCATCAAACCCGAACCCGCAGGACCCGAAACCTGTGGATACCTGCCCCGAACCCGATCTGCTACCATCCTTACGGGTATGCATAAAATCTATCGTTGGATGAATCTTGACAGACGAGATCATCCAATGACTTATCTGGCAAAGGTGATGACGACCCAAAATAGAATTTTAACTCAAAATAAAGTCATTTTAACTCAATACTGCTATTTTTTATTTTCTTTTGCTGATAAAAATATATTTAATACTAAGACATTAAAATTAGTATAACTTATCAAAATCTATATTTGTTGTGTTATTCAACTTTTCAATCTAGAATTCTAGTGTTTTCAAAGTGTAATTCACCGTATTTTGTCTCACGCAGCACGAAGAAAAATATAATAATACAAATACTTATCAGAAAAACCTAAGATCTTGTGTGGGATCATATTGTAGGTGTAGATGATAGCCAAAAAAATTCAAGCCATTTGGACATAGGAGGAGTCTACAAGCTTCAGAGAGGTATACGAAAGTGTTGATCAAACCATGACTATACACTTAGATTTTTAGAGATTTTATGGTCCATGTGCATCCAGTGTCATGTTGGTCTCAAACTTTTTCTCAAACATGCAAATGCCCTGTGCGAAGCAATCACCAAGTTTGAGATTTATCTGAATTGGTTTGGTACTTGGTTTATTTGAATTTCTGCGCGACTTGACCGAGTAATTATATGTTGAACTAGGCCACCCTCTAGAAGATCTGAAATGGTGCCAAACTTTTCCAAATGGTCTCTTGTGCCTTATGAGTCAAATCTTTATGGAGGTCAATCTAGAATTGTAGTGTTTTCAATGTGTAATTCACTATATTTGTCTTATGCAGCACGAAGAAAAATATAATAATACAAATAATTATCAAAAAAACTTAAGATCTTGTGTGGGGCCATATTTCAGGTGTAGATAACTGCCAAAAAATTCTAGCCATTTTGACATAGGAGAACAAGTCTATATGCTTCATAGAGTTATACGAAACGCTTCATCAGACCATGACTATACACGTAGGTTCTTAAGGATTCTATGGTCCTTGTGCATTCCAATGCCGTGTTGGTCTCAAACTTTTTCTCAGGCATGCAAATGCCATGTGTGAAGCAAGCACCAAGTTTGAGATTTATCTAAATTTGTTTAGATGCCCGAATTGGGCTCCCAATTTTAGCATTTGGCACTATGCAAAAAGAAGATTCCCCATCACATCAAAATGTTGGCACATGCATGGAGTACTAAATATAAATGAAATCAAAATATTGTTGCACAGTTTGGTTGTACTTGGCGAGATTTTGAGCCTAATTAGTCAAAGTTTGGATAATTTTTACCAAATACAAACAAAATGCTACAGGAATTCTGCTGCAAGAATTCTGGCCCCAATTCAGGTAACTAAACAAGGCCTTGGTACTTTTGTCGTTTATTTGAATTTCCGCGCGACTTGGCTGGTTAATTATATGTTGAACTGGGTTCACCTCCTAAAAGATCCGGAATGGCGTCAAACTTTGCCAAATGATTTCTTGTGCCTTAGGAGATAAATATTTGTGGAAGTCAATCCAGAATAGTGTTTTCAATGTGTAATACATGAATGGAAAACAAGCAAATGTAGAAGTACCATATGAATGTTGTTCATTGGTAGATCATGATTTTTGAAAAAACTAGGAAAAAGAAACATATCATTTTGTGTTAGCATGAGGGAGAATAATTAGTTAGAAAATGTCATCGCCGATTAAAAAGATAAAAAACTTATGTTCATGTTATTAACCTGAAGATTTATTCAATAACCGTCAAAAAATAAAAAACCATCAATGTAATTATACTACCCTGACGGTTTATGCAATTTCATTGATGGTTATGTGCACTCATAGGTTTATTATGAATTTCTCTAATAGTTATTTAATTTTCTTGTGTGTTTTCCACAAACCATCAAGATAATTCTATTTACCCCGATGGTATTTTAATTTTCCTGTGTGTTTTTGAAAACCGTCAAATTAATTATATTTACCCTGATGGTTTATGCAATAACCGTCAAGGTAACTCTAAACCGTCAGGGAATTTTGAGTTTCCAGTAGTGTTGTTTGTTGTCAGCCTTCTCTCAATAGCGTTTCATGCAGTTGTTCTGCATGCTTATCTCTGGAGCTGCTTTCAATCAATAGCAGACATGAAGGGACGGCGTCCTGCATGTAGTGGAGAGGGAGGGGCGCCGGCCTTGGCTTGGGAGAGAAGAGCAGAGCGAGGAGGTGCGCCGCTTGAAGGTCATGGAGAGAAAAGGAGGGGTGACCGTTGCTCCGATGGAGTGATAGGTGGGAGAGGAGTGAATGAAGGAGTGAAACCCTAGAGTCCTGTTTTTATATGACGAATGCTATCGGCCCTTGCTGGGCTACCTTTGGGCCTCGATCTTTTTCGTGGCGGGCTTTTAACGTTATCCACTATGGTAAATTAATTTTACCGCAATGGGCACCTTAAGTTATTTTAAAATACCCATGGCGGTAAATTAATTTACTGTGGTAGACAAAAATGTCCGCGTGTCCACCATGATAAATAAAAAATATGGACCCCGCTAATAAGGGCTTATTTGAGACGTTACGGAAGTTTATTTTTTTAGTAGTGGATGCCGACAAGCATGAAGGGCCGACGATGGTCGAGACTGATTGCAGCTAAGTCTGTATGATGCTTCAACGTGGCTTAGTTTCAATGTAGATGAGGTGATTTAGGCAAAAAGATTGTTAGTTGAGTGGAGAGTAGGCAGCGCGAAAAAAGATGGTAATTCTTCCGCCAATGAGCACGCACAACTAGCATTGAGAACTAGTCATTCGACCACCTGGCATTTGGCGGTATCAGTTTTCTAAGCAATAATAAATCCTCTCTTTCCCATGTGTGGCGGTGCATGTAAGATACATTAGGGATAAGGTTCGGTTCTAGTTTGCCATGATTGGAGTTAGGGTAGACTGATTAGGCTGGGATTGGGTCTGGTCGGGTCAACCAATCGGACAGTTCATCTGACCCACAAAAGTACGGTGAACGCGTTAGGGCAGTCGAATGGATAGTTTCTTGGCATAGTCTCCAAGAGGAAAAGATAGCATACTGACTAAGAAAAGTGGTATACTGACTTAGAAAAAAAGCCATCGTGTCCAATTTACATAGGTTTTCTTGCATTTTTTATGAAACATATGTTTGCTTGTTGATATTGCAAACTAAGAAAAGTGGTATACTGACTCACATGGCTGTGTACGCTGGACACTGCTTTCGTTCCTCCACTGTTACTCTACGTGGGAGTTCCTTTACCAGGAGGCGCTACTGGATCTCCAGTCCGAATTCCTGTTGCATCTCACTCGCAGGAGTCGCAGAACATATACATGCCTGACCGAATGATGCCACTCAATCTCTTTTGCTGACTATCTCCGCTTTGGTATGTTGTCCTATCTATACATGGAAAACATATGAGTGATACACACATACAACCTTTTCCATTTTGCAGTTCCTGGTCATGGCAGCGATCGAGAGCCTATCGATCTATAGACACGATACGATCCCATCCATGGTATCCAGTTGTGTACCGCTGTCCTGTCATCCGTACCAATTGTTTTGTTTTCCACGTTCAAAAGCCCAAATTGAAAGAGCCTAAGCTAGATAATCCTTACATACGAATAAAAAAATAATAACCTTGAGGAACATACAAATTTTTTTTTCGCTTCTTTGGTCGTGAATATATATAACTGGTGAGCCGGCTGTTGCTTGAATTAAACAAGGTATAAGTTATTGGAGGCCGGACGGGTTGGTGGAGAACTGAAGTCTCTCTGTCATCAGTATTTACGTGCAACAACTCCTAATTAGCATAAAGGGCTAGCTAGCACCTCCTATCCTCACGGTGCCGAAAGGAGGGAGTGAGGTGCAGAGAGGAGGAAGACAGAGACTGTCATTGGCGTTTCTACGGAGTAGGATGCAGCTGGAATTTTGCTAGGGAACAAGTTGCAGTGTCACGGTCAAGCACGACGGGCCACTGGAGCCTATCAAGCTTGACAGACTGAGCCAATGGGAGGATCGTAGCAAGTGTAAGCATGTAATTGTGGTTACACATAGGGAAACTAATGGCCTCAAAGTTTGTTCATAGTATGCCACGGAGTATATACCGCCATGAGCCTTCTATATGCCAATTCCTGGCTGCCATTGTTGCTTCACATGGGTGTGGTTATATTAATGAGAGCTGAACATGCAATGGCGGCTACACTAAACTTCATCCCGTGCCATCCAGATAGATAAGATCATGAGATGCATGCCATCGACTACATGTTTGGATTCATGACTGACGCATAACGCTGACTTAGCTAACAAACTGTAAAATCGTGATTCCTTGAAAAATGAAAGATAATCTATTTGTCAGGAAAGCTTTTTTTTCTGAGGAATGAGTCTGCCAAGAAATGTCATCTAGTACCAGGACTGATCACTAACCAAGTTTATTACAAACAAATAAACTCTTCCAAAGATTGAGCAACTTGAGAGGAACAAAAACCAGCAATTAACTGCGTGCCCACTCGATGCAGCTTGGCTCTGCCGCCGTCGATGACATATCACCGCCAATGCCGTCCCTTATCATGACAGGCGTGGTAGCTGACATCCGGCGCCGTGCACTCCACTAGTACCTAGAGGCAGTAGCTCAGCAACCGGATGGCAACCTGCGGGACGGCTGGACCATGTGCAGCAAGCCAACGTGTGAGCACCTAATTTTTGTCATGGCTCTGAGACCTACACTTCCAACCATTTTACCACACAGCTGCGGGAGTGAGCATGATATCACCATATCGAGCTACAGGAGCTGGATCCTCTTCAACATGAATTCCTTTTGCACCTCACTCCTAGCTAGGAACACATAGTAGGCTACTCAATGTTTTCCCTAGTTCTCTCGTCATTGATTTGTCATTCTAAATGTGCCAGCCAAATGATATGGGTGTTTTCAGCTGCTGGTCATGGCACAACGAGAACCTTGCCGTTTATATAGGTAGTATGCAATCCCACGGTACAATTGTGTACAATTTTCGGTTTCCTTTGTTCAAAAGGGAAAAATGGTAAGAGATATTTAATTAGGATCCAAAAAATTGATGCAGGTGCACTCCTCGAACTAAGAGATCTGTCAGTTATTGTGCGCTAGGCTGGTGGGAAAAGAAGTAAAGTATACGTCATGCAGTCACTCTCAGAATGCCCATAAATAGCTACCTTCTTCTGATGGTGCTATTTGTGTGGCCAACGAGTCGAGAATTGTAAAGTGTAGAAGATGCGGTAGATGAGAGACGCCATCTATGGCTCATGTGTTCCTAGGACTGGGATGCAAAGGGAATTCGGTGACGTTGGGCAACATCAACTTGGATCGCAGTTCCGTCCAACACTGGCCACACTGGTCACTACAAGGTAGCATGAAGTGGTGCTCTAGATCAGACATCAGGTCCGTGGAAAGATCTGTTGGCAGACGTGGTGCATTTTGAAAGTTCCTACCACTTGTTAAGGCAGAAATTGAGTGAAAGGATGTAAACATGTAGGGATACGTGTGTGACTATCAACCACCCTAATACTTCGAAAGATCTGTGTAAGCTTTTCCCGCTGGTATAGTGCAAGGAGCATGACAGTGCGTAGATTCATCTTCTAGTAATCAAATGGCTTGCTAGACCAGCTGCTGATGACACACATGGTTCGGCTAATGTGGAATTGCGGAGGTCGTAGCTTAACATCTCAGTATTTTCCGTTCCTCTGCAGCCCAAATCCTCAGTTCCATACAAGGAATTTTTGAAGGTGAAGATGACGCCACCATAGTTTAGCTAGCATACAAGCTTCTGTCCTCTCTAACATATACTCCACAAGGGAACTCTTTCATGGAGCAAGTGGCTACAAACAAATTAAAACCACGCAGCTTGTAAATATTAGGCAACAGCACCTTTAGACCTTTAATTAATTCTTAAAAAAAAACAAAATGAATGAATACTGGCTAATATGCTAAAACAGCATGAGGAAGACAGTTCAGTGACGGGTCAGTTCGAAACACGCCTATGGCACATATCAACATGGGTACAACTACTCTCCGAGACAACACATGGTTTATTCCACTATCAATTTATATTTATCTAAATGGCACTCTACGGACATTGCTCAGTATCCCATAAGCATGGGTATTTTTACAAAATATACAATTAGTTGAGTTGTTTGTTTTAATTAAATATTTTCCATTGCAGTGCATATGCATATTTACTAGTGAATACAAGTTTTATATGTAGAATAATAAATTGAGAGAAAAAACACAAACAAATTGGCTTCATTACGAGTTTAAAAGAGGAAAAAAGAATCTTAAATGAAGACTCCATGTAAAGCACAATTGATCAAGGCAATTTTTTCAATAAAATCTATGAAAAATTATGGGAAACGGTACCCAGCATGTGGTTGTTTGTCCCCCGCACCCGCAACAACCGAATCACACCCGCACCTGCTCCCCTATCTTCCTGCGTATCTCTCTCTCAACCAGCAACCGTTAAGCTACTTTCGGCGCCTCCGCAACCACCCACGCTGAGCTCCCCCGCCACCCGCGCTGGCACTGGCGGATCCAGCAGAGGCCATGGCTTGTCCGGCAGAGCCCATGGCGGCATCGATGAGGTAGGCCTGCTCCTCGTCCACCTCCTGGATCCGACACTTCCAGCTGCAGGGCATGGCGGATACGGTGGTTCTGGCGGTCGGGCAGGGCTGATCTGGCAAGGAAGAAGTATAGTGGCCGTCTGGAGGTTGAATGAAGAAGGAGACCTAGTTGATGGTTGTAAGGTTGAAAATAGATGGGGACATTCCTGTTCTAACCCGTTCCATTTTCCACTTTGGTTTTTCCTTTCCTTATTGGTGGGATCTGAAACAGGAGAGTGGTTTTTTCTGACCATTGCCACGGATCCCATTTTCACCTAATATTGAACCATTTTAAGCCCATTTTAATCTTCATGGGATATGTCTAAAAAATGTTTGGACACAGTGAAGAGGATTGCGGAGCCTTCGCAAGGATAGTCCCCTCGCGTCTCGCTAATTAACCAATGTTTTAAGTCATTTGAATTGTCTTACAGGAGCAGGACCTCCGCTTAGATGTGAAGGCCAACATAAAGAGGACCAATGGGACATGTTAAGAACCAAAACCTTCGCATTGGAGCAAAGGTCCTAGAAGCTGAAGCTTGAAGATGCCTTTGCTCGGTCAATACAGCATTCACAATGGAACAAGAAGCCTGCCTGCGCAAATAAGGGCCTTCGCTGCCTAAGCGAAGGTGCAACAGAAGGCAGCGGAGGCCACCGCAAGGCAGCTTGACAGTGAGGCAGACCAACGTGCCAGCTAGTTGCTTAATGGGCTGAAGAGATCCGTGGGCCAAGGACTAGGAGAAAGGTAGTCCCATAGAGGAAAAGACCAAATTGCCCGGCAGTGGCCTTGTGTTTGAGTAAGCATATTCATGGAATATGCGCTAATGGTCTTGGGTAATTATGTTATTGGGTTCCTTAATGTACAGTGGCCTATAAAAGGGAAGACTGATACGCCATAGGGAGAGGGGGCGGCGCCATTTGTGAATCCTGGTTTTCCTATATATACCCACTCTTGTACGAGATCCGCTATGCCCTTTGGACAACCTTCTGCGTGTACCGAAGGCCCTGGCCCATCTTGTTGAATATGTTTTGACTAGTTTACCAAAATATTGATATGTTCATTAACATACTAATCATCAATTATGCATGTCAACATGTTAACATGTGCCATGATAGTGGATATTGGACCTAACTTTGTATGTGTTTACTATTTTGTGAATTTCTTCATATGTCGTTGAGAATATTTGATAATGTTATTCGACCTTAATTTTTCGGCACTCAGTCTATATGTGTCCATATCCATTTTTGGTATACCACATCTGTTTTTAATTCTGTTGTTTTTAACCTGATCTCGTTTCGGCTAGACAATACGGATACGATAATGGAAGAGGAGTTTTTCCGCCCATTTCCGTGAATTTTTCATCCCTAGTCGGATGAAGATAGCGATGGTCGAAAAATCGGTTGCTCAGAGAGGGAGAAACAACCAGTTGTTGGGTAGCACTGGCGAAAAGTTGATAGCTTGATAGTGGGCTTGCAGCCTAGAGGACGCAGGAGACCATGGGCATGGTGTGTGTGTGCAGTGCTCAACTGGGCCAAGGCCCAAGGGACAATAATTGTAGTCTGGCATCTTAGACCGATAAATGATTCATACAGTCGCATTTGTTACCCAACCCAACATCACTAATACAGTCCTGCTGAAGAGTGAAACAGACGCGACAATGAATGATCACTAATAATATATGAACTTCACAAACCAAGGAACTCTTCCTTAGATTGGCCAGTGGAGGATCGAAAGGTACTGTGTCCACAAGACCAGAACACGCAGACCTTTATCTGAAGGGTAGTTTGTGGTATAGCTGAAGATGACCAATGTAGCCAGTGATAGATGTCCAGTGCCGAGACATCATCCAGCGAGAAGAAAGCCGCCTGCGGGTGTGGCAGACAAACATGGACATCTAATTTCATAATCAATGTGCTGTCACACACAACCATTTTGTTGTTTGCTTTGATGCTACGACGTGCAGCTATATGAGGTTCTTCGATCCGAATTCCTGTTACATCTCACTCCCAGAACACACATGACCAAGTAATGGCATTCAGTATTTTTCTTGACTGTTGTCTCTGCTTTGGTATGGGCGTTCTATACTAGGCATCTGAATGGATGGTACACACCCAACGACCTTTTGCATTTTTTAGTTGCTGGTCATGGGTCATGGCAGCGAGAAACTAGCCTATATGGCTATATTTATAGGTAACGATACAAGCCCATATGCTACACTTTTCTTCGTGGATATAGTAGCTGATGAGCCAGGTGTGTATATTAGTACTACAAGATTAGTTATTGGAGGCTGGACAGGTGGGTTGAGAACTTAAGTCTCTCTGTGCAAACCACTCACCCACAGAGAAAAAGTAATGCCTGAGTCTGTAGAAAGGCCAATATATAGGTAGGACACCTCCTCACAGCACCTTGTGACCATCGAAAAAGCATGGTGAAGTGCGAGAAGCCAAGGAGGGAGACGAGAGAATACATGAGTATGTACCAACTGCCGTTGACGTTTCTATGGAGTGGGATGCACCTGGAATTTAGGTAACAAGGTAGCAACAAACATGTGGGGTGCGTTCTCCCGGTGATGCACGGGGGTAGTAGCTGCAAGGCTGAC
>CM041631.1:50388328-50402572 GCA_023333625.1 Bothriochloa decipiens
GGTGCGTTCTCCCGGTGATGCACGGGGGTAGTAGCTGCAAGGCTGACCGCCCCTGAATATTTTGGAGGTCTGGGGCTACAGAAAATAGTAGCTTCAGGAAATAAAACTACTCAATAATATATTTAGAGGATCAATATTTTTCAATATTTTTTCCTTTTCTAGAACAACTAATCATGAAAAACTACTTTTGCAAAGCGTACCCGTTGGAATTTGAAGGCCCAGTATGTTCCTCGTCGTCATCCTAAAGTATATTACTGCGCCTTCAAATTCCGACGGTAGATATATATTACTCTTGCTTCTCGCCAATCTTGCACAAATTGATTTAGGTGTTGCTCGAAACAAGATCAGTTATTACTTGTAAGTGGGTGAAGATCAAACTGAAATCACTCGAACACACTTTTTTTTTTGTTCTTTTTTTTGCGATCTCAGTCTGCCAATCAATGCATCTCCACCTAGCTTGGGAATAGTACCTTCTTCTCATGGTGCCTTACGACCAATGATGATGCGTGTTTTGTGCATGGTAGAGGAGCAACAGTGACACGAGAGAACACAAATTGACTGCCACCGGTGGATTGTGTAGTGTATCCTTCCTACTATGGGCTGGGATGCCGCGGGAATTTAGGGATGATGTTCTCAAGGACTCGCATGAACTGCTACCTACACGCACTCGTTGCTGCCAAATCACCAATCCTGCATTCCCGTTTGTGGCCATATGCCTGTTTCCAGGTGGCTACCAGCCCATGATCTCGGAGCGAGATGGTTTTGGGCATCATGCACGAATAGGTGGGGGTGTTACCGATCGGCACGAATTAAGTTTTGGAGACTATGGTCGGCAGAGTCACTGAGTTCATGCCGACCAGTCCGAGTATGTTGACATTCAAAATTGTCCGAGTGCCTAGTCAGTCGAGTTGAGTTTGAATGCCTGGTTTGGTCTCGAGCCCAAGGATGATATGCAATAATACTTGGGGTCGTCCATTTCGTCCAGCAAGTTAATTTGGAAAGGCTCATCATCCAATTACTACATTAGTAGTAACTTGCCAGATGGTGTACGCACGAGAAGGTAGAAGATTTATATACAAGCCAAAGCTGCTGAATCAAATAGGAAAAGGATTCATGAGTCCAACTCCTACACGAGCCAAGAACCAATCGGCCTCTTTTGCAGACAAGAAATCCATGTACGCATCTCATGAATATAGGAAAGGGAACAGGGCGATGGTTCCTTTCTTCGGCAGCATGCATGCAGGAACGCAAGGCGGCAGTCTAAGAGGAATAATCAATTTACTGCACGCAACTTTATTTGCTAGAAGGAGAAATCAGGAAATATGTACAAATATATATATATATATATACACGTGACCAAGACGGGTTCTTTTGGGATTTCGTGGCCGAAATATTGTTCAAAGCCCAAAACCGCTCGATTCTGCTATCAATTTTGGTGTTACTGCAGGATGGTGTTACTGCAGGAGGAGGCACGTCCCCAAGGCAAGGTATCCCTCTGCATACAAGCATGGCGTGAAGAATGTTCAAGCTCCAGCAATTCCCAAGCCAGGGCAGGCTGCTGCTCCTCGAGCTACACCCAAGGTGTCTGCACTCATGTATTACCACAGAGCTATGGGACTTTGCTACAAATGTGGCGCTAAGTGAGCAGAGATGATCGTTGTTCTCCTGATGTTCTGCTTGCAGTTCAGGATCTTTGGCAGTGTCATTTTTGTTGATGAGGAAGAAACCACTGAAGAACCAGCTGATGTGAATCCTTGTGCATGGCAATATCCAAAGCTGCTATCAAGGGTTCTCCTGCTCCAAGAACAATTCAATTATGTGGTACTATATACAAGGTTTGCCAATCACCATCCTTATTGATTCTGGCAGTACATCTTCATTTGTTAGCACCACTGTAGTCAAGCAGTTGAGGTTTCCTAAGCTTATTGACAATGATAGTGCAGTTAGTATTGCTGGTGGTGCTTTGCTTCAGAGTACTATTCTGTCAGACAGTTTCTGCTATTGATGGGTACTCTTTTATTGCAAATATAAAAGTTCTTGCACAGGTTCATTTTTTATCTAATTTTGGGAATGTATTGGCTAGAACAGTTTGACCGTATGCAGATGCACTAGAAAAGCAAATGCATGCAATTTATGTATCAAGGAAATTGCATACACTGGGAATGGATTCATTATGGATGCAGATTTGTTGTCTGACATCAGATAAAGCACCTCCTGCATTATGTGAGATTCCTCCACAAATTCGGTCACTTATTGTAGAGTTTCAGTACTTGTTTGATTCTCCATCTGGGTCACCTCCCCTAAGAGCATGTAACCACACAATTCGTTTTTTGCCTGCGTCCAAACCTGTTGCTGTCAGACCATACAGGTATCCACCTAAGATAAAAGATGAATTGGAAAAACAAATTGGTGATATGCTGAAACAAGGTGTCATTAAGCTTAGTGCTACTGCATTTTCTGCTCCAGTGTTAACAGTGCCAAAGAAAGGTGGGGGATACAGATTTTGTGTGGATTATCGACACTTAAACTCCATCACTGTCAAATCCAAATTTCCAGTGCCTATATTAGATCAACTCATGCATGAGTTACCCAATGTTAAGTGGTTTTGGACATTTGATTTGAGGCCTGGATTTCATCAGATTTTTATGAAAAGTGGTGAAGAATATAAAACTGCCTTTCAGACTCACTTGCGGCATTATGAGTTCAATGTTATGGCATTTGCTCTCACTAAGCACCTCACACATTCCTGGGGGCTATGAACAGTACATTGGCACTTGTACTCAAAAAGTTCTTGTTGGTATTCTTTGATGATATTCTACTATATGGCAAGACTTTTGAAGAGCATCTCTTACACTTGCAACAAGTCTTCTTGTGGTTACAGAAAGATCATTGGCTTCTGAAACTAAGTAAGTGCAAATTGCACAACACTATGTATCATACCTAGGTTATGTCATTAGTTCTAAAGGTGTGGCAACTGACCATAAGAAAATCAAGGATGTGCAAGACTGACTAGTGCCCAAGAATGTGAAATAAGTCAGAGGATTTCTTGGCCTAGCAGGTTACCATAAAAAGTTCATGAAGCATTTTGGCACCATTGCTAAACCTCTAACTCAGCTTCTGCACAAAGATGTTCCATTCACATGGACAGCGCTTCACACTATGGCCTTTGAGTAGCTCAAGCAATCATTGTCCACTGCACCTTGCTTGGCACTACCTGACTTCTCATTGCCTTTTCATATTGAAACCGTTGCTTGTGCCATGGGCATTGGATCAGTGCTCACCTAGAATGGTCACCCCTTGGCATATATGTGTAAAGCCTTAGGTGTCAAGAATCCAGGTCTTTCAACCTATGAGAAAGAATACTTAGCTATACTAGTAGTAGTGGATCAGTGGAGGCCATACTTCTTGCAGGGTCCACTGTTTATACAAACTGATCAACAAAGCTTAGTTCATCTGAATGAACAAAGGCTCCACACTCACTGGCAGCAAAAAGTCGCTACAAAGCTTCTAGGCCTCAATTGATGGATTGACTGTAAAAAGGGAGTGCACAATGGTGCTGCTGATGCATTGTCTAAGAAACCTCATTCTGACATCATGTTAGCCATCTCTCCTATTACACCACAGTGGTTAGAAGATGTGTGTGCTTCTATTAGTCAGACCTGAAGCCACTGCTATTCTCACTAAATTAGTTGTTAGTGGTGGCTCAGATCCTGCTTTCACAATCTCTTATGGTGTCATTCGTTTGATAGAAAAATTTGGATTGGGTCTAATCTGATGCTGTAGCAAAGGATGTTTCATGCTTTACATTCCAGTGCATTGGGGGCCACTCAGGAGCTCCTGCTACTCTTCATAGGATCAAGCAAATGTTTATTTGCCGAAGATGAAATCTTATATTATTCAGTGGGTTCAAAGCTGTCAGACCTGTCAATAGGTCAAACCTGACAGGGCTTAATACCCAGGTATTCTACAACCATTACCTATCCGTGACTCAGCCTGCTTAGTCATTACCACGGACTTTGTGGAAGGTCTCCCATAGTCAGGTACAACTGATGCTATACTTGTGATCACTGACAAGTTTTCCGTGTTTGGTCACTTTATACCTCTTAAGAATCCATTTCATGCACAGTTAGTGGCCAAATTGTTCCTTGATAACATCTATTGACTGCATGGGTTACCAAAGCCTATAGTATCTGATCGATATAAGATCTTTACTAGCAATTTTGGCAAAATCTATTCAAATATGCAAAGGTGTAACTCAGATATAGCATGACCTACCATCTATAGTCTGATGGTCAAACAGAACATTTGAACCAGTGCATGGAGACCTATCTGTATTTCCTTGTTAGTTCCTATCCATTTAATTGGAGTCAGTTTCTCCCACTTGTAGAATTCTGCTACAAAGTCAACCTTTCATTCCACTCTGGGCAAAACTCCTTTCACTGTGATGTATGGTCATGAACCTTGCCATTTTGGCGTGACTCTAGATTCAGTTGATACACCAGTTACTGATGTCTAAATGGCTATCCACAAGAGCCGTGATGGAGGAATCTATTCATCAACATCTCATTCGGGCTCAGCAACATATGAAGCGTCAAACTGATAAGTCAAGATCTGAAAAGCAATTCAATGTTGGTGACTGGGTTTCTCTTAAACTCCAGCCTTATGTCTAGTCTTCATTGAGCTACAGATCAAACAACAAACTATCATTTGGGATTTCGTGACCGACAGGAGATCGACATGACTGCGTATGTACGTGACCAAATGTTTCTATTCGGCTAATTCCTATGTTTAACGGAAAGACTAGCCACCCTTTGTATAAAGGGTGACGGTTGATTCTATGCAATCAATAAACAAAACAATCTATCTCCTAACTTTACCCTCTTTTCTTGCACGTATGCTATCTACTGATGCAGGCGACTAACGATGGCATCCTAAGCTTGCCAACCAACCTAGGGCAACCAGACGACGTTCTTGCCCTGACGCGGTCCCTCTTGGGCGAGAGCTTCGATGGTTCTTTGCTAGTTTTCTTAGAAACTAGCTGTTCTTCGTCACGCAAGCATGTTGGTTATCCATTGGTGGTTCACTCGTAAATCTAGCCGCTCTTCACCCGCTGCATCTAAAGCCCTCATAGTGTGTGTTGGTCCGGATCACTTTCGGCGTCAACACATAGCTTGATAGACCACATGAACGGACTAGAGGTTTAGCTGTCGTGCGGGCGCCATTGTATTACTTTGTCAACTGCAGGCGCCCTCTTGGCTTGCTTCTCTACGAGAGCGGTTCTGGTTCATCTATGTCAGCATGTCAACGTTTGCTTGCATCCGATCTGCATTGTCACCATCTGGTCGGCGGGATGCTACGTCTCTGACTGAGTCGTGGCCGACATCTAAGGTAGACACCACATCCACATAGATATGTGCATGCCATGCTCTGCACTTTCACCTGATCAAAAGGCGAGAGTTACTGGATATACAGAGCTTGCAAAGAGAACGGGCAACATGGATTTGATTTTGGTACTGATTGCAGTATGGTCAATTAAATGCTGCACAAGCGCTAATAGTTATTGTTCAGTAGCTGATAGAACCAGTGTTTTTGCCCAACTGCTATATAGCACTGTTTTCTTCTTTTAGCAGATAAAACACTCGATTTTCCACTCGTGATAATGTGAAACTGACATTCAAAACCACCTTTGAGGATGAGTGGGCTGTGTGCCTGATCATGGTCGTGCTTCTGAGTAGTAATCGCTGGACTCACCAAAACAACTTGTTAGCACTTTGCTTTGACTTGATGAGCCCCCACAGCAGCAGAGCAACCGGCACGTCCCATGTGTTGCTATCACCTAATGTGTACGATGTAGTAGCATAATGCGTCAAGGGAAGCTGCTGATCAGCTAAATGATATGGAAGCACTGTTGACTGAAAACATTGGATCGGAGAACCTGATCCGTTTGACTTGTCGAGCTATGAGTGGGGTCAATCATTCTCATCCAAAAGGGGCCTGCAAACACCTTCAGGGGCATGTGGATGCCTTCCCCCTCTTCCTGTGGAAATCTAGGCAAGCACAAATTGTTTGCCTAGTTACTCCTAAAAATAGATTGAGTACAAGAAATATCATGCATAGGATAAAGATGCACCTGAATGATTACTCATGTGTCCTGTGTCCCAATGGCATCGAGGATACTAGTTTCCACCTCTTCTTTGAATGTCCATTCAGTCTAGCATGTTGGAACAAGATCAATATCAACTGGGACACATCTCTTCAGCCCCTTGACATGTTGATACAACCAACAACTGATTTTGGTAGTCACATATTCAGAGAAATCTTCCTTTTGGCCCATTGGACCATCTGGAACGCAAGAAATGGTATGATTTTTGACAGTAAAGAAACCTCTATTGCAGAATGGAAAATCTACTTGAAGGAGGATCTTGGCTTAGTGTGTATCAAAGCTAAGAACAGGATTGCTAACTCTTAGAAAATTTGATGCGAGAATAAGCTTTAGAAGTTGACACTGTTTTTTTCTTTTGGGCCTTAAAGGCCCTGTATTTTTTGCATATTCTATGTATTGTTTTTTTCATATCAACAAAAGAAAAAAATATGTAGGGGTCTTCCCTGCCGATTCTCTGAAAAAAAGGAGCATAATGCATGTTTACTTTCACCAACCGGAGCTATATCAGTCAATTCATCTATGAACCGAGTTCCTGTTGTCTCTCACTCCAAGAAAAATGACCATACTAGCTATACAATATGTTTCGGACCATCACCCCATCAATCTCTCGTTCTCTTCTTTAGAAACTGAAATTTTAGCCATTCGTCATGACATAGCAATAACCTTGCATAACTATTTATAGGCAAGGAGGTTTGCTCAGACGTCACATGATATCAACTATCCGTGATGTTTGGATTGGTAGGTGAAGTGAAAGTCACCACCCAAGCATTCAACTACGTGTACATACATCTTTACTTATAAATATCTATTATTTCTCACGCTATCAAGTATAGTAAAAACGAGAGTGGGTCGCGATAAGAGAGCAGCCACACGAAAGCATGTATCAAAGGTGGGTCGACATGTCCAGTAAGAAGGAGTAGGATGTAGCTGGAATCTTTGGGCATTGGTTCTTGATTTGGAGCTCGTTTCAGCTGCCTAAGAGAGAAAACTGATACGAAGACATGTTTGATTGACCATTGAGGTTGCTTTGAGAGCAATTTCAGCTCGCCTGGACCAGCAAGGCAATTGACTTGCTTTCAGGAGTGAAACAAGATAAGATGAGCCGAGGAACCAAATTGCTCTTTATGTTCTACCCCTTAACCAGTTAACCAGCCTGTACGCACTAGCTCGTGGCCACAGGTACGGTAGATGCCAGAGTCTTTGGCTCCGCCGACGCCGGCCAACTTATATTCACTGAGACACTCTTCAAGCAGCGGGGATAATGGCCATGTGTAGTTAAATGCTAAGCTTTGTGAATCGCCGGTATATTGGGGATCCACATGATTGATTGTACCTGCAGCATAGTGATAATTCACCGGTCCCACATGACATTGATTCGACACAATGCTCAGAATGAACGGGTCGATCAGAACACTTGCTTTGCCTTGCCATTGGCAGCAAAGGACCAGCTGGTAAGAAAGAGACCCATCAGGGCGCCATATTTTCATCACCTACTGATCCGCCCTGTTTACTACTCCCATATGTTTTGTGCCATGCCGGGAAGACACGAGACTAGCTAGCTCTTGTAAGCTGTGACGTGACCACAGAACTCTATGTATCCATCGGCGAGAGCTGCACGCGTTGTGCTGCCCTGTGTGCTTTTGTTTTGTCTAGTCTCTGATTTTCATTCCGTTTTTGCGATAACAGGTGCTATTGTTTTTCTGGTGTGGTGGTTTGTTTGCTTTCGTTCATCCCGAGTATGCAATTTAAATTCAAACAAAAGCCACATATGGGAACAAAGTGTTAGAAATACTTCCACCATCCTCTAATATAGTATAATTTATAAATTTTAAGAAAACCTAAGAGAAATAGTGATAAAAAATATTAATAAAGGAATTTTTGAGAATTGTCCTCTTCATAGATTGTCACATCTGTTTTTCCGTCACAAATGCCAACAAAATAGGTAGATTCACTCCTCGGCACCCATCGGCCCAAATTCCTAATGCATCCTACTCCAAACAACATGACCTCAAGCTCTCTCTCTCTTAGGAGCAACTGGATGGAATGCACCCACAGAACTTTTGCAGTTTTAGCTGTTGGTGATGGCTAGATATTTGTAGGAAGGGAGGATGCAATGCCATGGTACAGTGGCGTATCATCATTATTGTCTGTTTTCTTTACCCACAAAACGTACGCCTCTTAGAGCTCCTTATTGTACTTGTGCTGATATACAAAACCTGCTTATTTGTCCTGGAGGCTAATTATGAAGGAACCATCTATTGGTCAGCTCAGTGGTAACCTAGCTATTTATATATTTATATATAGGCAGGATGCACTGGACCCCTTTGTGACCTATGACCCCTTTGTGCCCACCATCTATATATACTCCACAAGGATGATTAAGACCGGAGCATTTAGCAATTGCTTCTATTAAGAAACGGATGGTCAGATTTCAATAAATTGATTGATCCTGTTTTACCAGTACAAACCAAATCCCTCATTGAGAGTGAAACACACACTCTGGATTTTTTAAGTGCCAATAAGCCAGTTGGAGCCCTTTCAATCACCGTAGAGATGAAAGAAGAACAAAAGGTTTGAGTGCTAAGATGGAACGACGAACGAGTAGTATTCTTTGGGTGTAACATATTCGTGGCGATTTGCAAGAAGCCCACTTATTAGCGATGGTCTTCCTCCAATCACCTGTCCAGCTCAAAGTTGAGCTTTCCACTCTTTGTACCTCAACTCGATAATGGAGAATGCACGAGAACTGTGCAACGGCCAAAATCCACACCGAATTGGACTGTTGTGCTGACCTAGGAAACCATTTGGAGCTTTGTCATCGTATATATTTGATAAAGGCAAATTTATTTCATCAAGCAAATGAAAAATATCATGGTCTCAATGTCGTGGTGGTGCTGCAGATGCTTATCCGAGAGATTGTGTTTGACCCAAATTCCTGTTGCATCCTACTCCAAGAAAATTAATGTGGGCTACCAACGCTTTGACAACTCGACATTTTTCTGCCCATCTCAGCGCTGATTTCTCATTCTCGGCTTGGCTGCTAAATGATGCCCACAAAGCTCTTGCAATTTCAGCTGCTGGTGATGACCTGCACTGGTGAGAAGAACTAACAATTTATAAGCACGGTGAAGTCGCATGATACCGCCATCCTCATAAGCTTCTGTTCCGCTAGTTTGCATGACTTTGTTATATGATGTACAAACCTTTTTGTCTCATCTGAAAAAAATATGTATTCAAATTGAATAATTATTATGAAAGAAGCCAAAACAATGGATAAAATCCCAAGAGATCAAATGTTTGAAAAAATATTGAGAACCGGTAGGAATGGCTTGAAAATAAAGAAAACAAAAGATTTGGGTCATGGTCTGATCGAGCAGCCGGCCGGCCACAAGCTCTATATAGCACACCTCATGATTCTGACACTGAGATTCAAAACCTGAAGGTTGATCGGGCAATTTTTTTATTGTTGCGTCTCTCCTACTTGTGTGCTGCTGCCTGCAACCGAGCGAACGCCAGACCGGAAGCAGACTCAATGATTTTCTAGTTGCTTGGCTGCTTACTTTCTCCAAGTCGAGGTATACAAGCATGACTGCCCTTCACCTCAATTCCTATTGCATCTCACTAGCATAAACAAGACCCACGCCCCTCCGTATGTTCGTGGAGGGTTATGAGGTTGCTATGCTAGCCAGAAAATAAAACTTTTCTACCTTATAAACCAGGATCTACTGCTAGATATAGGTCATGGGATTACCACTAGATGCGCAGGTGCAGCGGAAGACTTGATGTAGCTGAACGCGTTGTAGCAGTGCCGTGTAGTTGCGTGGTCATCCGTCAAGTACACCCTTGGCTCGCGGATCGTCCGAGCACGTTACCGACCCGTCCGACCAGTCACCGACCAGCTACTGACCACCGTGATCGATGAGGTCTATCCTTGTGCTGCAGATGCAGCACCTCTGAGGTATCACACACAGGCGGAAAGAAGCAATGCACAACCGAACTGCTAGGTCCGCGAAGGGCAAAGGCGTGACCGTGGGTGATAACGGCGGCTGCCAACATGCGTGAGATCAATAAGATCATCCTGGCTGTGTCCTACCCCTTGCTTATATAGGCGTCCCCTATGTGACCCCGACCAGAAAGCCCATCAGGAAACCCTAAGACTTGTCTAATTCGGGTCCAATCCGAATTAGACTTCTAACCCTTAAGCGTACGACCCTATGGGTTCATGTACACATAGACATGGGCCGAGTACTTCTACTCGCCTAGTAGTTAACAGCGGCCTCTAGCAAGGTGTGACAACTTCTATGTATACATAAAGATCATATCAAACGAATCACCATAGACCACGTACAAATTATTCCGTTTGTCACACGATGTATGGTTCAACTCATGGGTTAACACTTAACCCAAGCATGACCATACATTTCTTAATACAATCACTCAAGTGATCCCAGTGATATCTCTCTCATACAGAGAGGGGCAAATTCCGTCTTGACTGTCTATATCTAACAGCATGCTTTTCGACCACCCGAAGACCACCTTTATAACTACCTAGTTATGGAGCAGCGTTTAGCAGTCCCTAAGTAGATCGTTTCACATCTTGAGTACATACAACAATCTCATATCTAAGGACATAGCATACATGATTTGAATAGAGACAATCTCATGTTGGGTCAGTCCAGCCTACATATCAGACATGTGCTCACATTATTAGTTCGACATCTCCATGTCTGTGACCTCTGAAACATAGCCATCAACTAATACATGTGCTGGTCTAATATTCAAGTGTGTTATCACAGGAACGCCGACCAGGGACAACATTAGAAAAACCATTCAAGTAAATGAGTTTCACTAACAATTCACATAATTGCCAATAAATACAAGTTGTCTATAATGGATATTGAATAATCTCTTATATTAATCATAGATACAATCGGAATATCATCATCTTCAGGATTAGCTCTAGGGCATATTCCCAACAGTTCATTCGTGACCATCTATGCTATGGTAGCCGAATGATACACAAATAGTTTTCACAATTTTCAGATGTTGTCAAGGCATAGCAAGAACCTATAGCAACTTATAGGCAGAATGATGCACTTTGTCGTCATGCCTTTGTTTATTTTTTGTTTTCTCAAAGGTCTAAACCGAAAAGAGGATTTTGGCCCTAAGATGTGTGCCAAAACTAGAAAGGTAGCCCACATAATTAAATAGCACGTTAGCTAGCTTTGGCTTATACATTGACCATTAGTTGTTCTACTTCAAAATAACTTTTCAAAATTGTTTTGGCTTATTTGCTTGATTGAATTTATTCTCTCAACGCCACTACATTCATTGATACAAATCGATATATTTATCTTCTGTTAATGTTGTTGGCTTCAATTTATGGTGATCTCCTCGCTGGTTGACAACATATTGATAGCTTTCAACGTGTGGGTACCCAATATATTGATAGCTTTCAACCCTAAACCCTAAACCCTAAAATATATATTTTTTATCCACACAAATTTTGTTTAGGGTTAGATTTAGTAACTATTTTTGCATCGTCTGTTACACATATAACCACAATTATTATTCATTCACATACAAGTAAATTATACAAACATAATGATGTTGTATACCATGTTGGAACAATATCCATTGAAGAAGATGCCTAGGAACTCGCACTAGATGGTCACACCTACCCAAAATGAGGACAGGAAAATTAGTTTACGCTAACATGGTTCATTTCAGTGCGTAATGAATTAGAAGCAAGGATCTTTATGCCATGGCAGATAAAATGAGATAGCAAGCATCGCTTGTTCTTAGGAAATTCGTCCACAAAGATCTCAAAGCCGAGTGCCTATTATAGTAGAATCCTAAAACATTATGGCTACTACTTAAAGCATGCTATGATCAGCAATAAGAGCATATTTCTCCTGAGGCTAATTATCAAAGTAGCGCTGTGCTTCCATTTCATGAACTGCTGCTGTAGCTTGATGAGCTCAAGCAACGAACTAGGAGTGAGCGCCATGTCCGTTATGAGCACCTAATGTGATCATTACGCTGACCTGCACACAGTTTTTATAGCTTCACATGTCTAGTTTACACAAGAGTTGCAAAATTGCCATTATTTGAGAGTGCAAAATTGTCATGCCGTTCACACAAGAGTTGTAGCCATTCTATTTTCCTTTCTGTTGTCGTTGTGATAGGGGGCTGGAGTTGTCATTAAAGTGATGTGTGGATTTGACACTAAGGTTAACGTGCTGAAACCCGTAGGGGTAAAATAGTTCATTGTGCCAGCTTCTTATGACACCTGGCACTCAGGCAGCCGTAATTCCTGCAAGTGGAAAAACAAAGGGTGGGTAGTGTGGTTTTCTTGGCATTGATCGCAAATAGGCTGTCTATTTGGTTTGGAACTCAATATGCCATTATAGTAGGCGCTGATGTAACAATGGCCACATTGTCCGCTGTCGTACTTCATGTTGCCTTGTAGCTGCTGAATATCCTCCATCAGGAACTTCTTGAGTGCCGCTCTCAATGCAAGCAACGTGTGGGACTGCATTGAGTGCACAACCTCCTTGCATCCGAATTCCTGTTACATCTCATTCGCAACAACGTGTGTGGCCCACCTAAGCAACTCAACATTTTCCTGACCGTTTATTCTTTGATCTATTCTCATCTTTGGACCCCATGTATGCGTCGAGAACATAGGGATCTTTATATCAGTTCCATGGTAGAGTGGGGTGTTATATATATATTCTCATCCTTTTATATATCACACATCTGTTCTCAGTTGTGAAATTTCACATCCGAGTCAGATTTTTAAATACAATAATTGTGAAAAATTGTACAGGGTGACTTAAATCCCAAGAAAAATAATTACATTGTTCCATGTATGTACAAACTATGAAATATATTTGTCAGACAAGAGCTATTGGGATACGATCTTTTCTTCTGAAACGGCATTGCTTATTCTAGATCTAGGTGTTTGTACAAACTTTTTGTTCCACATGACGATCAAGCTTCAACTGAAGTCTACTTCTTGTCAAACAATTCAAAGAAATACGTACTCTAAAGTCTCGTTCGGAGCATGCGTTTTAATCAAAATCCGAGGACACAAAGTGACACGCAGTACAGCACAACATGATTTCCCCACTGCTCCAGGTGCTCGTTTCACTACCGGAAACGCCAACTTTGCCGACGGCTTAAACATTTGCCGACGGCTAAGGAACAAGCCGTCGGCAAGACACCTCTTTGCCGATGGCCAGGTCAAGCCGTCGGCAAAGAAGTCTATGCCCAAGGCTGAGCCGTCGGCAAAGAAAAGCCGTCGGCAAAGACAATCTATGCCGACAGCCGGGCCGTCGGCAAAAGAAACATTTGCCGACCGCCGGGCCGTCGGCAAATACAACCGTCAGCAAAGGCCACTTTGGCGAGAGTTGTACCGTTAGGCTATCGGCAAAGGCCAAGCCGTCAGCAAAGCGCAGCCACGTGGCGGCCGCACAGCCTGCCACAGCCACCGCCTTTGCTGACGGCCGCGTGGCCAGGCCGTCGGCAAAGAAGCTTTGCCGAGGGCCATGCCTATGCCCTCGGCAAAGAATTTTTTTGGTTTTTTATTTTCAATTTTTTTCTGGTGCCTTCCTACACCATATACAACCCAATTTTAAAAGTTGGATAAATTTTGAGTTTTTTTGCTATATTTCGTTATTTATTTTTCTTTCTTTGAATTTTTGCGGCAACTCCAAGTTTGAACTGCAGATACGTGAAATAATGGAATTTGTTGATTCTAAAAAGTATATTCATGATGTTCGGAGTATGTAGAAGTCGTATCCAGGGCCTCGCATCAAATTATGACCATATTGGTGTCGTAACATGACGAGTAACATGAGTGAAAAGTGTTTTTTATTATATAAAATCCAAACGAAGTCCAAAAATCACGAAACTTAACGAGGTGTCATGTTATCGCATGTGGAGGCTATGATAAAAATTAAAAAATGTTTGGAGCAAGTTACAACGCCGGATGTCTAAAACTCAGACATCTCACATGTGATCATACACATGATCACATGTGAGATGTCTGAGTTTTAGACATCCGGCGTTGTAAC
>CM041631.1:50402672-50414548 GCA_023333625.1 Bothriochloa decipiens
ATGATCACATGTGAGATGTCTGAGTTTTAGACATCCGGCGTTGTAACTTGCTCCAAACATTTTACAAAGCCGCTCGTCCACGCCGTTCCGTTCGTCTGAGGTAATCTTCCACGCTCGCCGCCCGCCTGCGCCGCCCCAACGACCTTCCGTTCCGTTCGTCCACGCCGTCGTCCTCACGCGTTGCCGGAGGAGAAAGTAAAGCCCCTGGGTTGTCGGCCTTCGTGTCGATGTGTCATTGACAGGCTTCGTGCTAGAATTATGGTTATGTGGGCTTTCGTGCCCCAAATGTGAACGTCGGCCATCATGCCGGCTTTTTCTTGCAGGTTTTGGAAACCTCCCCGTGTAGGGGAGGTTCTGCCGAAATTTTTACTAATAGCGATGTTTTTGTTGTTTTGTAGAGCAGGACGTGTCAGAGGGGACCCGGAGCACCTCTGCACCGCCACCCTAGATATAAATCACCTCTCTGCCTTATAGTTGTTGTAAGTAGATCGCGTAACCGAGTTAGGCGTCTCCCGTACGAAAGGGATACGTGGTCGTTGGTATGCGGATCAGTGCATATCTGCAACGGTATCTCTTTTGAATTGTCCATATTTTTTAGACAGCCCGAGGATGCGTATACAGATGGGTTAGCTTCAATGTTCCGCCCCTGTCTGAGTCAGAGTTTCGGCAGCACCTCCCCGTTGTTCTCCGGATACACACTCTCCCTATCGGGACGTGTATCGGGAGAACAGCGGGGAGGTGCTACCGAAACTCTGTCTCGGACGGTTGCAGAGCATGGAAGCTAACCTCATCTACTCATCCTTAGGTGGGATTAGGACCTATCCTTCACCTATTAGATGATAGGAACGCCTTGTAGATGCAGATGGTGCTTTTGTTACTCGCTTACATTGGTGCATGACAGAGGATGGCTGACCGTGAGTGGATGTACACGGGCTTCGCAAGTAAGAGCCCAGAATGGGTTAGGGGGACAGATAACTTCCTGAAGGAAGCATTTGGCCTAGCTATTGCTAAAGGGTCAGTTCGGATGCCGTGTCCCTGCACCAAGTGCAAGAACCAGAAAAAGAAAGACTACAGTCACATGTACAAAGATATTTTCAACAATGGATACGTTCCAAACTATACCCGTTGGATCTACCATGGTGAACGCCATCGTATTAGGGGGAGGAGGTAAGACCCCTCCTCGAGGGGTTTGATGCAGATGCCGGGATGACAGAGTTGCTGGCAGACGTACATGAAGAGCGGTTCGCTCAAGGAATGGAGGTCGATGAAGAAGATCTAGAGGAGACCACAAAGGCATACTACACCATGATGGAGGCGGCAAAGCAGCCCCTTCGCGAGAACACTATGGTGTCGCGACTGGATGCCATTTCATGCCTAATAGCATTGAAGTCACAACTAGGCATTAGTCGAGAAGGTTTTGATCTCGTGTTGGCAACTGTTGGGACACTGCTTCCGAATGTTCACTTCCTGCTGAAGAACACGTACGAGTCACAGAAGCTCCTTCGTGCACTCAAGATGCTGTATGAAGCGATCGAAGCTTGTAAGAACGGGTGCGTCCTGTTCAGGGGAGACCACGAGACAGCAACACACTATCCAAAGTGCAAAGCCTCTAGGTACGTGGAGGTAGAAGCCAGTGATGGTAGTAAGAAGCAGTCTAAGATCCCCGAGATAGTCATACGGCACCTTCCTGTCATACCGAGGCTCTAACAGCTATACATGACAGAGGAGTCCACGAAACAAATGACGTGGCACAAGAAGGGCAAATGATACAGTGACAAGATGCAGCACCCAGCGGATGGTGATGCATGGAAGCACTTCGATGATATGAATCCTGACAAGGCTGCGAAGGCTCGAAATGTACGCGTAGCGATGGCTACAGATGGGTTCAACCCGTTCGGAATAATGGTGGCCCCGTACACTTGTTGGCCCGTGTTCGTGATCCCCTCAATCTTCCCCCCGGCGTCATGTTCGAACCCAAGAACGTGTTCTTGACACTGATAATACCTGGACACCCGGGCAACAATATGGGTGTGTTCATGCAGGCAGTGTGGGATGAATTGGAACGTGCTTAGGAACAGGGGGTACTGACGTATGACCAAGCTACAAAGACAAACTTCACAATGCATGTGTGGTACCAGTACTCAATGCAAGACTTCTTGGCGTATGGCTTATTCAGCACGTGGTCTATTCATAGGAAGTTCCGTTGCCCAACATGCAAGGTAGATGTGATGTTCACCTGGTTGGCTGAGGGTGGCAAGTATTCTTCTTTCGACAAACATCGTCAATTCCTGCCTGAGGACCATGAACTGAGACGAGATGAAAAGCACTTCACGAAAGGTGTTCAAGTCACCGACCACATCCCTCAGATAAGAGCCTGCCGACGTCCTTGCCCAGATAGAGGCTCTCCAATTTGATAAAAAGAAGGGTGGTTTTAAAGGATATGGTACCGACCACATGTGGACTCATATATCGGGCTTGACTAGGCTCCCCTACTACAAGCATCTTCTTCTTCCACACAACATCGATGTAATGCACACAGAAAAGAATGTCACCGAGGCACTTTGGGCAACACTCATGGACATTGGCAAGAAGTCAAAGGACAATGTTAAGGCTAGACTCGACATTGAAACAATTTGTGATAGACCAAATCTAGTGATGAAGACCCCTGCGGATGGCAAGAAATGGAAAAAGGGGCCGACCGATTACATCCTGAAAAGGGGAGACAGGAAGGAAGTACTGAAGTGGATCAAGACGTTAAAGTTCCCTGATGGGTATGCGGCGAATCTGAGTAGGGGAGTGAACTTGCTGACTATGAAGGTCTTAGGGATAAAGAGTCATGACTTCCACATATGGATTGAGCAGATCCTTCCTGCGATGACACGGGGTTACCTTCCCGAGCCAGTGTGGCGCGTCCTGGCAGAGTTGAGCTTTTTCTTCCGCCAGCTTTGTGTCAAGGAGTTATCTCGGGACGTTTGTCTTGAACTGGAGAAGGCTGCACCTTTGTTGCTTTACAAGTTAGAGATGATATTTCCACCCGGCTTCTTCCTGTCCATGTAGCATCTGATTTTGCACCTATCGAGCGAGGCACGTTTGGGGGGGCCATGCAGCACCGTTGGTGTTATCCAATCGGGAGGTGTCTAAAGCTTCTTCAGAAAAAGTGTAGAAATAAAGCCAAAATTGAGGCTTCTGTGGCAGAGGCATTCGTTCTGGAGGAGGTGTCGACATTCACACAGGTGTACTATACTGAGAAACTTCACAAACCGTGTGATCCAACCCCTCGTTACAACATCGACGAGAATACATCGAACCTCAGCCTTTTCAGAGGTGATCTCGGAAGAGGAGGCGTAGGGCCCAACAAGAACTTGCAGCATGATGAGTGGCACACTATCATGCTCTGCTTGTTGTTGAACCTTGAGGAATGCATTCCTTATCATAAGTATGTTCTCGATGAGCTTGTTACATACGCCACTATCCTCCACCTATCGATCTGACCCCCCTTGTCTTTTGTTTCTCCAGGGAATATATTAATGAACACTGGAGAGGCAGTACGGATCCTACCGAGCAAGAAGAAGACCATCTTCTCAGACATGTTGTGCCCAGTTTCGTCAATTGGTTCTATACAAAGGTACCATCCAACTAACCTCGTTCCGATTTTGAGATTCCACTTTGCTCCTAGGAGCCAGTAATGTAACGACGTCCCTGTCCTAACCTTGCAGGCAATTTATGATGCAGAAATGAGTGATGAATTGAGAAACATGGGCAAAGGCTTCAACCGAAGGGTCAGGTCATTCAACGTTTATGATGTGAATGGCCATCGCTTTCGCATGAGAACTTACGAAGAGAAACGGGGCAACCTAAAAACCACGTGCAGCAGAGTTCGTACGCCCGGCTCGGATGGAAAGGACTATTACGGCATAGTCGAAGAGATATTGGAGCTTGACTTTAGACTAGACCTAGGTTGTAAGCCAGTGGTATTCAAATGCCATTGGTTCGATCCTAATGTCACAAAAAAGGACCTTACGATTGGGCAAGTTGAAATTCGACAGGATTCCAAATATGAAGAAGACGATGTCTATATTGTGGCTAACCGAGACACCACACAAGTTTATTACCTCCCATGGGCGTGCCAAAAAGACAAGAATCTTGCGGGTTGGAGCCTTGTGCAGTTGGTATCGCGGCACGGTAAAGCGGCTATCCTAAACGAGGATGATTACAACTTTGACCCAACGATAGATGAGTTCTATCAACCTGAGGGGCTAGAAGGTAGTTTGGAGATAGACATTCTTTCACTGATGGGTATGGAAGTAAACAATGACATCAATGAGGACGAGGGTGATGAGGTGCATGATGCCGAGGACTTATGAATCCTTGATGGGTGGCAAATGAAGCGCCTGATGAGAGAGCACGATGACGATGGAGAGCCTAATGACGATGGAGATGACGATGATGATGGAGATGAAGCCCGACACTTAAGAGAGCTTGACAATATTGATACTGATGACGACAGTAGTGATGACGAGTACACGCCAGCCATATTGCCGTTTGCGGAGATAATTTCTAATTCATGTAATACTATAGTGTTAATATTATTACCTTGTAATTATGTTTCTTTACAAGTACTTGTCATTTATTTGTGCTAACTACTTTAATCTTTGTCATTGCAGGCACTCAACATGATGCCGGGCGGAAGGCGGCCGCAGCGAATAGGGATCCACTCACGGTACATGGTCACCAACGCGGAGCCCGTGGCCGCCACCGCCGAGGACGAGGCGGTCGTCGGTGAGGAGCTTGACGTGGAGAGGAGCACCCGTCGTCGCATGTCGTCGAGGAGGCTATTCCAGGACGCCCAGTAGGGGACGACGATGACGACCGGTGACGGTGACTGTGATGATGATGGTGATGGTGACGGTGACGACGACGACCTCTGCGGAGACGATAGGGACAACGAGCATACACCAGATGCCTTGACTTCCTTAGCTTCGAGCAAGCCCTACGTGTGCGGGTCCTCATCGCTCCCTAACCCACCGCTCCTCAGCCGTCGCGTGGTGAATCGACCCGTGGGCAAGATGTAAGTAACCATTGTTGATTTCACTTGTTGTTCATATGACATGTTGAAATTCGAACTGTAGACTAACAATTGTTGTTAATGACTCCTACAGGGGCTGGGAAAAGGTGATTGACAGGAAGAGTTCACGCCATGTCAATGGCATCCAGGGCCTCCTGATTAGAAAGCACTACCCTGGCTTGGTCACCATCAAGGGTAAGCGGATCGTGCCCGACAAATGGGACCACTTCTACAAGGTCAAGGACGAGCATGGCAAAGTCCTTGCTCACAAGATCAAGAGGGAGTTTTGGGTGAGTCTTTGCATCGCACCGCATATCTCAATACTACGCATTCGTTGGACTTTCTTCAAACAATAAAATGATGCTTGATGTCTGTGTGTAGTTGTACTTCAAGTTGGAGGGGCAGGACGAGCAGCGGGTGGCGCGGCAGCAGGAGGCGATCTGCCACAACCGTCTCAAGGACATGTACCACAAGGTGCGTCTCTAGGCCGTCATCAGCTACTACGCCAACGTGGAGCTCAAGGTGGTAAAGAAGGAGCGAGTCAGGGAGATGATACTGGACAAGGAGACCGACCTCACCAAGGAGCAGTACAAGCAGGTAATTAAGTAGGAAACATCTGTTATGATTCCTTACGTGACACATTCAATTCATCTTATGGAATATCAAATACTTGAATGTCATGCAGTGGTGTCCAAGCTGGTGCGATAAGTACGAGGACTGCTGGCACCAAATTGTGCGTGGGTGGCATACGGACATGGCATACGAGAAGCGCAAAGAGCGTCGGCAACTTCGCTTGCAAAATCCTCCGGTATCACACCACCAAGGGAACCAGTGCCTCCACGGGTACATGGACACATGGGTATGCTTCTGTTGATCCATTTATTATAGCTCCCAATTGTCACTACCTGTAACCATGTTTGTGTTTTCCTCGCAGAGGGAGACGCATGATGGGCAGGAAATCAACGAGTTCACGGGGTACGCCCTTGCTCACAAGGGCAAAGCATCAGTGGCATCCACCGTCTACAGCTTGGAGGACGGGCCCGAGGCCTACACCAACCCAAACGTCTACAACAAGCTCGCCAAGTACACCGCCACAGGTCTCGAGCGCCATGGGCCGGCATTCGACCCCACCAGAGCCGACCTGGATACTAACCTCGTGATGAGGACGAGAGGAGGGAAGCAGCACGGCCGGTACGCTATTGCCGATAGCGCCATCGACCCGTCCTCTGTTCAGACACTGAGCCAGATCCGAAGAGGCGACGCGAAAAGGGGCGGATAGCAAATCCGCATAGCGCCTCGGCAGCCGAGCAATGTGCAGATGATGACGGCACTTCAGGTAAGTGCAGTTTCATTTGTCGTTCACTCGTTTCACACATGATGTACCTTGCCTTCACATACCATCAACCATGCGGGTGTAATATTGCAGGCCACGGTCGAAAGGCTGCAGGCCATCCAGGTCACCCAGGAGATGTTGCGTCAGTAGCAGGAGGAGGCCCATCAGTAGCAGTTGGCGGCACTTTCGCAGCACTACCAGCGTGCTCTATCGGACCTGACCTGCTACTTTTGATCCCAGATCCCGGGAACGCATAAGCCTCCTCCCTCGATCTTCGCTCCACCACCACATCCAGTTCCAGTTCCAGCGCCTGCTCCTGCACATGTTTTGGTGTGTATATTGCCTGTTGCTTTAGCTTGTGCAGGCATCCTGCAGGTACTAATTACATCACTTAGCCTTTGTGCAGGCACCGTCGGTGGGTTCGAACCCGACTCCAGGTGGCAGCCCTCCACTTGGTCCTTCTCCACCGTAGGGCTACCCGACCTACTACCCCACGCAGCAGTACCTGTGGCCTCCTCCAGCGTTAGGGCAAGGGTACTCCTCGTGGCCGCAGACGCCGACGCAGCAGGGGCACTCTGGGCAGGTAAGCGTTTTCAGACCTACGCAGCAGCAGTCGCACTACGGTATGTCCCCGCAGTCGGGTTGACCTCCGTACGAGCAAGCTAGGGGCTCTGGGACCCCTCGGGACGACGCACAGAGCTAGATGCCTTTACTTCTCACTTTTGGACCTTAATCGATGAGGTTGTTGCACGTTGGACATGTTTAGCGTATGTTGGACTTGTATGAATTCTTATGGCCATGTTATGTGTATTGTGGAGTTGTATCGATGGATTTGAGGATCTTCATGTATGGATTCATGTTGAAACTAAATTTGATGCTCAAATGTGGTTTATGTGTGATGAAATATGGGTTATATGATATATATGTGATGAAATGAGGTAAAAATTTTAAAGCTTTGCCGACGGCTGGGCCTGGCCGTCGGCAAAAGGACCATAAATTTGCCGACGGTCAGCCGTTGGCAAAGTGACCAAACATTTGCCGACGGTCGGCCGTCGGCAAAGACTTTTTTAAATATTTTTTATAAAAAATAAAAATACGCCACGTCACCTACTTTGCCGACGGTCGGACACGTCAGCCGTCGGTAGAGGCCGCCGCCGTCGTGCCGCCGCAACGGCTGACGTGGCTCCTTTGCCGACGGCTGTCACGGCCGTCGACAAAGGTTTGCTGACGGCCTGGCACTGGGCCGTCGGCAAAGGGACCTTTGCCGACCCTTTCTTTGCCGACGGCCAACGTGGCAGCCCGTTGGCAAAGGCTTTGCCGACGGTAACAGGAGCTTTGCCGACGGCGTATGGCCGTCGGCAAAGAAGGCGACTCCGGTAGTGTTTGCTGGCCGGTTGACGTAGCCGACGCGTGTGCCACCTCATCATGGTAGGCTTCCTGCTACATTTGCTGACCAGAGTGTGAGCGTGAGTGCACTGTCGTATCGCTCAAGTTCATGACCCACAAGGGTCTCTGCTGTTGGATGTTCCTGCTGCTCGTTGGCCACCTTCAGGATCCATGGTTTTTGCTTGATGTTTGCTCATTGCAGTGTCAGACGGCTCTAAAATCCGCAACTCCACCGAAGCCAGGGACCCTACTTGGCTAGTGCATGCGCATTCGTCAGAGGCAGAGGCATAGTGATTACCAATACATCCCATTCCCCAGCTATACATCAGACATGATGACCTAGACTCATAGTGTGAGATGAAAATGGTGTGTCGATCCACATTCTCTTGTCGCTCTCCCCTCCATCCCTCCCACCATTTATATATTTTTGTTGAATCGGTCTCTACCAAGGATATAGAGTGAGAACCTACATATACACGTATTTATATGGACCTAGATTTTAAGTTCTTCACCTATCAGCACCGACGACACCAATATATTATGAATCTCGTGTTCTTAAATAAAGAAACAAAAGAGAAAGCAATAGTAGTTTTCTAAATGGAGTTCCCTGTGTTGATGGAATGGCTTGGTCAGAGATCCAAACCCATATAAACTAGGATATACACCCTTGGGCCTCGTTTGTAAAAACCTGGCACTTTCCCTGGGCGGCGTGATGCCGACGCTAATGTGGCAAGGAGAAACGAGGGTGTGGTCATGAGGGGCCGGCCCTGCCTCGTGGAGGCATTGCTTTCCGACCACGGACGTGTGGCATCGCTCCCCGGTCTCGCTGTTCTTTTTTTTCTCCGCGCTGCTGGTTCAAGAGCGGCCAGTGAAGCGCCGTGCAGCAGCAAGAAACTGGATGGGGAGGGCAAGCAAAGGGACCTTCCGCTCGTCATGATGGGAAGCGTCGTGATGGGACTCTGAAACCCCGGGCGTGCCTTCCCTGGCTCCCAAAGGAACCTTAATTATACAATATGAAACCATGGAGTAGCAATTTTCATATCTGCCATATGTGTCACATCACTAATCAGTGAGATCATTTTATTCATATGGATCTGCAGATCGCTTGTTGGTTGTGTTTTCATTGGTGATACATGGACTAGAACCAATGTTACCAAAACAGAACAACTATTATGTAACCAACAACTATCATGTTAACAAATAACTATTGAGTTGCATGCACCAATTAGTTCGAGCTAAAAGCTTGACTTGATGGGGGGAGTTAGCAATTCACAAAGACTTCAATAGTCCGCCTCACGTGGAGGCTTTGCGAGGTATCGGATGTGAAATAGTAGCGTAGAACAATTATTTAACTTATTTTTTTCTCAAATACGCAAAATATTTATGTATCTTTGTATTAAGAAAAAAGATTTTAGTAATCTAATTTAATTATGTAAGGTTGAGTTTAACCACTTTTTATTAAACTCGGCGTGTTAATGAAACTTTTGGATAGTAATTTAATTTTATTTAATTGTGCTATTTTATTTTGGTTTTAGGCTAGGTAAACTGATAGTATATATGACCACACACATGCATATATATATATAGAAATATATATGCTGCTAGCTTCGTGACCGTCGTGTAGTCACGGACAACGGTGCACGTTACCATTTGCCCACACACCGAGACACAATGGGTGGCAGCACAACATGAGCAGATAAACATACAACAAAGGGAAAGAATTGTGAAAGTTGTGTCACTGCATCAGACTCAGACGAAGAGATTCAAGAAAATACGAGTGTCAGGGTTGATGGGTCATATTGTTGGGAGTGAGATGCAGCAGGAACTCAGGTAGAGGGAGCTGGCCAGACTCAGACCTTGTTTTCAGCTCCATTGATGCCACAGGTCCTCCTGCATCTCCTTTGATCGGTGGCATTGTGTTAACATGTGGTACCCATTGAGGCATCCCAATTCACCAAAGCCACCAGTGGCCAAGCACGTATTGTTCATATTTCTATAAAATAGCAGACAGCAAGGAGTAATTCACTATGCCAGAAATACTTATCAGTGACGCGTCTTAAGGGTCATTAGTGACGCAGAAAACACGCGTCACTAATCGTGCATCAGAGATAGTACGATATTAGTGATGCTTAATGACGCGTCACTGATAACCTCTATTGTGACACGTCCAGGCGAGAAGCGTCACTGATAACCTCTATGGGCGACGCGTCCAGGCGAGACTCGTCACTGATAACCTCTATGAGCGATGCGTCCAGGCAAGACGCGTCACTGATGTTGGTCTAATGAGCGACCCATTCAGCTAAAGAGGCGTCACTGATAGCTATTTACACGAACAAAAAAATCTCTTCCCTGGTCCTAAAGTACACATCTTTCATCCATTTCACCGGTCAAATTCTTTACAATCTCCATATACAACTTATCTACAAAGCACCTGCTACAAAAACTGCTGCCTGCACTACAGGAAATGCTAGCTTTGCCGACTGCCAAATACTTTGCCGACTGTTTTTCCTCGACACTCGGCAAAGATCTACCTTTGCCGAGAGCCATGTCAGGCAGTCGGCAAAGCCGGCTTTGCCGACTGCCTGCCTTTGCCGACTGCCTGGCACTCGGCAAAACCTTGGATTTGCCGAGTGCCAGGCAGTCGGCGAAGTCTGGCACTCGGCAAAGGATGCCAGTCCTGGACGGCATCCACGCCGTCACCTTTGCCGACTGCCACGCCGTCAGCAGTCGGCAAAGGTGGCCGCCTTTGCCGACTGCCAGCCTGTCCGGCAGTCGGCAAAGGCTCTTTGCCGAGTGCGACATGAGGCACTCGGCAAAGATTTTTTTTTGGTTTTCAATCCTAATTTTTTATGTTGCCTTGGTACAGTAAATACATTCTAAATTCCAAGTTTGGGGTAATTTTGATTTGTTTTGCTATATGCCGTTAATTTTTTCTGTTTCTTTGATTATTTTTGGCAACTACAGATTTGAACTGCAGGTACATGAAATATTGGAATCCGGTGATTCAAAAAATGATATTCATGATTTTTGGAGCATGTTGAGGCCGTATGCAGGGCCTCGCGTGAAATTTCGACCGTGTTGGTGTCGCAACACGCCGAGTCATGCGCGTGAAAAGTATTTTTAAATTTTATAAAATCCAAACGAAGTCCGAAAATGACGAAACCTGACTACATGTCTCGCCATCGCATGTGGAGGCTGTCGTAAAAATTTGAGAAAGTTTCAAGCAAGTTGTGACGTCGCGTGCCTAAAACCCACACATCTCCACATGTGATCACAAGGTGATC
This sequence comes from Bothriochloa decipiens, assembly GCA_023333625.1. Taxonomy (NCBI): domain Eukaryota; kingdom Viridiplantae; phylum Streptophyta; class Magnoliopsida; order Poales; family Poaceae; genus Bothriochloa; species Bothriochloa decipiens. The sequence goes on from CM041631.1 coordinate 50,413,741, forward strand.
ACATATAGAGATGTCTAGGTTGTAGACATCCGACGTCTCAACTTGCTTCGAACATGCTTAAATTTTTATCATAGCCTCGACATACGATGACAACACACCTTGACAACTTTCGTCATTTTCGGACTTCGTTTGGATTTTATATAATTTATAAACACTTCTACCATACCTAGATGGTCGTTTTTCGTGGACAAGGCATGTAAAAGTTCGGGTGAGTTTATAGACACGGCCTCAAAATACACTCTCCAATGTGAATACCATTTTTTGAATGGCTACGTCTCATTATTTTATGCACCAGCAGTTCAAACTTGGATTATCGTGAAAAATTCAAGTAAATAAAATAAATGAATAAAATATAGCAAAATATTATAAAAAGGACCCAAATTCGAACATGTGCTTCAATACAATATACTTAGGCTACAAAAAAGTTTGAATTCAAAATTAAAAAAAAATCAAATCTTTACCGAGTGCCATAGTTTACAGTCGGCAAAGAGGCTCTTTGCCGAGTGCCGCCAACATGGCACTCGGCAAAGGTGACACACTTTGCCGAGTGCCTTCTACGTGGCACTCGGCAAAGTGCCCTCTTTGCCGAGTGCCGCCGACGTGGCACTCGGCAAAGTTGACAGTTAAAATAACCGGCCACCACCCACCTACCCGCAACCTTATCCCCGCGCCCCCCGCGCCCCCCTCCCGACGCCCGCCCCGCCACCGGCCGCCGCCTGCCCCGCCGTCGGCCCGCATAGCCGCCGCCGGCCACCCTCCCTCCCGCGCCGCCGCCACCGCCCCCCCTCCCGCCCGGCCTGCCGCCGCC
>CM041631.1:50423964-50550345 GCA_023333625.1 Bothriochloa decipiens
TGCCCATGCTCCACCAGCTGTTGCCATTGATTTTCAACTCCGTCGTCGACCACTGCTGCCTTCTCCACTCTCTTTTTGCTTCATTCGGTGGCACACGTTCCTAATGGGAAGGCGCAAAGGACAGTGGGGTGGGGCAAGAAGTTGACTAGAAAACCAAGATCTTGCAACCAGGGCCTGAAGCAAGATGGCAGATTCTGTCCGCCATGTGGCCAAGCTGCTCCATTGTGTAGAACCTTCGTCTTCCTCTGTTATCTGCTATTTTTTGAGAAATAGTTTCATTTCAGCTCCAGGAGGACATTGATCTAACCATCTAGGTTAAGTACTTCCACTAATTATTGATCATTTGGCCCTCCAAAAGTACGAACCTACGAGGAAAACGTGTAATACTAGTAATTTGTCCACTAAGACTTGCACAACACATTGCTCTATGGTGGGCATTAGCTTCTGATTCATTTTTTACAATCTCTAACTCTTATCAGGGGAGCCTCCCATACATACAAGATGCTTTGGTAATGCTTGGAATAGGTGTTAGTCCGTCTAGACGCTACCATTGGTGCGCCGCGACACCAGCCCACTCACCACTCCTATCCACAACCAAATCTACAGAACGCCGGTCACCATAGTTTCTCAAAAAAAAAAAAAACCCTCAATGTAGCACACGCTGCCATGCTGACTCAGCGATCTCCACGGCGAGAAGATGTTTGCCTGATGGCATCTCAAGCTAATACAACCGAGCATGGATGCTCACCTTCCTCCGTCTCCATAGTTCCACCTACCCGCCTTCATCCCTTTCCGTCATGCCTCCCAACCACTGCAGCCTTCTCTAGCTAGTGGATTGCCTCTCCACTAGATGGATTTTTTTATTTTTAATCCTTATTTAATCAATACTTTAAAAATAACCACATGAAAAATATTTACACTCCATATTCCCTTTGCTTGCACCAAATACAATGGCGCGACAAAACAACTGTGTCACGCCATTGCATGTCGCGCGACAAGGGGCCCCATGGTGGGGACGGTGGTTGACTGAGGATTGCGTGGACGAAGCTGGGGCCCACTCTGTCACGCCATTCCATGTGGCGCGACAAGGTCTGTCACACTCCATTTTTAAGGATAAAAATAGAATGTATAAATAGCCTTATATGCGCCTCAGGAATAGTCGCACATATAGGATGACAAATTACAAAGAGTGTCTTCACCCTGTTTATTACATAATGAACCAATATTTATCACAGAGTATTGCTCATAAACAAATAAATAACTAAGACATCTCTATTCCGGAAGCTCCACACGGTGACACACCGACTGGTGAACACCAAGCCTAGTACTCATCACGATAGCTTTCATTCCAACCTTCATCTGTTACCCATCCGGGATTTTCTAAAATTGAAAATAAAGCAAGCGTAAGTACACAACCATACTCAACAATCATAACATGGGTTAATGAGGCTTAATAAGGCTGACACTGTTTGACTGCATTTAGCTTTTATAAATTACTCATATTGAGGCATAGCATCAAGGTAGTAAAAATTCCCATATACTTATGATCAAGATAACATTAACAAATGTGTAGCGATAACGACGTTAAGATGAACACATTAACAATTTTGAGAACCATTATCTTTAGTGTAAATGTGTCAAGGCCGCCCTGACCATGGGCACGGACCATATATTGATTTAAACTCTGATCAGAGGTGTACACTTTCACTATAAGTCATGTTTTGCAACCGAGTGGATTTATAACTTCTAAACAACTATAAAACATATAAAGCTTCCTATATGTTCTTCTAACCAATCAGAGATGCAGAAAATGTCAAGTGTAGGAACCCCTCTTCCAACGTGGCACAAACCTTCCCGGCTATACTCATAAGGACAGAGGCTGTCCTAGACCTAACTTCTAGACCACTAACCAGCTAGAAAAGGGCCTACAAATGACTAGATCTAGAGCCATATAGCCCTCGCAACTGTACGGATTATCCATGATAAATCACTTACAGACAAGAGTTCAAGTTTGTTAAAAGTCATCGTTTTCATTGATAGCATAACACACATCAAGTTATAAGATCATGACCATTAGAGCACTAGCATCATAACTACCCAATGCAACCCAAAAGGTTCAAGGAATCAGGATATCAAAGCCAGTTATAATCTCTAAGATCATCAAACAGACACATGCATATGAATTGTTATTTATAGTGAATAGGTAACAAGAAAGATCCATGTACTTGCCTTGATTCATAAAGTCCTGTTGATCCTGCTGATCCTCAAAGTAGCCTTGCTCAACAAAAACCTCACCATCTGAACTCGACATTAACAATCAACACCAGATAATCCAATCGAGCATACATCCACGAAGCAAACAAAGAGTTATTAGAAGAACAGTACATCAATCTCATCAAAACAGAGTAAAAAGTTTATAAAACTCTTCTACATGCTGCTACGATCACACAGACGTCAAGTTCAACAAAAACGGAGTTATAACGACGAAGTTATGAATTTTTAAAGATTTCCTATAGACAAATAAATACATCAAATATAAAATAAAAATATAAAGTCTCCAAAACATCCCAACAATGGCATCACTGTTTAGATTAAGAAATTATGAATCTAACGGAATTTGAACGGACCAAAACGGAGTTAAAACGTGAAAGATATAAGCCTTTGAAAATAATAGCAAAACTGTAAATAGAGGAAGCGTATTTTGAAACTGTAAAGAGGAAATACGTTTTCCAGTGAAAGAAACGTATTCTGGCTCTGTCTAAAGGGAAAAATGCTTTTTAGTGGACAAAGGTATTATAGATCTGTTAAACAGAAAATATGCTTTCCAGTGGAGAAAACGTATTCTGACAAAAACGCCAAGGGCTCTTAATAGATTAGGCAGATAAGGCAGAGGGTTATTTGCAAAACTGTCGACCGAAGGGTTACGCGCGACTGTGGGCTGTTGAATCTGAGATCAACGGTCCAGATCAGTCGGGGCAGTCAACCTCGCCGGGGAGGACGCCCAACGCGGCGGCTGCCATCGCCGGCGATGAGGAAGCTCGCCGGAGAATCTCAAACCAGCGTTCCCGACCACCATTGGTATCAAGACCGGTACCAATTGAGAGAGGAGCTCATGCCGCGCTCACCTGGCAAGAAGATTAAGACCGAGGTGAAGCAAGGACGACGTGCAGCTCGATGTGTCGGACGACGGCGATCTGCACACGGTGGCAGCTCGGGTTAGGCAAGATTGAACCGAAAGACGGGCACCAATGTGCTCAGGAGGCCAAGGTAGATAGCAACAATGGCAGCTAAGGTTTCGGTGTCACTGCAGCTCTAGTAAGGAAGGCGCCTGGCGTTAGGGTTTGGATAAGGGTTGCGGACGCGGATTAAATCCCTATATAGCCCCAAGGGCGAGGGGTTTGACCGGGCGTGGTGTGGAGACAGCGTGGTCGGGCAGACTCGAGCTCCGACTCGGTGTCCCGGTCAGAGGAAGAAGAAGGTGGCACGGGTCCCATGTGTCAGCGACAGAGCGAAGGAGCGGGCGCGGGCGCGTGGTGCGACGGCCTTGCTGGGCCATCGGCCTGGCGGGCCAAGAAGGAGAGGGCGAGCGCGCGCGGGCGGACGCGGCTGTCGTGGCTGGGCCGGTCGGCCCAAGAATGAGGAAGGAGCGGGCCGCTCGCAGAGGGAACGGAGCAGGCCGAGCAGGCTGATCGGGCCGCTCGGGCCAAAAGGAAAGTGGAAGAGAAGAGAGAAAAGAAATTGTTTTGCTTTTATTTGAAACCTTTTTCAAATACATCTCCAAATAGATTTTGAGTTCCAATTCAAATTCAAACACCACAAAAAGAAAATATGCACCAGCCTGAATGCTCAAGCTACCATGGCATGTCTTTATTTTCTTTAAAACTTTTATTTTGCCAAAATTAATTGCTCACCAAAAATGCAAATTAAAAATATTTGGGCTATTTTTAAAGCATGAAAATTTTGGGATATTACAAGGTCACAGCGCCATTACGTTTGGCGCGGCAGGGCCATATGTGGCAGCCCAGGCCCATCTCGCCCACTCTCTGTCACGCCATTACTCTTGGCGCGACAATCGGAAGCCAAAAATTTCTTGCTTGCCTCGGGTAAATTGAAAGCTTGGTCGCGCCTAGTCTTTTGGAGCAACAGAGGTGGCTTGTCACGCCACAATATTTGGCGTGATGGTCATTAGCACATTGACTTACGGCTATCGCACAATAATTTCTGGCTGTCGTGCCATACAGTTTGGCGCGACCAGCCTGTAACATTAGAAAAATTTATGTGTTATAGCTTACATTCTCAGATTCACATAACAAAATGAATTCATATGGCACACAAGTTCATCATATCACAACACATATATAGTCCACATATGACACACAAGTTCATCACATATCACGAACACATAGTTCACAAAGTCCACATCACATAGTCCGTCCCATAGCCATAGACACAGTCCATCACATAGTCCCTCACGTAGACCCTGACATAGTTTACAAAGTCCTTCACATAGTTCCTAGGTAGTCCACATGGTGAATCCAAGAAACCACACAGCAAAATGAATTATGAAGGATTCGTAATGTTCTAGCGAATCCAAGAAACCATATGGGCGTTACACGAACAAGTGAATGCAAGAAACCACAAAGCAAGTGAATCCAAGAAACCATATGGGCGTTACACAAACAAGTGAATCCAAGAAACCACAGAGCAAGTGAATCCAAGAAACCATATGGGCGTTACACGAACAAGTGAATCCAAGAAACCACAGAGCAAACAACAATACTACAGGAATGATATTAGAGACACTTTCTTTTTTCAAAGATGGCTCATCAAGAAACAATGTAGATATGCCTCCAGGGCTCTAGCAATAAGATCACAATATTTGAAAGAGGTTTTTTGAGGTTGCCTAATGTAGATGTGGCCCGATCACCCGATAAGTACGCTATCGTTAATTGGTGGAGAACTTGATATTCACGACCTAAGCTTGGGACAAAGAATCATTTGGAACCCCACAACTGTCATACAACTGCTCCTTTGGTTATCAAGCATGCAATGATTGACCTCCCCGATAAGGCTTTCCTACAAGGAAACGGAGAACACAAGAAATGGATACATGATCAAAAGATGTTGTCGCAACACCATGGTAAATTTTGAATGCTCATTTGTTTTGGTGACTTCCATTGACTGAGGAGGAAAATGGAGTCATTTGTTAGCATATCAAAATTATCTTTTCACGCTTATGTGGATCACCGAAAACGGAGTCCATATGCGCCTTGGGCATCGATCTGCCCAGTACTTCTCCAGTAATCCATGATGTACTCCAACTTGAGTTGGCTGGGCCTCCGCCATGATGTTGATGAGTTGGACGCCCACACTGGTCCACCTCGTATATCCTTGTCTTGTACTTGAACGAGTGATGTACTCATCACTGCTAAACGACTCTAAAAAAATGCCATTCATTTTCAGTGGCTGTTAGGACTAGCTGCCTGTAGAAATCATATTTGTAGAGGCGGGCCTTGTTTCTGTCTGTATAAAATGGCATTAATGCGACACCTTGAGAAACAAAATATTGTGTCGTGTCCTACTGTTTCAAACGATTGTGAGCTAGACTGTTCCCAAGCATGGGATCTGTATATACCTTGTATCCTTTCCCTGCCTTATATCTCTTCTTCCATTTTAGGCATGATTATGAACATGCATGATAGGCAGGCTCAGGTGACACGACCACGAGCAAGCAAGACGGCAGGTGGCCCAGCCGCCCTGGTGAGTGGCACGACAGGAAATCATTTTATTGTGTTGTCAATAGATTTCTAGTGCGGTCCATTTTCAATTGCCTCTGCAAATCCTAATTCCTTTACATGCTAGGTAGAGGTGGATGAGACAACCATTTCTAAAATTAGTTTTGACCACAGTAAAAGGAATTGATGGAAGGATTCGTAATGTTCTGGCGAGCAGTGACACCCGAGATTGTGTAGCTAAGGTTTCTGGTGCAGCACAAGGCTGGCTCGATGGAATAATAATGCAACAAATGTAGCCAAATCAAAGCCTCCTAGTTCCTAGTAGGACGGTGTGCCTAACAAGGAGCTATGGGTTGATGATGTCATCGCCAATACACCACAAGCTCGCTGCACATCATTGTCTCGACAGGAACCTAAACTGGATGATGGAGATGGCGATAGACATGGAAATGGAACTACTGGCCGCATGATGCGTAGCCAAACTGATGACTATACAGATACCTCCCATTCCAGGCAGCAGCTATTGAAGTTTTTTTTGGAACAAACAGCTATTGAAGTTGTAGCATCACAAACAACATAGTCTGGGATCACCATATATATATAGCTGCCCGCTCCTTTCACATCATTGACAAACAGCAGCACTGTGTTTCAATTAGTATTCCATGTAAATGTGCAATAGGCCAGTGGCATGAATGCTGTGCATGTGCTCCCCGATATCCCAGAGTTAATTATTCAAATTATGTATGGTTTATACTTTATATAGTACTATAAAAATACTTTACAGGTTCAAGCGCCACTAGCTGTTGTGCAGTTTAAATATTAGTTGTGAGAAGCAAAGGCAACGCCTTTTTTGTTGACGCTAGATCCTAGTGTCGTCGAGGCGAGCAGTACCTACTCAACCTCTCCTCGAGATCCTCCCTGAACCAAGGAAGAAGACGAGCTGAGCTCTCTGAACACACACGCACTGCTCTGTTGTTTCAGCGTTGGCTAAAACTAAGTACCCAGGAAATGGTAGCAAAGAACTTCTATTCATTCATTTCTTGCATATATATACACACTACCCACCAGCAATGCGGTATGGCTGTGTACAACCCCTATTGTCCTTAGTACATGGCTTATATCAGCCCACTACTAAGACATGGCTGATGTCATGACTACACAGTGGCAAGCATGGCCTATTGCCATGACCTGCTGCACATCCTGGGCTACCTGTCCCTGGCCATGCCGAGTGAAATGAATGGGGTAGCAGCAGATTATGTCCAACAATCTTTCAATAATCCTGCTGCTAGCCCTTGACCTCCACCATGCCAATCATCTTCCTCAGCTCCTGGAACCGAAGACACCCAAGTGACTTGGTGAGGATGTCAGCGAGCTGCTGACCAGTGTCGACGAACTCGATGACCAGCTGCCCTCCATTGATGCAATCACGAAGGAAGTGAAACTTCATGTTAATGTGCTTGCTTCTATCATGGAGAATGGGGTTCTTCGCTAGCGCGATCGCTGGCTGGTTGTCCACCTTGAGCGCTGGCGGCTGAGCTTCAACTCCGATGACCTCCGTGAGCAGCCGATGCAGCCAGACCACCTGGCACGCCGTTGTGGCCGTAGCCACATACTCTGCCTCACAGGTGGATAGGGCCACCATCTTCTATTTCAGCGACTGCCAGGCGATCAGCGCTCCACCGAGAAAGACAAGCACGCCAGAGGTGCTCCGCCGCCCGTCCACATCACCCACCATGTCCGCGTCGCTGAATGCCATGAGTCCCGGCGCACCATCCTTTGTCTCCGGTGGCGCCTCACTGAATACCGACAGCTGAAGCCCGCCACATTTGGGGAAGACGATCCCCAACTCCATCGTGCCCTGGACGTAGCAGAGAAGCTGCTTGACCACCGTCCAGTGATCCTCCCGCAGATCCTCCATGAACCTGCTCACATAGCCCACCGCAAAAGTGATGTCCAGCCGCGTGTGAGTCAGCCAGCGCAACCCGCCAACGATGCTCTGGTAGAGCATAGCATCCACCTTTGCCACGGTGCTCTGCCTCGAGAGCTTGATGCGCTCCTCCATTGGTGTGGTACAGGCTTGCAGCCCCCCATGCCCGTCCGCTCGAGCAGCTTCTGCGCGTAGGCGCGCTGCCCCAGCCTGATGGCGTCATCCCCCTACCTCACCTCGATGCTAAGGTAGTAAGATAGGGCACCCAAATCGCTCATCTGGAACCGCGCGGCCATCTCCTCCTTGAAATTTGTGATGTCCTGAGCCCATGTGCTAGTGATGATGAGATCGTCCACGTACACCCTGACGATGAGATGCTCCTTCCCCCGTCATTGGGTGTATAGTGCGTGCTCTGTGGGGCATCTCCCGAACCCGAGCTCAGCCATGGCGGCATCGAGCTTGGCATTCCACTCCCGTGGTGCCTGGAGTAGGCCGTAGAGGGCCTTGCACAGGTGCAACACCTTCTTCTCTGTGCCCTTGATGATGAACCCCGGCGCCTGCTCAACATAGACTGTCTCCGCCAGGTCCCTGTTGAGGAACGCCAAATTGATGTCGAGGTGGTGAACCTGCCACTCCTTGGCAGTAGTGAAAGCAAGCAAGAGCCGCACGAACTCCATGCGCGCGACGGGGGCAAAGACCTCCTCGAAGTCGATCCCTTCGCGCTACATGAAACTGCGCACCATGAGTCATGCTTTGTGCTTCACCACTGCGCTGCGCTCGTCCCACTTCACCTTGAAGACCCACTTGAGTCCAATTGGTCGGCAGCCCGCCGACAGATCGACCAATTCCTAGGTCTTGTTCTCCTCGATGGCCTTCATCTCCTCTAGCATCGCCTTCCACCATGTCGTGTCACGCTCCGCAACGGCGAACGTGGTCGGCTCCTCTGCACTCATCAAAAGCAGATTATGGTCATCGTCGAGGGGCTGCACCGCCAGTCTGGATACCGCTGTAGCTCCTATGATGTCATCCAGATGACGGAACCGGACCTCCTCACCCTCGTGGTATGCATCCACGAATTCCGTGATGTCTGACGGCGGGGTCGCATATTTGATGGTTTCCGCCGCCGTGGTTCCTCGAGGCAGGATCATTCGCAGCGGAGAACCTCCACCAATCGAGGCCTCCACAACTGCAGTCGAAGCTTGCCGCTCCATGGTCGAGGCCCCCTGGCCTTCAATCGAGGCTCCTCCCATGATCGAGGCTGCCCGGTCATCACTTGACCCTACGCGCCCACGAATACGGCTGCCCGACCCATGATCGAGACCTCTCGTGCCACGATCGAGGCCCGACACGCGGTCGAGGCCTGCCGACTCGTGGTTGGGGCCCTCGTGATTGAGGCTGTCGCAGTTGGGGCCATCCGACACGCGGTCGAGCCCCTCCGTAGTTGGGGTCGAGGCCCCCGTGATTGGGGTCGGGACCCCCCGCACCTCCCATAGGCCCTCTCGACTATTGGCCATAGTCGAGACCGCCCGAGTCGAGGCCCCTGTTGTCATTTTTGACCCCTCCTGTCCCATGGTCGGGGTCGACGCCGCCCGACCCGGAGTGAAGTAGCGTGCCGGAGACCCTACTTCGGGTGGACTAGGTGGCTCCGCTGCCCCGGCCGCTGGTTCTTCTCTGTCTCCCGTCGCCGACTCCGTCGCTCTGGCTTCCCTGGTCCTTGGCTCCTTCATAGCCTCGCCATGGCCATGGATGACCAACTGCTCCACGACGAATGAGTCGTGGAAGCCGCTACCGCCTTCCTCGAGCCCTTCTGCTTCTGGCTTGTCCCAGGTCCACGACGCAGCCTTGTCGAAGACCGCATCCTAGGACACCACCACTTTGCCGCTGACCGGGTCATATAGCCGATAGGCTTTTGACCCCTCCTCATAGCCGAGGAACACCATGCGAGTGCTCCTGTCCTCCAGCTTGCCGAGGCCCAACTTGATAGTCTTCACACGATCGATGCAGCCAAACATACGCAAGTACGAGACATTGGGCTTACGCCGTGCCATGCCTCGTACGGCGTCTTCCCCTCGAGGGCTTTGGTCGACGACCGGTTGAGGAGGTACACGGCAGTGGTGACCGTCTCTCCCCAGAATGCCACCGGCATCCCCTTGGCCTTCATCATCGAGCGCGCCATGCCGACGATGGTCTGATTTTGGCGCTCCACAACGTTGTTCTGCTGCGGCGAGTAGGGTGCTGTGAGATGTTGACCCACCCCCTCCTCGATGCAGTACTCGGTGAACTCGAGCGCCATGAACTCACCGTCGCGGTTGGTCCAGAGCACGAGCAAATGCTTGCTGCACTCTGCCTCCACCCGCGCCTTGAAGCGCTTGATGGTGTCCGCCGCGTCACTTTTGCTCGTCGGGAGCTACAGCCACATGTAGTGGTTGTAGTCATCCATGAACAGGAGGAAATACCTCCGTCCGCCGTGCGTCGCTGGCGTGATTGGCCCGCAGAGACCCCCATGGACCAACTCGACGGGATCCGCCACGCGGTACCTCACTGTCTTCGGTAACGGCAGCCACCTCTGCTTCCTCTCCAGGCAGCTGTCGCACAGCTCCCCGGTATGCTTGATTCGTGGCAACCCGGTCACCATCTTGTCCGCAGCGTCGAAGCTCAGGTGGCCGAACTGGCCATGCCACAGCCACGGCTCCTGCGTGCACACTACCGCCAAGCACACAGGATGCTCCACCTTCAAATCAAGAAGATAGAGATGATTCTTGGAACGTGTTACCTTGGCGAGAAGACACCGCTCCCTGTCCCTGATCCGCAGCATGCCATCATGAATCGGCACCTTCGCCCCACACTCATCAAGCTGTCCCAGGCTGACGATGCTTGCGTGAAGCTGGGGAATGAAGTACACATCCGTTAACGTGCGCTGCTCCAGTTCTGGCACCGGAAGATGACGGTGCCTTGGCCGCAGATGTCCACCCATGAGCCATCCCCAAACTTGACCATGTCAGTCTTGTTCACGTCGAGGTCAGCGAAGACGGCACGGCAGCCAGTCATGTGATTGCTCGCACCAGAGTCGAGGTGCCACCGCTGCTCCTTCTCATTGCCAATTGAGCCTAGGTGTGCCTGCGCCCATGGCTCGTCATGTTTGATGGCCTGCAGCATAGTCCTCTGCTCCGCCTCCACCTCCCCTATTTCGTCTTCCTGCAGAGCACAATACTCACCCATTAAAAGCGCTTGCTCGTCGTCGCTATCGTCCTGAGCCAGGTGCGCCACCTCCTTCCTCTCCGTCCTCTTTGGGCACTCGCGTGCCCAGTGCTCTACCTTGCCGCACTTTCCAGTAAGCGTTAGGGGCGACGGTCTTCTTCTTACCCTTCTTCTTGTCTGCCAGAGCCTTCCCCTGCTTCTTGCCGCCGTTGCCGCCACGGTAACCATCGTCGCGGCTGGAGCCTTCCCCGGACCGGCGCTTCTCCTTCATCTGCGCCGTCCACTCCTCCTCCATTAGCATCAGCTTGGGCTTCTCCTTTTCCAGTGGCGCTGCACCACAACTCTCCACAACCTGTAGCCGCCCAGCCACATCCTCCAAAGACAATGTGGAGATGTCCAACATCGTCTCAATGGACATGGCGAGCTGCGAGTACTTCGGAGGCACTACGCAGAGCAGCTTGCTGATGAGATCCTCGTCCTCCACTGGCTTGCCATAGGTGGTGAGTTGGCTCGTCAGCAACTGAAGACGAAGCACGAAGTCCTCCACCGACTCCCCGGACTTGAACCGGATGTCGTTGAGCTCCCGGCGCAGCTGCTGAACCTTGGCCAGCTTGGCTCGATCCGAGCCTACACAGAGCAACTCCAGCATCTCCCACGCCTCCTTCACCGTCTTCTTCTGGCCGAGCGCCTGATGAAACTCGCCCGAGGTGGAGGCCTTGAGTGCCTCCATGATGACACCTCTGCCTCCTCGTCGGCGTTGCCAGTCTCCACGGCCGCCCACCACTCCCGGGTGTGGAACTTTCACTTCATCTGGACAGCCCACTCGCCATAGTTGGTGTGGGTGGGCATCGGCCAGGAGTTGCTCCCGCTGTACTCCCTCACCACGCACACCTCTATCGACTGTGGCTGCGCCACCGGCTGGAGCTACCTCTCAGTATCTCCGCCGTTGCTCGGCAAAGTTCCAGTGGGATCCGCCATCGCTAGTTATTAAGCCTGAACAATATGTACGGCTCTGATACCACGTGTTGATGCTAGATCCTAGCATCGTCGAGGCGAGCGGTACCTACTCGACCCCCCTCGAGATCCTCCCTGAACCAAGAAAGAAGACGAGCTGAGCTCTCTGAACACACACACGCACGCATTGGCTAAAACTGAGTACCCAGGAAATGGTGGCAAAGAACTTCTATTCATTCATTTCTTGCATATATATACACACTACCCACCAGAAAGGCGGTATTGCTGTCTACAGCCCCTACTGTTCCTAGTACATGGCTTACATCAGCCCACTACCAAGACATGGCTGATGTCATGACTACACAGTGGCAAGCATGGCCTATTGCCATGACCTGCTGCACGTCCTGGGCTACCTGCCCCTCGCCATGCCGAGTGAAATAAATAGGGTAGCAGCAGATTATGTCCAATATTTTTTACCATAAGACAAGCCAAGGAAATCGTCTGAGAGCACATAGGTGGGTTAACACTCAGGAAGGAGTCTTTATGCTGGCCAGAAAATGATGAAGCAATATAATGCAAACCGCAGCAAGTGCATCTCATCTGTAAAGACATTTAGGATTGAGAAGCATCAGGAAGCCACGGTGCACCTCCCAGTCAGGTCATACCTTGATGCACACTAGCTTGCGTGCGCACCATTGGCTTTGCAGCCGGACGTGTTGTTGTAAAGTGTTTGGCACAAGGCACGCACACGGACAGGAGGAGCCTGCTCAAGTCAGTTATCAACGCGCACGCCCTGTGTTATGACCGGGAAGCAATACCACAGGCGCAAGAACAAGACAAGTGGCTAAGCATGCAACGCACAGGAATAGTTCAACATCCTAAAGTTCAGGATCTTCTTTCATTTGTTTGTTTAGAGAATGTTTTCAAAGTTTGTAGTCAAGTGAGGAGAGTGGTTATTCCTTTTGTATAAGTAGCAAACACTTCAGTTAATGAGATCAGCCAGAGATTGAGTTTAATCTCTCTTGCTCCTGGCCTACTGTTCCTCGTCACAGTGTTGTCGCCGTGAGAACCCCAGGCGCCGAGCAACGGCGCTGCCACGTTCTCGTCGGGGATTCAAGCCCAAACCTCCCACCTCTCATTCTTACGCCCTGAGATCGTTAGGCCGCAACAACCTGAGATTCAATGAGTTGGCATATATGCTCTTTCAGCAAATGGCTTTGAGGTCAGAACGTGTAAGATTGTCATGACTCAAACCATACATTTTAATCAATTTTATTATGTTTTCTTCGTTTAATTGTCATGAGTTACAAATTAGCAATCAAATAACATACTACACACCTCAATGCCTCATGTCATGCATGGTTCTCATTTTAATGTACTGGTAGTTGTATTAATCCAACTGCTAGTGTGAATGGATTTACACTTCGTACTGGCGCGCGGTTGTGGATTTACCATGGCAGTTGACATAAGCATACTGCTATAGTAAACCAATTTACACAAGTGGATCACTAGAAGACGCTATTGAAGTTCACGAATTTCACTGGCATTTGACACAGGCGGAGGATGCTAGAAACGCCAGTGAAAATAGGTTTAGAACGACATGTACAAATATTCTGTGTGCTAGCGAGTATGTGTTTAGCTTAATGAAAATTGGTCAGAGATTGTAACTTTACAAATTCAGAGTCATTGGTCAGATTTAACCTGGCCTGTAAATCCAGCTTGTTTGGCTGCTGAGATTCCAGAGCAAAAATGTTAAAATGCCTGAGTGCTTTAAAGAGCAATAAGCGATCATAAATCGTGAAACCAAATAAGTTCAAGTTTCAGTAACATAGACCGTGTCAGGGATCAAATAAATATTAATGAAATCAAATAAATTATTATATGGAACTGCCTAGTAGTTACTTCCTCTATTCCAAATTACGCGTCGTTTGACTTTTTTGACACAAAGTTTGACCACTCGTCTTATTCAAAAAATTTACGCAAAGATAGCCAAATTTAAGTTATTCTTGAAAAAAACTATTAATAAAACAAGCCATGAAAAAAGAAATTATATTTTGTATAAAATTTTAAATAAGACGAGTGATCAAACTTTGGATTCAAAAAGTCAAACGACTTACAATTTGGATAGAAGAAGTACTTCATTTCACTCATGAACCAAGAACTTTTGCTGCAGTTTTCGTGATTCATGATTGAAATGAAGTAACTACTAGGAATAATTTGATTTGGTTTTTCTTGGTTATCTGTTTCATTGAGTTTTCGTGATTCATTCATGGAACTGCCTAGTGGTTTTCGTGACTGCAGCTACTTCATTTCACTCATGACAGTTTATATGGAACAGCCTAGTAGTCACTGCAGGATTTTATATTTTTGATTTAATCATTATTGGTAATTGGCTATTGTCATACTTGCATTATTGTAATCACTGCAGGATTTTATCTTCTAGATGCGCTGTACAAGGTCAGGAAGCTGTATAAGCTCTAGACGTTTTTGGACCATGCATGGAGTGCACAATTAGCTTGATGAGAACACTTTGCTATACGTATCCATATAATAGGCTTGAGTGGTATCAGGAACCCATGGCACCTGGAGCGGTAGTATACTCCTACTCAGTTGCCTAAAGTATCGTTCATATGTGTGACAGTTTGTTGAGAGAATTCTGTATGTTGAGTTTCCTGGAGCCTCTGATACATACACCCACCTATCTACAGCCACATGGAGGGTGAATCGGCTCCAGCATTCATCGACTTCTCAACTGTGGTTTGGCTCAGTTCCCACCCATCGGTGAGGTTCTGTACGAATCGGTTCTGGTTGACCATGCTCTCTCTACATCCGCCACTGCCTTTATCTCAATTCATTGGCGACTGATTCCAGATGCCTATATCTTATTATTTATCCTCTATAAATTGTCATGTCAATCAGAGAAAAATTCTAGCTATCCGTTTCCATGGGCTCAAACTTCAATACATGAGATCAAATGAGGCCAAATTATGCTTTTTGGTTTGTGGTAGCCTGGTTCGATTCCAATTTTTGATATGGATTTCTTTTTGTATATTTTTTCAGTAGGGTAGGCAGCCAAGCTGGGCCATGGGCCACACAAGAAGAGAAGAAAGCTAGGCCAGGGAGGCCAGCTGGAACAGGAAAAAAAGGTAAAAATAGAACAAGACCGGGTAAGATTTTGGCCCAAGAGGTGTGGGTTGGTTTTTCTTAACTTTTTTGTTTAAATTTTATTCCCAAACTACAATAGAATTTCCTACAAACCTACTAAAAAGTTTACCATAATCGTTTTGTTCTGTTAGAAACCTTGTTGCAAACTTTGAGAAATCTTGGTGGTATTAATTTTGCACAAAGATTTTTGCTACGTGCAAAGGGAAATTTTGATGCCTTTTGAAACATTGGAAAAATAGCAAAGTTCAACAGTTTTCACATATACTTCCATACCTTCACGGTTACAAGAAGTGCTGATATATAGTATGAAAGCCCTAACTACCACAAACACATTCATAGCAAAGTGGTTTTCCCAAAATCTTAGTCTTCCACACCATGAGTTTGAGTGCATATGGTGCCCTACATTTGATAATTCTACAGATTTTTTTCGGTCAGCTCATTTTTCTAAAAAATTCATATCTTCTAGATGTGAAATTCCATAGAGATGAATTTACATGAAAGTTGCAAAGATAAATGTGAGCTACAAATTTGTAGTTTATGATTTGTTCCATTTGAGATGGTTACAATACCTTCTCACATATGCACTTGCACACTACTACAAAAATGATCTGTAGCAACGCCTCCTTTTTCTATAACATATGTTTCCCACAAAGAGTCTCCTCTACAATGTAGGGGCTACTTGTATTATTAGCCGCTTTACATGGCATTATTTCTAGGGGGGGCGATGGATCTAGAGTCACTCACATAAATAAATGACGAATAGTAAAAACTAAGTCCTCAAATTTGAATTTTCCAAAGGACTTCATGCCAAGAAATGACCAAAATAAAAGTTTTATATCTCAAATCTCAAAATATTATAAAACTTTGTACTTAATTTTTCTTCCATTTGTCATCATTTTACAAAGAAAAACTAGCTTTGAATTTCTCAAAAAAATTTAAAAAAGTTTTAGATCCCGGAAAGTTGTACAACTTTATAGTTCACAACCTTTTCATTTAAAATCATCTTGTCAACAATAACCATGTTCGATTTCTCACATTTAATATTTGAATTTTTCAAACCAATTGAAATGGGGAACAACGAAGAAGAAAGTTGTACATCTCAAAAACTTGTACAACTTTGCATTTGGCAAATATTTTGTTTGAAATCATCTATTTGAGGATAATTTTGTCTAAATTTTCAACATTTGAAATTTAATTAAATTTTTGTGAGGATCGCTTATTTTTGTCCTATTGTTGTCGGTGCTTGTGCTGTGTTGACAGCCAGCAACTTCAATCTCCTTTTAGAAGCAGCCAATTTGTTGATCTTTGGTGGATATATGTTAGGCTATTGTTTTCATTTTGATGAATGTATGTTTGGTACCAGTATTCAGTGATCGGTTGATGAACTTTGTATTGTTGGTGATCTATAGTTGTATTTTCATGATGTGATTCATTTGTATGGCCGGTGAATAGTTGTATCCCTTGAAAAGAACTATTAACTCTAGACTAAACAGCCACCACGCATGCATCCAATTGGTGAAACGTCTATGGCATATGCCCCGATACAATCATTGCCTATAAAATGAATCCTCCCAGCTGCTTCAGATCGAGCCATCAAGGGTTGTGTGACCGTGAGCCGCGCGTGGTAATGCTGCTGCACAGCTGCGTGTAGCGATGGCCGATCGATTACTGGGCAACCATGAGCCGCCGCTAGGTGGGCTTATCTAATTGCCGCTTGGGGATCTTGAAGGTCTTGGAGCTCACTGTCCTCTGCAATGCGCCAGGATTGCTTTCCTCTTCTTCCCCCATCTATCGGCTTGGAGGCAGAAACACAATGGCTCAGCGTCTAGCATGGCCTGGAGATGGCCAATATGCGGTGTGGTGCCTTTGCTGTCCGTGCAACATCGTTTTTTGCAGGGTGAGGTCTCTTACACGGCCATATCGTTGTGCTTGGCTATGTTGATGAGAGCCGTGGTGGTGTGGTGGCGCTCCGCACAACATCATGGTTCTACTCTTGCCCAGGCTCCATTGATGGCGGGGACGATGAGGACGCCAGTCACCAACGTCACAAAGGCACATTACTATTTCGGGTCCACACCGCCATCGCTAGCCACATCTTGCTTGCCTCTTCCACGCATCCGACGGTTACCTTGGTGCAAGTGCAACACGCCTCTCCTGCAGCCATGTCGATGGTGGGGGAGGTTATTGAATGAGTGGACGAGAGCACACTGCATGCCTATCAGTTTTCCGTTTTCTTTAAGTAGAACCTTTTTTCCCGTCATTTGTACCAAGGTGAAATTATTTTCGGTAATGCTCTAGTGCGGACGTCCGTCGCGTAGGACGCACTTCACACTCACACTAGACTGCTCCACCGCCCGTGACTCGCCCAGCCCACTCCTCCCATCCCACGACTCCCCTGGCCTACTCCTTCCCACTCGACCGTGTCTCCTTCCTCGTCTCCTCCGCTCCACTCCCTCGGCCGCTCCTCCCTCACGCGACTCCCCCTGCTGCAGCGCCGTCGCGTCCAGGGATAGGACGCCCTCACTTCTGCCACACACTGCTATGCGTTGCGCGTACACTGCCCCTGGGAGCCGCTCCACTCGCCCTACTCTCGCTCCCTGGATTCCCCCTCTCTCCAACCTCCCCCAGCGACCTCCCTGGCGAACTCCGCCCCCGAGCTCTCATGCACACCCTAGCAGCTCCTAGCGCTAGCGCCCGTGCCTTACCACATCACCCCTCTCCTTTCTTGTCTCCCACACGCGTACCATGGTGGGATCTGCCAGTGACCGTGGCGGATTCACGGGCCATGGCAGGATCCGGCATCGCCAGCGACGGATCCGTCAGATCCGGTAGCGGCGGCCACGGATCGAAGCTGAGGTAGGCCTCTTTCTCCTCTCTCCTCTTTCCTCATACTCCTCCAATCTCAGCGATGACCTTAGGTTCCGGCGAGCACCTCCGTCATCGCTTTCCGCTTCGTGCCGCGATGGTGCCGCCTTAACCGATGAGCTGCTCCTCTCTTCCCCTCCTACTCACCTCCCATCGGGCTCCCTTCCATCTCGTGTGCTCCCTTCATGCTCCCCTTCCTCCCTCTCCGTGCCTCACACCGCTACGACCTCCACCATGGGAGGCCTCCTCCTTCGCCTCCTCTCTCTCCCCCTTTGTGTGCCAATTGCCCATTATTTCTTTTTTTCTTTTTTTGTTTCAATATGTTGTAGCTTTTTGTTTCAATAGCGTCATTCTTCTTGTTTTTAAAAAGCTTTTTGAGTATTTTTTTGTTTTGAATTTAGAATCCATGTTGTTTCAGATTCGTTTGTTCTTTTGTTTCAATTTCTTTTTTTTGGGTATGGAACTTATGGATGCAACTGCCGGCTTGGGGGGCCTGCTGCCGGCCATCAAGGCGAGGCCGACTGCTGCCGTTCAAGGCAGCGAGGCCACCTCTCCCCATTGCAAGGTGCCTTCTTAACCCTCTTTTTGTTTGTTTGAACAAGTAATTCTCGAGATGTTTTCAGTCTATTTAATCTCTTGTTTCAGAGGCTTCAATATTTTTGGTTCAATGACTTCAATCTCTTGTTTCAGAGGCTTCAATATTTTTGGTTCAATGACTTCAATCTCTTGTTTCAGAGGCTTCAATATTTTTGGTTCAATGACTTTAATCCCTTGTTTCAGTCACTCTAATCTATTGTTTTAGTGTATTTAATCTCTTGTTTCAGGGGCTTCAATCTCTTTGTTTTAGTCACTTCAATCTATTTGTTTCGGTTTGGCAAAAAAAAATCTATTTGTTTTGGTCTTTTAATCATTTGTTCCGGTTTGTTCAATATCTTGTTTCAGGGAATTTGTTTCATAAGCATGTTCCTAAGTGTTTAACTAGCCATGAGATTTACGTTGCAACAGTTTTTATTTGAATGTTTGAAATGCAGATCTAGGTTTGCATATCTTGTTTTTTTGTTACGTCAATTGTTTTTTTCATTGTTTCAGTACCTTTTTCTCTCAAATGGGACTTCAAATTTGTTTATTTAGGTACAGACGAGATTGAGTGTCACGTCCTACAAAAGAGATTCTATTTCATTCGAATTTATAAGGTCATATTCTATGGCGATGACCATATCGGTTCAATTATTATTTTACAATTTTTATTTCTCTGAACTTCATGAAATCCACCATTTTTTTAGTTCCAGTTGGTTGTCTATACCGTTTATTCTGTATATGATTTGGCACCTTTACTAGAGGCTTTTACCTGTATATCCTTACAAAAGTTCGCTGCTACCTTTATGCCACTAAAAAGTTGGCTCACACCTACATGCCCAACTTGAATTTCGTTTTACCCCACACGCCACTCTGTCCACAAAAGTTCGCTGCTACCTCTATGCCACTAAAAAGTTGGCTCACACCTATATGCCCAACTTGAATTTCGTTTTACCCCACACGTCACTCTGTCCACAACTGCATCTCACGGTGTTAAATTGCCATGGAAAAGGTCCAAAATACCCTCATGCAGGCCCCACATTCATCCCTTTCTTCTCAATCTCTCACCTCTTCCTCCATCTTCCCCACGTTCACAGCGGAGCAGAGCAGGCACCTGACACCGGGGGCAGAGCAGGCATGCGCTCGACGCCGGGTGCCGAGCAGGCCGCGCGCGCGCCTGACACCGGGGCGGAGCAGGCCTGACGGGGGCTTGACGCCGATGGCGGAGCAGGCCGCGTGAGCGCGCAACGCTAGCGGCGGTGCAGGCAGCGCGGGCGCCCGATGCCGGTGGCGGAGTAGGGCGCCGGAGCTTCGGGCGCGAGTGGGAGCCGCAGAAGCGGTGGCCCAAGCTCCTGCCGTGCCAATGGCGCACGGGAGCGTCCCCGGCGAGCCTGCTTCCCTTGTGCGGCGGCACAAGGCTTCTGTTGGGAATATGCCCTAGAGCTAATCATGTAGATAATGATATTCTGATTGTATCCATGATTAATAAAGTGTTCATTGAATATCCATTATAGACAACTTGTATTGATTGACGATTATGTGAATTGTTTGTGGAACTCAATTACTTGAATGGTTATTCTAAAATTGTCCCTGGTCAGCCTTTTTGTGAGAACACACTTGAATATTAGACCAGCACATGTATTAGTTGATGGCTATGTTTCACAAGTCATAGACATGGAGATGTCAAACTAATAATGTGGGCACATGTGAGACATGTAGGCTGGACTGACCCGACATGAGAAAGTGTCTATTCACGTCATGTATGTTATGTCCTTAGACCTAAGATTGTGGTATGTACTCAAGATGTGAAATGGCCTACTTAGGGACTATCAAATGCTACTCCGTAACTAGGTAGTTATAAAGGTGGTCTTCGGGTGGTCGGGAAGCATGCTTTGAGACATAGACAATCAAGATGAAATTTGCCCCTCTAAACGAGAGAGATATCACTGGATCACTCAAGTGATTGGATCAACAAATGCATGGTCGTGCTTGGGTTAAGTGTTAACCCACGAGTTGAACCATATATCGAGTGGCAAAGGGAATAACTTGTATGTGGTCGTAGTGGTTCGTCTGATATGATCTTTGCGTGCACATAGGAGTTGTCACGCCTTGCTAGAGGCCGCTGTCAACTATTGGGCGAGTAGGAGTACTCGGGCCATGTCAATGTGTGCGCAAACCCATAGGGTCGTACGCTTAAGGGGCTGGAAGCCTAATTCGGGTTGGACCCGAATTAGCTAAGGCTTAGGGTTACTAATAGGCCTCCAACTCGTGAGCTCATTGGGAATGCCTATATAAGCAAGGGGTAGGGGCGCGGTCAGGGTTACACACACGCCTTTGGCAGCCGCCATCGCCCTCCCTACGCTCGTGCCTTCTGCTCCTCGTGGACCTAGCAGTCCGGAGGCGCATCGCTTCTTCCCTGCACGTGTGGGATTCCTTGGAGGTGCTGCATCTGGAGCACTAGGACGAACCGCGCAAGGGGATTGAGGTGATGGACGACCACGCAACTGCACTGCCTGCTGCGATGCGTACGACTACATCAAGTCATCTTTCACTGCACCTGCGCGTCTAGTGGTAATCCTATAACCTGTAACTAGCAGTAGATCCTAGTTTATGAGGTCGAAAATTTTGTTTTCTGGCTAGCGTAGCAACCTCATAACCCTTCAGCTTCTTCCCTGCCACCCGCGAGCATGGGTGCGCCCTCGACGAGGCCTATGGCGGCCTCCTACGACATGGAGGCACTGGCGGTTTTGTCACCGGCATACGAGGAGCGACGAGGGCATGGCCGGCAGCGGACTGCATCACTGCCGAGCACATCCATGTTCCAGGAGCAACGAGGGCATGGCCATATTCCAGTAGCCGAGCATCACACAAAGCGACGAGGGCATGACCACGGCGGCCATGTTCCGGGAGCTTCAACTGAGGAAGAAGAAGATGATGTGGGCCCCACCGAGCAGAGAAAGGGGCAGAGAAGGGCACGATGGACATACACACTGCTCGGGCCCACATGTAAGAGCACCCAAACGGCAGAAACCAAACAGAATGAGGACGGAGTGGCGTGTGGGGTAAAACAAAGTTCAAATTAGGCATGTAGGCGTGAGCCAACTTTTTAGTGGCATAGAGGTAGCAGCGAACTTTTGTAGGGATATACAGGTAAAAGCCTCACTACTCCGTTTGCTACACATTCCCGCAGCAACACGTGGGTGCCATGTAGTTGTTATTAAACTTTGTGTGGCTTATTATTTGTGTAGGCCTTCTATAACTAACTGATTGTGATAACTACAACTTTTTCTTGTCATTGTACCCCTCCCATGACACACTGGTGACAATATGGCTTTTGTCTTAGAACATGAGGTATAATCCCCTTCTGTGACTAACATAACATACCCAATTGTCATTAATCTTACTGGCAAATGCATGTTCGTCACCATGATATGACTATGGTATTTGTCACAATATTTCTCAGAATATATCAGATGGGATGCTGACATATGCCCATGTTCTATCGTGGCGTATGATGTGGCATGGTAGTACCACAAAAAATTATCGAAAAAATGAATTTCACCCATTTGGCCCATATAACATGGGTTGGCTTTAACAAATGTAATTTAAATTTGAATAATGTTGGCTGACCATTTTGGGTCCACTGGTTGATAGCCTTTTTATTTTTTCTGCATGGGCCTATGTTTTAGCAGATTATAAAGGCGCATATTAGATAGCATTTTTTCATTATTTAATTTTAATCAGCCCAACTAGCTTTTTTTATGCTAAAAAAACTAGCCTAGATGAAAAGTCCAAATTAATTTCAAGACATGCATTCCAAGTTTCCAACCACATAGACCATTTCATTCATTACAAAACCATATATATATAACATTACATTCATTTCTGTCAAAAGAATCATAGAACAATGATACCAGAACAATACAAAGTACCATCTAGATCCAAAATTAGAAAAATATTAAAGATGTTCTGATTCATCACAACAAAAAGAAATATCATCCCAGTGAGTCCAAAAGAACTCCAAAATCATCAGTAAATGTTAGTCATCACTACAAATAGGAAAATTTGGAGCACCAACAATAACTGTTAGTCAATCTAGATGAATAACAAGCACCAACTATATCTTACTTATCAAATAGGAAAATTTCAAACTTATTTTCTTTGCTCTGTGAACAAAGGATATGTATGTTTAAATACTGTGAACAAAGGATGTGCCATGTAAATAAAAGTGCATAAGGTGTACGAAATATACACAAGACAGTTTAGCATTTATGAATGGAAAGACGTCATGCCATTGTCAACTACTAGTTTGACTAGCCTTTGAATTAGTTTGATGGTATCTGTAAGCATGTAGATACTCTTTAGAAACACACGAATTAAATGAGTAGAGTTAATATTGTATCTTTCAAAAGATACAGATGAATCAATCCGTAGATTGTGCACCATATCCGTTCTTCTGTATAAATAGAGACCCCATTCTCATTCAGTCAACCACACACTCCATACAAGTCTGCTACTTGCAATGGATTGCTCGAACACCCATCCGTTGTATGTCAATCAGCCTACAGAACAACCACAGGACCTCGCTCCTTTCTGTTATATCACTGAATGAGGGTCCAGGTACCAATATATCTGGCCAACAGCAAATAAACCGGTCACAATTCAGAACTACCCTTGAGCAGCACAAGCTTCAAGTGGACCAGGTTCTTCAAGCCCATGTAAAGTTTTTTTAAGTAACTGAATTACGAAGTTTATGCTGAATTTATATAAATCTAATTGTCTATTATTTCTTTCTCACTTAACGGAATGAGAAGGTACAGGTTGCTGGAAATCTTGGGCTCCACCCAAATGTCGTTTTTTCATGTGGCTGGTCGCACATGACAGGTACTGGACAGCTGATCGGCTTGCAAGACGGGGACTGCAACACCCGGCTTAGTTCCCCCTCTGTGATCATAAGGAGGAAACTATTAGCCATCTGCTAGTATCTTGTGTATTCACCCGTCAGTTTTGGTTCTATTTGCTCCAACGTTTTGGGATCCAACAACTCTGTCCACAACCTTCAGAATGTTCTTTTGATCGGTGGTGGGAAAATTCAAGCAATGCTACTATTGAGTTTACAAAAAAGGGATTCAACTCTCT
Organism: Bothriochloa decipiens; assembly: GCA_023333625.1. Taxonomy (NCBI): domain Eukaryota; kingdom Viridiplantae; phylum Streptophyta; class Magnoliopsida; order Poales; family Poaceae; genus Bothriochloa; species Bothriochloa decipiens. The sequence goes on from CM041631.1 coordinate 50,447,524, forward strand.
TGTGATCTTAGGAGCTTGGATCCTATGAAACCACTGCAATCGATGTGTTTTTGACGGAGATACTCCCAACTTGGGTGGTGTTTTGAGTCTTGCTTTAGAGGAGAGTCGGCTGTGGGCTATGGTGGGGGTGCGAGGCCTGTCCTTCCTGGCTTCCCATCCTCCCCCTCCCCCTTAGCCTTGTAGTCTGCAGGTTATCTAGTCTTGGTCATCTCCTTCTTGTCACAGGCGCGTATGTATTTCTAGATGGGGTTGTGTTGTGTGTGTTGTACTTGGGGTCTTTCCCCCTTTTATCTTCTTAATATAATGAAGCGCAGTTCTCCTGCGTTTTCGAGAAAAAAGGGAAGGTATAGGTTGCACTGCAACACAAAATATTTGTATAGAAGGAAACTCTATTGAACCTGTAGAATAGGGGATGCGCTCATGAAAAATAATGCAGAGATTGCCCATATACACACGGAACTAGAGAACACTCAGCAAGTTCTGCAAACTGCATTGCAGGACAGAGATGAGTGGAGATGCCTCGCAGAGGGGACATATGAAATGAATCAGTTGCTTAATTCCCTGGTGGCACCTATGCTGGCAACAAATTCATGTGAACATGCTTCATCTAAGTGAATTAAGCTCTACACATTTTTGTAATCAAGCAAAGAACATGCGAGGAACGGCTTTAGAGAATGCACATCCTGCTCCTATTTGTAAGATTTGTTGTGCTAGTGATGCTTGTAAGCTAATCCTGCCATGCCTTCACTTATGCGCATGTAAGTCTTTTTTTGAGCAAAATACCGTGGGGGAGTTCCCCGCGGTGTAGGAAAAAACATTATATACTAACAAAGCTAATGGTACAGGGGAACTCACAGAAAGGGAGAGAAGAGGAGGAAGAGCTGAATCTCTCTAATAAAGGGGAGAAAGGAGGGGGCGTAGCAATAAAATTTCAATGCATCTAGCCAAAGGAGGACTGCAGCTCTGTCTGATTCCTTAACATGAAGAGATTGCAGCGTGGCCTCTACCTTGAAGTTTTGAAGCCATCTTTGGAATGTAACTTGGACGCCATTGAACACAAGACTATTCCTGACTTTCCATAGCTCCCATGTAGCAATGAGGAAAGCCTCCATGAAGAATCTTTATCCTGAAGCCTGCTTATTGCTCTATTGTCCTAAACAATTCCAACTTTGTCCCAACATCTTTTGGCAAAGGACCAGGCAAAGAATAGGTGCTCTATTGTTTCTTCCTCACCATCAGTGCACATAACACACAAACTATCTATCTGCACATTGAAGTTTTGTCTTGCCAACATATTCCTAGTATTCAGACGATCCATCAAGAGTAGCCAGGCCAAAAACTTGATATAGGGTGTAACTTTTGATTTCCAAACCCATGAGAAGGTAATTGGAACTTGAGTATTTTGGAAGGCAAGTTTATATAGCTTGGCGACCCTGTATATATATTATTGCCCTAGCAAAACAAACGCTGATCAGTTTCATCTGTTAAGCTGTACCCTAGGATATGGCTCTTCATTGCTTCTAACTCCATCTCATCTGCTAGGATATGGGCAAAATCAACGCTGATGTCGGTTTCATCTATCAAGTTGTACCCATGGATATGGCTCTTCATTGCTCACCAAGGCTAGCAGCTTCTGTTACCTGTTTGACAGACCAATCCATCTGGCTAGCAATTAAATAGGGCAATGTTGGGGAACAGGTCATCTAGACTTGCCCCAGACCAGTTGTCTTTCCAGACTAGAATGGATGAACTATCACCTAGATGGCAAGAGGTGATCTCCTTGTATAGATCTTTTAGCTTCAAGATATCTTTCCACCAAAAAGAGCCAACAGTCCAACACTCATGTGAGCATGTGGGACTTTGTTATGATAGTGTTTGAACCATTGCTGCTAAACCCAAGGAATGTATTCTTTTGCATAGAACTTATGCATTTGCTTCATAAGAAGAGCATAATTCTATGCATTTGCTTCATAAGAAGAGCATCATTCTCACATGTGACTAGGAACTGTATTTCATATATGTGATGTGAACCCTGTAGTCATGTGATTTATACTTATTTATTTATGTTATTATAGTCTTTGTGCTAATTTAGTCATTTCATGAGACCCTGATTCCAACATATTTTAGTACTACCTTAATCTATGTTTAAACACCAAGTCATGCCTTCACTACAGAATACTCATCACTGCCGGTTCATAATCCAGAGATAATAAATGTTATCACTATGTTTATGAAATCAGCTATGATAAACTTTATCACGCTGGATCAGCTGGTAATCTGATAGTGATGTTTTATTTATCACTTTGGGTCTAGTGTGCAACTGGCGATGATGAATTGGACATCACCATCGGTGTGATGCATAATTCAATAATGATGAAGTATTCATCAACACTGGTGCATCATCCAGCAATGATGAAATTATGATTACCACCAATCGATCATATGATCCAGTAGGGATGAAGATGTCATCATACCGCTAGGGCGTCATTTGGTCAAGCGATGATGTCTTGATCATCATCGATGTGAAGGCATTTTCAATGACTATCATACTAGGTTGGGGCATAGTAGATGTTTGAGCTAGTAGTAGAAATCACTAACACTGCCCGCTCGGTCAACGATCTGGTGTTGAAAACCATGGCTACTTTCATCATCAGATCAGATGCAAAAACGGTGGTGACAGGTTCCTAACTGAAGGAACCTTTGGGTAATCCAAGGACTGGGCAAAACCTAAGCACGCATCGGCAACTGTTCAAGGCTTAGTGGCTCTGCCGTGCCTTGGGCTCCTTACCAATAGCAGCCCTAGCCAGATCCTCAGCCTGCTTTCCCTCTGCGCCAAGGGTCAAGCTACAACATAGCACCCCAGGTGCCCAAGGATCATGGGCTCTGTGATGTTGCCCAGACTGACGGTCATGACACAATATCCCACTCCTTCGACAAGGTCAGGCCCACGGTGTGACACTAAGGGAAAAATCCCTCCACCATCTCCCTAGGCTCAAGGCTCCTGGGCCCACAAAACAAACCTTTAAGCAAGCCACCTTCATTGCCTAGGAAACCTCGAGAAGGCCCATGCGGTGGAGGTTAGTCCAAGCCGACGAAGTTTGATGGTCAGAGCGTTAGAACTGAGTAGTCAAACAATGTCCAAAGCCCCTCTAACTCCATGACAATGCCAAGTTCCATCCACAATGTAGTAGGACTATCCTACACCCCAGTACATGTATATCATAAACTCAAATCTCAAACCAACTTGTACTCGCCATATTTCAAAATATAAGGGGAGGTCGGATCCTGCACAGGGGAGAGGTCAACTAGATCAAGAGAACAGTCTCAACACCGAGCTCTGCACCGTGAACACAGCCACCTAGAGAGAAGCAAACAAGAGTTCCTTCGCCATCATCTTTCTCCTCCCTAATAGGGACAAAACCTAACTGATGTGCCATAGGATAGCACCAAGAGGCCCCTTCAAAATCTCTTACACACTGTTGTTGTAAATCCCCCACCACGATTGGGTATTCTTGAATAGAAGGAAACCACCAATGCTAGATGTAGGGCCCAAAAAGCATGGACAAGGATAAATCACATCTCTATGTTACAGAGTCACCTGAGCCACAAGAGACCCACATTCGGTGACAATCGATGAATTGGAGACATGCAACTCATCGTCGGAGCAAGAGGCATCACCCTAGACATGGCACCGTCCACCTCCATCCTGGTGAGTTCTCCATCATTGCTGGCTCCTTCACTCCTAGCTAGGTATTCCACCTGGCCCTCGAGAGCAGATCCTGACGATCTCCCTAGCCTAGATCTAATGGGAGATTTTCACAATGGGGCCATGCCCATCACCTGGACTAAACCATAGTAGGGACAACATTGGCAGACATCATCTAGGCCATTGGGTGAGCATGGTGCACAAATAGGACCCTCGAGACTCTTCCCTAGGCATAAACGCAGGTCAACTTTGCCCTTTGCATGGGGATTTGCTTCATAGGCCCCTTTCCTCGATAGGACACTAGTTTATCTAATGATCTTCAAGGGGAAAGGGCCCTAAATCGTTGCAGCAATCAGAGCTCCCCCTATTGGAGGTTAACATGGTGAGGTTAGCGCCTCCCTAGAGTGGCTATGTTGGTCACCATCGATCACTACGAATATCCCTAGCCATATGCCTAGTTCAGACCACTTCCTACTCATCGTTAGCCCTATCATTGCACAATCCCGTCTCATGAATATGCTCATGGAAGGGGCCAGCAGCCTAAACATCCACTATGCTCACACACCAGACAACATGGGGACCCAAGGGGGAGCCTCTGTTCGAGCGAAGCCTCTTTTTGGAATCATTGCTGGCGTCCGAGCTCTCCCACTAAGCAGCATCCAACTTTTTGTCATTTTTGGAGATCCCATGAACTCCTCAAAGAAAATCGTCAACTTATGGGTGGTGGATGTCCTGGGGCCATACTACACCCTTCTTGGCCTACCATGTTATGTGGAGTTCATGGTCTCATCTCGCTAAAGTTGCCTGAAGCTCAAAATGTTGGGACTACGGGGATGACATCATTGTGGATTCCCCTTCCTCTAAGGCATGTCTTTGCTAACAAGGTCCTCCATTGTTTTTCGTTAGATCCACGCCAGCCACAGGAGAAGCCTCCGCATAGGACGACTAGGAGCCCATGGCCACATTTTTGCCTGATTCATGACACCAAGGCGATTAGATTCAACCTTTCTAGACTTGGATAAGCTTATTTATATAGGCAAAGGCACACCTCAGGAAATAGAGGAGCCCCTCACCCAGTTTCTACGCATGAACGACACTGATGTTTTCGTCTGGAAGCCCTCTAATATGCCTGACATCATGCACAAATCACCAATCATAGTCTTTAAAACAAGCAAAGGCCAAGCCAATGCAGTAGCGCCTCCATCATTTGGATGAGGGGAGGTAGGGGGCAATCAGCAAGTAGATTGCCATGGTCGTGGCTATTGGCTTCATCAAGGAAGAGCAACACCTCAACTGTGTAGCGATTCTACTCCTAGTGAAAAAATGGGAAATGGAGAGTGTGTGTTGAGTAGAAAAGCCTCAATAAAGCTTGCCAAAAGATCCATTCCCACTCCCCCACGTTGACTAGGTGATCTATTCTACAGCTTACTACAAGGTCCTCTATTTTTTGGCCATGTACTTTGGGTACCAAATCAATACGAGGCCCTCAGATAAGCCTGTAACTTCTTTCATCACTCCTTTCAATCCCATTTGTTATACTTCGATGTCCTTCGGCCTGCAAAACGTCGGGGTCCACCTTCCAACGGTGTATGTGGAAGTGCTTCCATGAGCAGATTGGCTGAAATCTAGAGGTTTACAAAGCCGACGTGGATTCCAGAAGGGATGATTGCTTCCTATCTGGTAGTGATTGTCAATTATAGTGTAGTCATAGCTAATAAGTAATGATATAATTCCACTATGTGTAGAATGTGTATGAGAACAATTAATGACTGCAACGATGCCATGTATTTATTGTCTAAATCTTCCGATCTAGCTTGGACGGCAAACACACATTCCTATTCATTAATATATGTAAAAAATTTATTATACAGGATACAGATACACACACATTTATGACAAAAGATGTCATGTGTTTATCAACTTCTACTAGTTTGACCAACCTTTAAGTTTGGTGCAGCCCGTACCGCGTATTTTTAGCAGTGAATTATGGTTGGTAAGAAGTAGACTACCTCGATTTGTGTATAGATATGTTATTCATGAACATGAATCATAACAATAAATGCGCTAAGTTAATATTGTCTTGCCAAAGATATCATTCTGTAGATTGCCCACTCTTGCTCCTTCGCTACAAAAGGCGGCGATCTGTTTTAATTTTATCAACCAAGGTTACGTAATTCCTTCAGAGAAGAAACCACCAAGGACTACCCTAGCCTGTATCCATGGCAAGACACTGAGCCTATGGAACAACAAGGTTTCGATATCCATATGGACGGTGATCAACAGATAGCCCGATTACCTTTTTTTACTGCTATTGATCAGCACAGGCAACAAGTAGAACAGATGCTTCAAGCGCAGGTAGGTTTTCACTTTTGCTATTTGTTCTGAAGTTTTTGCTGATATTTTTTAAATCTTCTTGTCAATTTCATCTCGCCTTTATAATTGAAATGAACAGATACGAACAGAACTGCATCAACAGGTATCTTCACAAAATGGAACTCTGTTAAATTTTGCTGAATCAATGACAAGAGATGTGTTGGTGCAAAAGGATGAAGAAATTTCCCATTTACGCATGGAACTGCAGAACACTCGAGCGTTTGTGCAAAATGAATTGCAGTACTTTGCTAATAGGTTTTATGAAATGAATAAGTGGCTTATTTCCCAGTTGCCTCGTATGCAAGAAACGAATGTCCATGCACATGTTTTATCCACTGAATCAGAGTCTACTGGCTCTTGTAACCAACCACCAAGCATGGAAAGAGCTTCCGTAGCGATGACACATACGGGTCTTCTCTGTAAGATATGTTGTACCCATGATGCTTGTATACTAATCCTGCCATGCCAACACCTCTGCGCATGCAAGTCATGCGGAATCGATGTTACAGTATGCCCTATCTGCCATTCTGCAAAGGACAATATGCTTGAGGCTCGATTTGGCTGATGCGGAAAGAGGCAGGGCAACAGTCTAAAATATGGGCCATGCAATGTGTCTAGTAATAAAAATATGTGTCTGTTTGTTTTTCATTTGGTATATTGTACTTGTGTGTCATGTGTCTACTAATAGAAGAAATCATGGTTTCTTCTTCATAAGGTGATGTAACCTTGTATGAGTTTTGTTTGTTTGCGTTTATCATACTCTTCAAATTGGTGCCACAGTTTTCACGCTCCAAACTCATTTGATATTACCTGGTAATATTTCTATACTAAGATAACATAAAAATAGATATGCCTGGGCTAGCGTGACTCCTAACTTGTTACGTGCGTCATATGTCCCGTTCCTAAAAGGTTGAAATCAGCACCATTATCCTTCAAATTGATCTCCAACTGCTCTAAGTGGGTACAATGCAACAAGGAATGACATGGCAGAATTGTTGTTTGCTAGCTGTACATCGCCTATTTTGGTGTCTCATGAAAATAAATCACTACTCTGGCAGTTGATCAATGGCTGGTGCTCAGTTAAAACCATGCAAGCAGTTACATATATATAGCTGGCAGTGCTATCTTCATCCTGGATGTGATCCCTCACCAAGCAAGGTTGTTTTTGTTGGAAACTTTAGGCATTTGCAGGATTATATTTGAATATAAATCATGATAGAGGTAATATATGCATCATTCAATTATTAATTAATTAGATCATGTTATTTTCAAAATTGTCATTTTTTAATCACGGTTATTTTAAGAAAAAGTGTCAAAATCAATTTGTGTGGGAAAATTTTAACACCGTCTGTGAAATAACTTATTTTATAATCGATGGCATATCAATGCTTTTATTAAGCGACTCTCAAGATCATTTTTTACCGCCTACCAAAAATCATTTTTTATTGGCGAATTAGGCAAGAAAATTAAACTTTTTCTTCGAAGTCATGTAAACTAGGATAAAAATATCATCGAAAGCCTTAAATTCAACAGTCAAGTGCGCAAGTTGCATAAATCAAAATACAAATAGATAGTTCAAATGTATTAACTCCTAAACATAAATAAGGAATACACTTACTACTTGTTTGAACCCCGTTTTCAGCATCGAAAATGAGATGCGATGTCCCCACTAATTTCCTCTGCATAATTCATCATCAGTTATTCTAACAAAATTCCGTTGAGAAGAAATAGAACTCACATGGACGGTGATCACAATTCACAAAAAGAGAGGGAATATGGAACCCACTGAACACTGTCCTTATCGGGTTGCAGTGAACTGAAGGAAATTCCCCGCTGTTTCCAAACTGATGAGCAAAAAAAGAATTGTTACTGCCCTTATTATTAAATCGACTTATTGAACCTAGCACAAACATCAAACAACCCTTTTGCCATAGGTATTTGAGAGGAGCTATTTTATTAGATCTTGTGAGAAGAGGTAAATTAAATGAGGCGCATGTATACCTGACCAGCTGATGATTGGAACCACGTACGAGCTTCTCAAAGAAGAAACAACTGCTGCAGCTCACGATGTCGATGGTCAAGTCAAGGCGATCCAATCCGCTGGGGTGAAAAGATGGGGAGTCCTTTTTTTTAAGGGAAATCTCTTCAGCAATTACAGACTGTGCGTGTACCGGTATATGAATCAACATCAGTTTATCATCTGGATCACAGGAGCTACCAAGACTAGCTAATTCATGGGCTACCCTATTACATAAACATGGGTGATGTTGCACACTCCATGTAATAAAATTCCAAGCTAGCAGGCTACGTAGCTCTTCGACAAGATCGGAGACATCGCTCAGGTCATAATCCTCCGAATAAACTGCTTGCACTACCTCGAGGGCATCTGTTTCAATCACGACATGGCCTACACCAGCCGTTATGGCGGCTTGCACGCCATGTATGCAGGAAATAAGTTCTCCTTGCAATGCGTGCATCAGCATTCCTGCTCGCCCGCGGTGTGCACTGATCACATCTCCAGACAAGTCTCTCAGGATACAACCCCAACCACCTTTGCCGGTCACTGGGTCATAGGCTGTGTCGCAGTTTATTTTCACACGATCTTCAATTGGCCTCTCCCATCTGGGAATTGGCTCTGGCTACCTGATGATAGGCTGAGTCTCCTGTCGTTGCCATTCGGCAGCCATGGCCTGGATTCTGTGCGCTAGGTCGGCTGGTTCACTTGCATGCTCCCCTTCCCGTCTTTTGTTACGTTCGAACCAGCATAGCAACACAAAACCCTCTCTTTCTCTTTCATGTTCATAATGTATTCAGTGATCTCTCTCGCTGATAGCTTACTAGCCATGGTGTCTCTTTCTCTGCTGAGTGCTAGGCAATCTCAAACCTTGGCCATGAACTTGCATTTGAAATATAGGTGAGCTCCATCTTCATCAAGCCTATTGCATATCACACAACATGTATCTACGTCCATGCCTTTTCTTCTCAGGTTTGCACAGAGAAGATGACTATTATGACAAAATCGCCACATAAAGTGTTTCACCTTATTAGCACATTTCGTGTTTCATATCTTACTCCAAACCAAAGCAAGGCTAGGGTACAGACTTGATGATGAGGCCCCCCGAAGACGGGTCGTTTTGTATTTTGTTTGCTCTGAAGACTTTATATGCACTCTTAACTGAAAACTTACCTTTTTTATCGAAGTGCCAGGCAGCTTTATTTTCTAAAACACCATTAACAGGAATGACGAATATCAGGTTAGCATCCATATCCTAGAAGGTGTCGCGGACCAGCTGCTCATCCCAGCCTCGAAAAGATGGGGAGTCGCCAAGTTGTGCAAACTGCAAAGCCGCTGTGCGGCGGCTTAATTTTCCAAAACTTTTCATTATTGAAATATTTTGTATTTCTATCTATCCGTTTTAAAACTGGCCCTATATGCACGTATTTTAATTTAGTTAGAGTAGTGTCTTAATTTATTTAAAATAAAATAAAATAAAAGACTAAACCGGTACAGATGGTGGGACCATGCCTCGCACAAGCGGAGTGCAAGGAATGTTAACAAAGTTACGTAAATAAAAAAATAAGAGGTTAAAATATAGTTGGTGTTGTTTTATGAAGGTATCTAAGCATCTTTTGTTTCGGCTTTCGACGGCTCTCGCTCTTCCATCCGGCTACTGTATACACTGTGCATCACTGTAACACAAGAGAGGCTCCGGCTCCTTCCCCCAGAGGAGCCACTAGAGCTGTTGATTTGGGGATCTGTCGTAGTAGCACTACAGTTTCAAAAAAAAAAATATAGTAGCACTATAGTAGCGATAGTGGCAGTGGGAGCCGACTACGTAGAGCCCTCCAAAGAAGCTCTTAATATCCCGGTGCTAATCTGCGAATTCACCCGTTATTAATGTTGGTTTCTAGGCACCACTCTAAAGAAGTGTTGTTTTGCAAATTCTCGTAATATTCGTAGAACATTTCTTCACACCGAGGATGCTCTAGTCCCTAGAAACGAAGGGGCCGCTGGAGAGGGGCGAGCCCTCTTTTTCCAGTTCGTGCGGGCAAAGCATGTGGAGTGGAGGGTGAGCCGCCGCGGTGACCGGCGGTGTAGGCTGGGTAGATGTGCCTTCGGAGGCAGTGAGCTGGTTGTGTTGCTCTAACAAATTTTAAAATTTGTCTTTTAATTTATGGAAGTCAATTTTGCACTAATAATACAAGATTATTTCTAAATCAAGGCTTTGTGTGTATGGGGAGGGGTGCTTTTGGGCGCTTTCGACAAGGACAGCTAATACTATGGGTCATGGGTCTCTTCGTCGATGGTCGCAAAGGGGAAATCAAGGCTTGGCAGTGATATAATACCTACATACTTTGTTGTAGCCGGCGATGCAACTAATGGTATTTTTTATGGGTTCAGATGCATTGAATCTTGCATGGGTTGGTTGTTAGATTTACATAAGAGCTACATTTTGGTTCCGTCATTCAAGGAAAGTCATTGGGCAAAAAAACAATGGAAGAGTCTTGATAGAGTATTATATTTTTTTTATTTCAGATTCTTTCTTATGTAGTTTGGGGATATATTATACCAAGCTTAAATATACAATCCCATACCCTTTGCAAAAAAATAAAAATGTAGATGCGGAATAGATGTAATGAAGAATAATAAAGAGAAAACATATGTTCTCATTATAAATCTACAAATAAAAATACAAAAGTGCTTAACATAATTTAAAAATAGTGCGGGCTTTCTGATTTTGATGCAAAGTTGTTTACGAAATATTAAAAGATACTGGTCTGTCTTAAATTATAATGTCTTTATTTCAAGTTTAATCACTCGTCTTATTTAAAAATTTACTCAAAATATTATTTCTTTTTGGTATGACTTGTTTTATTAAAAGATCTTTAAAAATAATCTAAATTTGACTATGTTTGCTCTATTTTTTTAATAAGACAAATTGTCCAAACTTGACATTGAAAAGTAAAGGAATTACAATTTGAATCCAAGGAGCAGATAAATGTCTGTGCTTTGGCGACTCGACAAAATTCATTTATCTATTTGGCGAGTCCCGCGGCCGCCGCCGCCGCCGATGGAGGCGCCGCACCCCTCATGCCCGGCCGCTCGGGAGCCGAACTGCGCGCACCTCGTCCACCGCTGACCGCTCGTTCGTCGGCCTTCACCGGGGCGCATGGGCGCCCGGTGTATGCTACTCCACCGGCGCCCCTGGCCCTGCCGCCTGCGCCGCTCGTTGCCCCGTGCTCTCCGCGCGCCACGGGAATGGCCAGCCGGGACATTTATCGGTTTGCCCACCCTCTCCCCATCGCTTCCCTTCTCTTCTCTCCCTCTTCGCTCTCGCCCGCTCTCCCTTTCTCTCCGGCTTCCGATTGGGGATTGTTTTATTGGCTTCTGGTTTTAATCTGCTGTTACAGTATTTGCATGTTCAGGTATGTTATTAAACTAGAACTGCTTAGATGAATTAGCGCTCACCATTGATGATTCTGCATTTATTATTGAAATATTACAGCGTATCTTGTATATGCTTTTAGGAGAGTTTAAACTCGATTATCTTATAATGTGTGTTACACATGGGGAATCAGGCTGACCTCCACTTTAATTTAAGATGCAGATATGTTGATTTGAGTGTTTTGCTTCCTATGCACCTCGAATCAGATCCTTTCTGTAGCCGCTCGGTGATACAATAGATGGATCTTATGAAAACATGATCTCGTAGAACTGATTTTAGGGTCAGCCTATTGGATGGGATTAGTGAATTATTAGAAAGACCTACGGAATTATGAATTTAAGAGGTTACACAAACAAAATACAATCATCTAAAATTTGTGGATTGTCTTCTTTCTACTTGATACAATGCTCATGTTCCCAGCCAGTCAATAGGAATTAGGATCTTATGTCATTTAGAAAATAAAAAACACATGGTATTTTGTCATAAACCAATTACTGAAACTGAATTCCACTGCGTAACCAAGGGATTCCAGTTTTTGGGTCCATGTGGTAAATATTGCAAAATATGTACTACCTTCACTTTTCTGATGTTTATTATGAGTGCATCTTCTGAAAATTGAATTCATTCTGCAGGTTCCTTCTGTATTTGGATAACCTATAATGGTCTAAGCGCCCTTCAGTATGCTTTGGTTGGCAAAGGATGTTTTCTCCAGGATAATGACAGTATAGCTTCTGTTTCATCTTATTGTCTGTTGGATTTTTTTTATACCGTGATACAATGGGGAAGCACTCAGCTGAATCCGGGGTTAGTATGCTGTTGCATGGAGACTTGGAAATTCAAATAATTGAAGCAAAATGTCTCCCCAATATGGATCTCATGTCAGAAAGGATGCGAAAATGCTTTACTGGGTATGGAGCTTGCAGCACCGATTGTGGGAAGTCAGAACCACCACACCCAGACATGAGGAAGATCATTACTAGTGATCCATATGTTTCTGTTTGTCTCTCAGGAGCAACGGTAGCACAAACTCGAGTCATTGCCAACTCGGAGAACCCTAAATGGGACGAACATTTCTATGTTCAAGTTGCCCATTCAGTTAGCAGAATTGAGTTTCTTGTAAAGGATAATGATGTTTTTGGGGCAGAGCTTATCGGTGTGGCCTCAATACCAGTTGAGCACATCACACCAGGTGATATGGTTGGTGGCTGGTTTCCAATTTCTGGTCAGTACAGCAATCCTATTAAGCCATCTCCTGAGCTGCATTTAAATATCCAGTATAAGCCAATCGACATGAACCCACTATACAAGGACGGAGTTGGTGCTGATGGCCCTCAGAGTGTTGGTGTCCCAAATGCTTATTTCCCTCTTAGGAAGGGTGGTAAGGTCACATTATATCAAGATGCTCATGTTCCTGACAATTTTCAACCCCAGATTGAGATGGATGGTGGGAGGACTTATGAACAAAACAAATGCTGGGAAGATATTTGTCATGCAATCATTGAGGCTCACCATCTTATCTACATAGTCGGCTGGTCCTTGTATCACCCTGTGAAGCTTGTAAGGGAATCAACAAAACCTATTCCCAATGGAAACCCAGTCACCATTGGGGAAATTTTGAAGCGCAAAGTTCAAGAAGGAGTCCGTGTTATAGTGTTGCTTTGGGATGACAAAACATCACATGACAAATTTCTCTTAAAAACAGTAGGATTCTTTCCTCCCCTAGAACCTTCTCATTTCCTACTTTGCTGAAATAGATACATATCAGAATTTTCACTATTTTGCTTAAATGGTTGTCAAGAGGTAGACAGATAGCAAACAACGACTATATAGTGGTCTTGTCTAATTACTATAGATGATAATGATGAGTGGAAGAATATAATAACTCACAAGGTAGAGGTATTTTGATGATGTGTCATTCCTTATGGTCAATGTTCCTGGTGTCTCTTGTAAGATTGTTGTCAAGATGAATACACAAAGAACTAAGCTAATAAGTTCAATTGTTAAACTATCTAAACCTGTATATGTTGTGTGTCTGTTTTTTTCTTCTTTGTTATTTTTGTTGTATTTTGGGTTTATTCTGTAATTATTATATTTATTCTATCATAATATTAATGGTAATCAGTCTTTTTGTGTTTTGTTAAGAAAAAAAATTATGAACAAGGTAATCCTAAAGAAGTCTAGGATGCAAACTGCATGTTTCAGTTGCTGCTCTTATTGTTTTGACTGTTAATGCATGTTTGCTGCTTCCGTTAAAGAAGAATAGTCTGATAGAAATGGTGTAGGTGGAATGCAGGATGGTCTCATGCATACACATGATGAAGAAGCTCGAAAATATTTCAGGCATTCAGGTGTCCATTGTGTACTTTCTCCTCGCTATGCTAGCAACAAACTTAGCATTTTCAAGCAGCAGGTTTGGATATTGTTTCTCCGTTGTTACATACATGTACACTGAATTGCTTGTTCATCAGATCAAGCACCTGTTCTTATTTTCTCTGTTAGTCCCTTGTCCTCTCATATGCACTGTGACTCATTCTCAACATCCTGTGCATTGTCCTCCAAAATGTACACTTACAATTTGAGCTGATAGAATTTTGAATTTGTACATAAGACTTGCATTTTATTAAAGCTGTATAAATATTTTTGGTTCGGATAAAAAGTTGCAAGTTAGAGACAAAGTTGGCAGTGTGATATATATGCTGCTGAAAAACAAATACTCAAATTTGCATTGTGTATGTTATAGCATTCTTGTGGAGAAACCTTGGGCAGAAAAAAGTGATGAACTGTTGGCTAGATATATGAGCATAGTGCTGTGGCAAGTCTTAACTGAATTTGACTAAGGAAGTATTAGTAGTGAAGTTCTGGGTTTGGAGATAGAATCCGTAGTTCATAGCTCCTACTTATTTTATAGCACTTACACTCTTACCTCTGAGTTCTGTAACAAGTTATCTTCTCCAGGTTGTAGGAACTTTATTTACACACCATCAGAAATGTGTCATTGTAGACACCCAAGCCACAGGAAACAATAGAAAAATAACTGCTTTCATTGGTGGTCTAGACTTGTGTGATGGCAGATATGATACACCTGAACACAGGCTTTTCAAGGATTTAGATACTATTTTCAAGGACGATTTCCACAACACCACATTCCCTGTAAGTTCTCTGCCATCTGTTTTTTCCTCTCCAACTATTTGTTGACTCTCTTATAGATTCTATATCTATATCTCCTATATAGACAAACCCCACTAGCTAATTCTCTCAATATGCAAGCTATCCAACAAGGCAATCCACTATCACATCCACTAAAAAAAATTTAATGCAAGTTATCCAACTAGACAATGCACTGTCACATACAATTAAAATCCATTAGCACATACAACTGTAATGTCATGTCGGCAAGACTACTTTATTCACCACGTTATCATAATACGAGAATTTCCTAGTTTTCTATGTTACTATTGACAAAGTCAGCATCATTGCAGGTTAATAAATATGGACCCAGACAGCCATGGCATGATTTACATTGTAAAATTGAGGGTCCTGCTGCATATGATATACTTACAAACTTTGAACAGAGATGGAGAAAATCTGCAAAATGGAAAGTCAGTGTCAGGAGAGCTGTGAGTTGGCATCATGATACATTGGTAAAAATTGATCGGATGTCATGGATTGTTTCCCCCTCTGAAGACGAATTAAATGCACATGTTTGTGAAGAAAAGGATCCTGAAAACTGGCATGTACAGGTACAATGAGTTGTTGATATTGGTATCAATGTAACAACTCTATTCTAGTAGTATTACTCTACTAGGTTTTCGATGGTTTGTTTACCTTCTCATATTTGGTTAGGTTTTCCGATCAATTGATTCAGGATCTGTAAAAGGATTCCCAAAACTTGTTCAGGAGGCTGAATCCCAGGTATGATCCATTTCAGAGAACAGCCATTGAATGTGATTTTTTTAGTGGAGATGTGGCATCACTAACTTAATAAACATGAAAATGCAAGATTTCTATCAGTAAGATGCTATTATACCCTTTTGTTGCGCAGAATCTTGTCTGTGCAAAGAATCTGCAGATAGACAAAAGCATACACAACGCATATGTTAAAGCGATCAGATCTGCACAGCACTTTGTCTATATTGAAAATCAGTACTTTATTGGGTCTTCATACTACTGGTCTGCACACCGAAGTGCAGGTAACAAGTTGACAATTACCTACACGAATTACCTTTGTTTTGTTCTCACTTTTGTTCTTAGTCCTCCCATTTGTACCATCATTCCCTCTTCACCAGGGCATGCTTTTGAATCTTGTAATATTTATTGCTTCAGTTTCCACTACTACAAACATGATCTAGTTTAGTTCCAGACCTGTTATTACAAGTGATTAACAAACTTGTTTTAGCATTCCTCAGTATTGACTGAGGAACAATTGAACCTTTTTCCACTTGTCCAAGGTAAAAAAAAACAGCATAAATATGGCTAGTAATATGTAGTGCATATACATTTGATGCATTTTTCTATGTCAAGATGACTTAGATGAATCCAGCATATGATTTGAATACTCTTTTGGCAACAGGTGCTGAGAACCTAATACCAATTGAATTGGCCATAAAGATTGCAAGAAAGATCAAGGCAAAGGAAAGGTTTGCAGCATACATTGTTATACCGATGTGGCCTGAAGGCAATCCGACAACTGCTGCTATGCAGGAGATACTCTATTGGCAGGTTGGCTCCTCTTCATGGATGTATTTTCATTGAATATATTTGATGCACTATTCTTTTCCCTTATGGTTTTTCTTTTCTCATTGCTTCAATTTTATCTCTTCAAGGGGCATACTATGTCCATGATGTACAAGACCGTGGCAGATGCTCTACAAAAGGAGGGTTTACATGAAAGCCATCCGCAGGAGTATCTGAACTTCTATTGCCTTGGCAAGCGTGAAGTCTTGAATGAAGTTTCGACGGCCAACAATTCCAATGAGAACTCTGCACTGGTAACTATGCACACTGTGTTCATGAATGAGTTTTTCAAATGTTCTATTTAGGTATGTTTTATAAGGATCGCCTTGCCTTCCATTCTTTTCTTCCAGCGTTTGGCCCAGAAGTTCAGGAGGTTCATGATCTATGTTCACTCAAAAGGGATGATTGTTGACGATGAGTATGTGCTCATCGGATCAGCCAACATAAACCAGAGATCCATGGACGGCTCACGAGACACAGAGATCGCCATGGGTGCATACCAGCCTCACTACAGCTGGGCTGGAAGAGGCAGCCCTCCAAGAGGACAGGCATGTCTCTCCTCTATATGGAATTCTCCGCACCACAGCTAGAGCTGAAACTCATAAGCCGTAAAACAATGTGTTGCTTGCATTGCTGTTCATCTGCAGGTGTATGGGTACAGGATGTCTCTTTGGGCGGAGCACCTGGGCACAGTGGAGGAGTGCTTCCGACGGCCAGAGTCTGGGGAGTGCGTGCAGCGGGTGAACCAGATGGCAGATGACAACTGGGCGTGCTATGTCTCGCCGCAGATGGTGGATTTGAAGGGCCACCTGATGAAGTACCCAATAAGGGTCGAACAGGATGGGAGGGTGGGACCACTGCCTGGGCAGGAGAGCTTCCCAGATGTTGGTGGCAAGGTGCTGGGCACGCACTCATCACTGCCCAATGCGCTGACGACGTGAATTGGATGGAGCTTG
The DNA here is from genome assembly GCA_023333625.1 of Bothriochloa decipiens. Classification (NCBI taxonomy): domain Eukaryota; kingdom Viridiplantae; phylum Streptophyta; class Magnoliopsida; order Poales; family Poaceae; genus Bothriochloa; species Bothriochloa decipiens. Next base: position 50,464,740 of record CM041631.1, read on the forward strand.
AAGAAGCCCCAAGGTGGGCACATGGAGAGCTGAAGCTGCTCATCAGAATTATTGGACTGTTTGTTTGTCGACGTGCAAATGGTAGTACTTCAGAAAGTTGCTGGACCGATTTCTAGCTGTAAGGTGGTTTGTTTGTATAGTATGATGGAAAAGTGTGTGTATATGTATGAATATAATATAATGAAAAAGACGTGCATTGTACGGTTTTGCATCCTCTTACTTCATTGAGTGGCAGAACTCCTGCCTTTTATTTCAAAAAAAATGTATGATTTTGCATAATAATACAAAAATTGTTGGGCATTGCAATTTTGTTGGGGCTCAATGCCATTTTTGTTGGATGTACGTTGGTTTTCCATGGTTGCAATAACCTCTGTGTTAAGCTAGGAGCTGCTTCAGTGAGATGGACATATTAGTTCCTAACTTCCTTTTGCGACTGTCAATGGGTTCTCTAAAGAAAATGAGATATCCAAGATGAATAAGAGACTATCCAGAAAATGTTTGCTTAAATTAGCTTTTGGTAACAGCTGATTATGTTGAGGCCAAAAGCCTTGAATAAAGATCCATTTCTCGAATAAAAACCAAGCCTCTGGATTACTGAATAGAGTTCTGGTTAAGATGTTACAATACAACATACCAATTTGGCACTTCAGTTCCCTGGTCTTCATGCTGTGTATGTTGTGGTCTACAGCCGAACGACGACTGCTCGCTCTGCGACCAACCGCCGGAGCACGCCGACCACCTCTTGTGCTCTTGTGTCTACACTAGGGAGCTCTGGCACAGACTGTTGGTCCGTGTGGGACTCAGCCACCTGTGCCCTAGTGATGAGGACAACTTGTTGGACAGGTGGCTGCACACCCGAGCCATGATCCCAGGCACGTTCAGGCGCGGGTTCAACTCCCTGTCTCGTGGATGATATGGAACGAGTGAAACCGGAGGACGTTTGATGGCATCGCAACCTCGGGGAGGAGGCGGATGCCTAGGTTGCAGCTGGCCTCACGGCCCTGGCGCCGGTGATTGCGCTTTAGCCGGCATGCACTCAACGTAGTCTCTTCAAGCTAAAGCATAATTGTTTTCCACCTAGTACTACACCACTCGAAGCTCCACCGATTAAGCCGGCGCCATATGTTACGTGTCCCCCTCTATTTAATGGCATCTCGCTTTTGTAATTGTAGTTTATAAAACAACTCTATTTTCCTTTAATGAGATACGTGCCTTGCACGCTTTCAAAAAAAAATGCTGTGTATATTTGAATCATTTGATTTCGGGGACTGGTTCAGACTAAACTGAACACGCGCAAAGGCGCACAGATCCATCGGTTAATGCATGAATGTTCATGGCAATTACTTTGTGGAATTCTGTTTCCTCGTTAGTCACTAGCGGTTTCGTGGCGTAGTTGGTTATCACGTCAGTCCAACACACTGAAGGTTTCGTGGTGTAGTTGGTTATCACGTCAGTCTAACACACTGAAGGTCTCCGGTTCGAGTCCGGGCGAAACCATTTTTTTTTATTTCGGAGGACATTCTTTTTTTAAAACTTATAAGATTGGCCCTTGCTTCCACCAGGCTTAGACCATCTTGTATTATCAATTAGAAACAAAGATACTACAAAAGGTAGAAGTAAAACACTTCCGTTTTGTAAACAATTCTTTATATGAGCCTTTTGCTGGTTGGTGCGCTAGCGCTACACTATCTCCCTGTTACACAAGAAAAGTTCCCACGTCTCTCATATAACTCTGTTCCCAAAGGCAGTCGACACTGACTTGAAATTCTTGAAATTCAGCCCCCTGTGCACCTGCGCTGAATCAAATGCTGAACAAGGTTCAATTCCATCATCCACATGATGTAAATCCGGAAAAAAGGAACATGGAGCACGACCCACCTCAATCAGGTGTTCCATCTTTTTAATGTACTGAGAAGTGAAACATCATTATATTTCTCGGCACGAGCACCTCAAGGGTGCCATTTGATGCTGCAGCCGACACTACAGGGTCCAAACAACAAACGTTAGAAAGCAGAAATGAAATTGTAAGGTGTGGCAACAGCAAATCAAATTCTAAGGTAGTCAAAGTGACCTAGGCTTTTGTACAAAGGGCAATTCTTGGCCACTGAGCGCACAGTCAATCGCACGGCTTAGATCCCTGCAAAATTGGAAAAAGAACTTTGAGCACAGGGGGAGACTGCAGAGTTGTTGACGCACTAACACAACGTCACAAAATTTACCTTCCAGTTACTGGCACGTTGTTACTGGGTCTTGAATCATCGAATTGTCCATGGTAGAAAAGTTCAAAAGGCCTTCGCCCATCCTGCTCTCCGATTGAAGAAGAGAATCAGTTGTTATTTGGACATTGCAAAATCGGTGAACACTGGAATCAGTGGTCTTCTTACTTTCTTGAATAAGTAAAACTCAGGTGTGCAGACAGCTCCAAAAGCCTTAGCTACTTCTTGAGTCTGTAAGTTCCAGTAGCAATAGTACAACAAAAAATAAATAAAATAATCAAAATCAAGAACTCTGATGCTGAAAGCATAGCACTCGAACTAAACATCTTCATAGGCACTGAAACACTTTGAATTGAAGGGACATTGCAGCCAGACCTCATCATAAAGATATGGGAAAGGATATTTGAACAACTTTGCATCTTCTGCAATAAGTTCTGGGCCATCCTGCAGTAATCACAAAAATCAAATTTTGGTTCAACCAGAAAACCTGAACAGCTGCCTGAACCATACAAATCATATATGTCTTGACACAGGAGCAAGAGAACCGAGAAGCAGGACTGAGGAGCACAAAATAAGTCATCTCCTATTAACAAAATTTTATGGCATGAATGAAAATGTATTAAAAAATCAATTTCAAAGAGGACTCAACTAGTCACTTGTTTGTAAAGTAGCCCCCGCTGTTACTAAGCAAAAGTTATTGTGTAATATATGCTGATAACATTTCGAAAATTTGAGTACTTATAAATTTAAAGCCACATAAAAATTAGGAATAGTGCCATCAGATATTACTTGAAGTATAAATACTTTACAGTTTGTAGTTTTGTTTTACCATAGTACTCACAGTAAAAGTATTGCTTTCCAGATCTCAAAAATTAAAAGGCAAGCTACAATAAAAATTTGGGGATCCTTATTCTCTGTCCAAAGCAGAAACTCCTGGTGTTGTTTAAAAAAAAGAAGAAAAACAAAGTGAGAAGAAGGCAATCATTTGTTGCAAGTCCTAACCTGGGGATGCGTCCTAATTGAGTTGGATGATATGGCAACAGCACCAAGTCCTTTCTGCACATTGTATCTAGAAGTCATATCAAAAATGTAAACGGAGGAGGAAGCTCTGCCAGATCTTGCAAGTCGCTAAATTACCTCCACATAGAAAGAGGTGAGCTTGGCAATGTCCTTCTTCAGATGTTTCACAAATGGACAGTGGTTGCATATGAACATAACCTGAAGAGGAAACAATTCAGTCTGGGATGAGAATGTGAACTGCAATAGCTGACAACAGTCAACAATGGAATAGAGATGTTTGTTTCTTCAGTCAAGATACAAGCAGAAACCAGACACAGTTAACTGCACGGGAAATGTGGGGTACGTGTGTTGAGCTAGAGGACATATATAATACTGAAATGAAAATGAAAATCCACTGACAAGCAATGCAGAGTTGCCCTCGAAGTCGTCCAACGTCCAGAGCTTCCCCGTCAGTGGCTCAGGGAGCTGAACGAATGCCCGCCACAGAGACAAGCAGACCAACATCATCAGACTCGAAATCAAATCTAGAATCTAGATCAGGACATTACAAAGCATTCCGTTGGAAACTGACAGGGAGCAGACCTCGAACTCCGGCGCGCGGAAGCCGATGCCGACGCCGGTGGACTCGGTCCGGGCCATGCGCACCAGGAGCCGCCGCCGCCTGCTGGCCGCGGCCGGGGCCGGCGGCGAGGCGAGGGTGCCGTGGCAGCGCCGGTGCAGAGGAAGCGCCGGGAGCCGCGGGCGGGATGAAGAGGCGGCGAACAGAGAGGGGAGGAGGGAGGTGCTCCGCGCGCCGGCGACGGACAGGGACATGGCGCGCTCTGCTCTGCTGCACGGCTAGCCTACACTAGGTGATGTGTGTGGCTGTCGGCTAAGCTGCTGCGAAGGAAATGTTTTTTTTTTTACCTTTTTATCTCGGGATGGAAATGTTTGTAGCGACCGAAGCTGGGTTTTCAAATAAGGTCTTGTTTTCATGTATTTGTTTGGTAGCAATACACATATGCTAGGTGGATTAGGTGTAATTTAAGTAAATTTTCATTCTAATTTGCCTCAACACATGAGTATGATCTAAACAAGGTCTAAGATATGTGAATTAAGATTTTCTTATTACTCGCTGCCTTCAAAATTATGGTGGATTAGGTGTTTTATGATTAGAAAAAAATACTGTACCATGGTTACCATGGCTTATAAGCCAGACTGATAAATTCAAACGGACACGATGTTAATTAATAAGAGAAAGAACTTTTCCACAAATATTTCTAACTACATATGTAGGAAAAGCCAAAAATTTTCTTATAATTTAGTATAAAGAGAATAGAAAATAGAATAAAAGTATATGATAAATCATAAGAGAAATAACCAGGAACCTAAACTTAAATTCAATGGCTTCAACAAAACTATAGCTCAAGTAAATTCTCTACTCACGTTTCCGATTTATAGAGATCTAAAATTCCTTTATACCTTGGTCCAAAGCCCTTACTCGCCTGTTATGATCTTTTATTTCTTCCATCAAGCTACTAATTTGTTTGAGGAAAACCAAGCCACTAGATCAGTGCACACGGAGGGCATGGTGCATATCCCAGCGAGCTCCTTCTTCATCAGACTTCCTGGTGGTAGAAGAAATGGTAGTCTTGTGCCCTCCAAACCCTCCTAGTCACCAAAAACCTCGCAGTTTCAAACCCATGAGCCCCCCTTGCTCAAATTGGTTTATAGGCCGGGTTCATAGATGTGGGAGGTTTCGAGTACAGGAATGACCTTCAACGATGGTTTTCTAGTGACAAAGAACTTATTGTTCACTAAATTACTTTGTTTGGATGAGATGGTTTAGATTAATTATAAAAATGTCGCATTCGTCATAAGTTAACCCAAAATTATCGTGACCTACTCCACTATGATAATTTTATGACAGTGTTTGTCCATCATAATTGTTTAATAACTTGTAAAAGTAAATGCTTTTCCTATCATCCATGCTAGCAAGCACGACTGGCCTATAATGGGTTCCATTGCCCCATTGACATTGTCATACAAGGTCCACCAGTTAGGTCGCCCTATTAGCTACTGTATCCGATTCTCAAAACAGAAAAAGCTATTGTATCCATCGCGCGACAAAATATATGGACAAAAAAGGTCACTTGCATTAGATAAAAATTCTATGCAGTGCTTCATTTGGCTTTCATATTCAAGCACGACTCCCACCTTCCCTCACTTACCAAAACATAAGGTGATTAAGCTAGCATTACCTTTTTTATATATGAACTTCCCTCACTTACCAAAACATAAGGTGATTAAGCTAGCATTACCATTTTTTATATATGAAACGTCTATATTAGCACCGAACCGGACATCCAACCCATGAGGCCTTCGGTTCAAAGGTTCACCGGTCCATCCGTTCACTACCAGAGTACCAGTTGAACCACCGGTTTGATTGTTCTTGACCGGATGAATTGAACCGCCCAAAAATACAATTTGGACCAATACAATTTAATATACAAAAAATAATTAACCACATATACTTGATCAATGCACAAATAAAATGATAAAAACACAATTATATGACTAGCTTGAGGGTTGTTTCATAAAATTTGTAAGAAAATACACATGAAAAAAGAATATACAGAGCACTTACAAATTGATGCAAAAAGGACTTAAATAGAAATTTAAATATTCATCATTATAAGACAATCTTAGATGCTGAAAGAGATTGCACTGTTGTAAGGACCTCGTCGAAATAATCAAGATGAATGTATTATGTGTATAGTTTAAAGCCCATATAAAACGGTTACTAAAATTTGAAATTAAAAGAAAGCGCCGTCAGTTACAGCGCCACAACCGTCCAGATTATATATGTGACTGAGATTGTGGATTATTTAATGAAAATGTAAGGGCCGTGATTGATTTTATGAGATAAATGCATACAAATTATATATGTAATGGATGTTGAAATTGGCTGATGCTGAAATGGGTTAATGTTGAAATGGGTCATTTTTCTCTACACATTGTTGAAATGGGCTGTTCATTTATTTGTACTATATTTTGGCCCGTTTCATTTTTGAGCTTGATTGTTTTTGACCTACAAAATATATAGGCTGTAAAATAGATTCTGACCCAAAACCTAGTGTTACTTTTTTTTCATGTGAATGGGCTTGGCATATCATAAATTAGGCCCACAATTATATTTGGCCTAGTCATCGCCTGCTTAGTACATACCCTAGTCCGGCCTTAAGAATATGATGAAAAACATGCATTCATTATTAAACAAAATTTACCATGCATAATATTTGACGAATGGTTCTTCATCATGCAATTGTCATAAATATAACTGCTATGATAAATATGCCACAATTATAATGATAATAAGTCATCATAGATCCTAAGATTTCTTATAGCGATATACCATATATGTATGATATGTACACCAATACTATATACTTATATAGTAGACACCAAGCATTAAGATGACTGGAGGGAGGTGGGAGTGAGATGGAGAGGAGAGATGTAGCTCAGCAATTTGTAAGTGTAGCCAATAGAGCTAGAGAGTGGGGGGGGGGGGGGTGTTGAGGACTGATGAGGAGGTGAAAGAGTGGGAGAGAGGTATAAAAGAGAAGCCTTAATGGGTCTAGGCCGGACAAATATATTCCAATAATAGCTGGAACGTGTTAGTCGGTCAAGGCACCTAATGGGTTGATTTATCCTAATGGCCTGTCATTAAATTAAAAATGTCTTTACACCAGGGAAGCCAAAAAAAATAAAAAACTAAACATAAAAATGAAAAAGTGGAAACAAGATTAGGCTAGAGAGCGATTGTGACACTAATAAACACAAAGCTAAAGCATCACCAATTGGCACATTAAGCCAAACTAAATGAAGAAGTCTCTTCAAGATAATGTTAGTCATAAGCCGATGCACATAAGGAGAGCTGGAGAGGTGGGATTGAAAATTTAGTCATTTTACACACAGATCATTAATGCCACTATTCACTCAAAGGTCTTCATGTTCAGGAGCCTAAGAAGATAGACTCGACAAAGTATGGTTGTCCATGTTTGATGGGGCAAAGATGCATCCAGTGGCGAGGTGTTATTGCTGTCTTTTCGTGCTGTAAGTTGGTTACAAAGAGAGTAGCTCAACAATCTGCAGTTCCGCGTCTGCCAGGAAAGCCTGAGAGAAGATTTAATTGTCCAGTGCATTGGACTAACTTTATGTATGTTCATTGAAACAGGCAATCAAGCACGAGCTCTTTGGGAAAATGAGTGGGGTTGAAAAAGAATATAATGGAAGGAACTAACAAACTGCTCCTTCACCGACATGACCATGTGTTTCTTAAGTCGTATATATGGTACATCATTATCAATATTAGATTTACACCAGATTAGTACAGCAAGGAGCCAAATTAAATAATTTCAAGGTTTGCACAAGAAACGAAGTAAATCGCTAAAACACATAAATATTCCCAACATCTTTATCAATATCAGTCATATAGTGCCTCAACCTCAGTAATAATACTTAAAAAGAATTTCAAGGTTTGTACAAACTAAAAGAGTAAGCAGCTACAGAACATGACAACTAACTGTTGGAGCAGCAGATAAATGTAGACAGTGCTATAAGCTAAAATACTTATTTGGGCACAAGCACATAAATGCAAATGGGAACAACAGCTACCTTCATACAACAGCTACGAAATGTAGTAGGCAATGCATTGACTTAGACAGAAGAAGCTAATCATTAAGAAGCTCCGGACTGCCAATGGCATGATGATCCAATGAGACCAGAGCCGTATAATTGTAATTAGATCCAAAGAGATACTAACACTTGACATAGTAGAATGGAGTGTTCTAAAGTCCTACCTTGACTGTAAAAGACACTAAGTATGTCTTTCCCAGCAGAATCATACCATGGCTAGAATTTTGCAGCAAAGAAGTTTAACACAACTTTCAGTGACAGTCAAAACTTTGCAGAATCATAGCATTGAAGGAATTTTGCTTCCTCTCTGTCCACAATGAAGTTTGTTATTTGGTGCAATCTAAGTTTGTAGGGGCCATTTATCTCCATAAACAAGGTTTAGCTTCAAGTTCTCGAAAATGTTACAAGATCCCTGAAGATCTCGTTTAAGATGTAAATTTGTGGTAAACTATAATCCACGTCATGAGAAAAGTTTTCAAGCACAACAAAATAATTAATAGCACATGTCTACTAAGATCTTATGTAAGTTAGAACTGCAGGAAGTAAATAGAGATGCTATGGTTGTAGTACAAAAGGAATAGCAATGCAGAGCTAATTGTAATATAACATTGGAAATGGTTGCACGGTATGGATTAAGTAATAAATGCAACAACAACAACAACATAGCCTTTTGTCCCAAGTAAGTTAGGGTAGTCTAGAGATGAAACCCAAAAGAGGCATAAAGACAAAGAACACATAAATAGTACAATAAAAAGATTACGGTTCAGACACATTAATTGCTAGTCTATAAGCGCTCCTATCCATAGCTAAATCCTTAGTGATATTCCACTCCTTAAGGTCTCTCTTAACCAACTCGTCCCAAGTCAGTTTAGGTCGACCTCTACCTCGCTTTACATTATCGACCCGCTTTAGAACCCCACTACGCACCGGTGCCTCAGGAGGCCTCCGTTGGACATGGCCAAACCATCTCAACCGGTGTTGAATCAATTTTTCCTCAGTTGGTGCCACCCCAACCCTATCCCGAATATTGTTGTTCCGGACTCTATCCCTCCTTGTGTGCCCACAACACCATCGTAGCAAACGCATCTCTGCTACACTCAATTGCTGGATATATCGCCTTTTTGTAGGCCAACATTCAGCACCGTATAACATCGCCGGACGAATCGTTGTCCTATAAAACTTACCTTTTAACTTTGAGGCACCCTTCTGTCATAGAGGACGCCTGAAGCTTGACGCCATTTCAACCAACCGGCTGAAATTCTATGCCTAACATCTTCATCAATGTCACCATCCTTTTGTAGCATCGATCCTAAATACCGAAAAGTATCCTTCTTGGCCACCACTTGCCCATCGAGGCTAACGTCTTCCTCCTCATTCCTAGTCGTGCTGAAATCGCACCTCATGTACTCGGTCTTGGTCCTACTAAGTCTAAACCCTTTCAACTCTAATGTGTGCCTCCATAGTTCTAACTTCCTATTAACCCCTGCCCTAGTCTTATCCACTAGCACCACATCATCAGCAAAGAGCATACACCAAGGGATATCACCTTGTATGTCCCTTGTGACCTCATCCATCACCAAAGCAAATAAATAAGGGCTTAATGCTGACCCTTGATGTAGTCCTATTTTAATTGGAAAGTCACTGGTGTCGCCATCACATGTTCGGACACACGTCACCACATCCCTGTACATATCCTTGATGAGGGTGATGTACTTAGTTGGGACTTTGTGCTTTTCCAAGGCCCACCACATGACATTTCTTGGTACTTTGTCATATGCCTTCTCGAGGTCAATAAAGACCATGTGCAAGTCCTTCTTCTGCTCCTTATACCTCTCCATCAGCTGTCATAATAAGAAAATTGCCTCCATGGTTGACCTACCAGGCATAAACCCAAATTAGTTTTGGGTCACACTTGTCACTCTTCTTAGGCGATGCTCGATAACCCTCTCCCAGAGCTTCATCGTATGGCTCATCAACTTAATCCCACGATAATTAGTACAACTTTGAACATCTCCCTTGTTCTTGAAGATCGGTACTAATATACTTCTCCTCCATTCTTCAGGCATCTTGTTTGACCAGAAAATGAGGTTAAAAAGATTAGTTAACCATACTATCGCTCTGGCACCTGGCATCTCCACATCTCAATGGGGATACCGTCAGGGCCCATCGCTTTACCTCCCTTCATCCTCTTCAAAGCCTCTCCGATCTCTGCCTCCTGAAATCTCCTCACGAAATGTCTGTTGGTATCGTCAAATGAGTCATCCAACTCCAAGGTAGGACCCTCATTCTCCCCATTAATCAACTTGTCAAAGTACTCTCTCCACCTTTTCTTGATCTCCTCATCCCTCACCAAAAGTTGATCCATCCCATCCTTGATGCATTTGATTTGGTTGATGTCCCTCGTCTTCCTCTCGCGGATCCTAGCCATCCTATAAATGTCCTTCTCCCCTTCCTTCGTGCCTAGTCGCTGATAAAGGTCATCATACACCTGACCTTTTGCTACACTCACTGCTCGTTTTGCAGCCCTCTTCGCTATTTTATAGCCCTCAATGTTGGCTGCACTCTTGTCATGATGGAGGCGCTTGAACCACTCCTTCTTCTCCCTAATAGCCCTTTGCACCTCGTCATTCCACCACCAGGTGTCTTTTGCTTCCCGTTTGCCTCCCCTACTCACTCCATACACATCCGAAGCCACCTTTCGAACACATGTTGCCATCTTTAGCCACATGTCATCTGCATCTTCGCCTTCTTCCCACGGCCCCTCATCTAGCATCCTCTCCTTAAATGTTTGCGCTGCTTTCCCCCTAAGCTTCCACCATTTTGTTCTCGTAATCTTGGCCCGATTGTCCCGATGGACACGTACCCGAAAGCAAAAATCCGCCACCACAGCTTATGTTGAGGGACAACACACTCCCCAGGTAACACCTTACAATCTAAGCAAGCACGTCTATCCCCCCTCCTTGCAAGGATAAAGTTGATCTGACTCAGGTATTGTCCGCTACGAAAGGTCACTAGATGGGATTCCCTCTTCTTAAAGACGGTGTTCGCTATCAACAAATCATAGGCCAACGCGAACTTCAAAATATCCTCCCCCTCTTGATTTCTACTACCATACCCAAAACCCCCATGCACCCGCTCGAAACCTACATTAGTCGCACCCACATGGCCGTTGAGGTCTCCTCCTATGAAGAGTTTCTCGCTGATAGGCACAGTACTAACCATGCTATCGAGATCTTCCCAAAACTGCCTCTTGGTGCTCTCGCAAAGACCTACCTATGGGGCATAGGCACTGATCACATTCAGAGCCAAATCTCCAACTACCAACTAAACTAGGATAATCCGGTCGCCTTGCCTCCGCACCTCAACTACTCCATCCTTAAGGCTCCTATCGATCAAGATGCCTACACCATTCCTACCTAATGTTTTCCCCGTGTACCAAAGTTTGTAGCCAGTATCCTCCACCTCCTTTGCCTTCTGGCCTTTCCATTTAGTCTCCTGAACGCATAGAATATTTACACGCCTCCTAATTGCTGTATCGACTAGCTCTCTTAACTTACCCGTTAGGGACTCTACATTCCAGCTACCTAGACGAATCCTAGTTGGCTCGGCTAGCTTCCTTACCCTTCGCACCCGTCGAGGGAAGTGCGAAGACCCTTGCTCATTTTTCACTACACCCGGGCGCAGATGTAGCACGTCACAAAGGTTGCGACGACCCGACCCTTGCTCATTTATCATCATACCCGGATCACGATATGACGCGCCACTAAGGGGATGATGACCCGGCCCTTGCACATTTGACACTACACCCGGGTTCCGATGTAGCACGTCGCTAAGAGGGTTACGCCCCAATGAATCTCTTGTGGGTTTCATATCCATGAGAGTGGCTGGTTTTGAAATGTTGGCTAGCCGCACCTAACACACCCTCCTCCTTTATCCGGGCTTGGGACTGGCTATGTTGAAATGACTCAAGAAAGTCTTTCAATCAACATAGGTGAAGTTGGATTAAGTAATAGATGGTGCCAATAAATGAAGTGTTGTGCGAAAGATGCTTCCGATGAGAGGATTGCATTTTCTCATCACCTTGCATATTGGTCGAAAGAGGGTAGCTCAACAATCTTCAGTCGAGCGTATCTACGAATATGGTGAACTAAGGAAAACATTTGCAGTGTGAGGTGAGATTTACTTGTCAGGGATCTAATTTTATTTGTTCTCAATGAAGAAGGCAATAAAGCACAAGCTCTTTCGGGAAATGAGTGGATAAGGGATAAAAGAAATTCAAATTTAAGAAACTAAGATGCTTCTATATCAACACGACCCTGCATGTCTTAAGTCATATACACCATTCTCAACACCAGATTATATTAACATGAAGCAAAATTTTTCAAGATTTTCATTCTCAACATCATTCAGGGATTGCACAAACTAACAAAGTAAATAGCAATAACACATTCTCAACAACAGTTACATTGTGCCATAGTAGTACTGGCAGGAATTTCAGGGTTAGCACAAACAAACAACTGTTGCACAAGCCAGAGGGTACACGATAGAAAATGATAACAACAAATACCATACAACAGGACTCTATATCGACTTACATAGAAGAAGCTAATTATTAAAAATCTGCAAGCAACTCATCATGACAGTACTACACCCTGGCTACTGGTTGTAGATTCAACAGACTTCCTGTATACACACCAACTGAAACAAGACGACCTCTCATATGCACACTTGTGAAAGTGTTGGTTCCTGGATCACATACGAAGAGTACTCCAGTCGGTGCAAGATAAAGGACCTACCTACCATCATGTTACACCAATAACGGTATTATTGTCTGGTTTACGTTTGCCAAGCCTGCGGTTACTGATTCAGTCCGAATGCTATACTCTTTTGCCCAGAGCCCACTCTCAAAGTCCAGTAGAAACCATAGGTGGAAGGTGTACAGGCGGCCATGGGGGTATGATAGAAATAGAGAGCCTTTCAGATCACATAGAGTAATAAGCTGACACTGCACCACCTCTGCAGATGGAACGTTGCCGGTACCTAGCGGCCCATGGAGTACTCTCTTCCACTCCTCTCTAGCAAGGTCGAATGAAAGAATGTCATCTACTGGTAAGTTGGTGCCACCAAAAACATGTCGGTAATATGCTGGGAGTGTGAAGAAATATACCACCCCATCAACTACAACTCCACTGTGCATATCAAAAGTGCAGCGAGGACCTGGCCTTTGTCTCCAACGAGTACCACCATCAATGGTAAGCACCTGGACCCGATGGCCATTATCCATGAATGACAATGGGCACCAGAAGCGCAGCAGCTTGTGCTCTTCCGTGGAGGCAACATACCCAAGCAAAAAGAAGGTGCAACGATTGCTCAAGAACAAGCCGTCGTCAACTGCTGGAATGAGAGGAAGCACCCAGACACGTCCAGTAGCCGGATTAAGCAGGTGGCATCTGTTCCATCTTGTGGTCTGATAGGCCAGCTCTAGGCGTGTGCGCTGTACCTGATGGCCGCCATCCGCGCGAGCGAGCTTCTTAACCACGTTGCCAGAGAGATCCACGACGTAGACGTGCATCTCGTCATTCTGGAATTTGGCGATGAAGAGGGTTTTCTTGTGGTGCTCGGCGTGCGTCGTGATGAAGGCTGCATCAGAGGTAAGGGATCGCCATGATTTGCACACAGCCCGGAGGCGGCAGAGGTCCTTTGCCGGCAGCAGCTGCAGGACGCCGAAAAGCAGGTCCGCCGGGAGCTTATCGAAGCTGGAGGCCATAACCTACATGCATCTCGATCTGGCTGGTATTAGCAGATAGATAAACAGATGCATAATCGAAGCTAGCTATTGCGTTTAAGAAGGCCAGAGAGGAGCTTACCAGCCAGTTAGGTTAGGTCGACTTAGCTCCCAGGAGCCGGGGGGCATCTCCATGCTCTGATCAATTAGTCGTTTGAAGCAGCCGATGTGGAGAGCGGTGGTAGCGGCGGCGATGGCGGCGGTGGCGGATAGTTCGACTGAGATCTAGGATAACAATGCTGATATAGAGAAACAATGGTGGTAGGTAGGGTTTGTGCCTGTGCGGACTGCTGCTGGGCTTTTTCGAGTCCGAGATTAGGTTATACAGACAAAATAGGCCCAGCAATATGAGCATTAATGCATTGTTATCTCTTTTTTTTAGATTTTCTCACATCTACTCAACCACGCCTAAAATTATATAGTGAGTTTCTATGTTTTATGGTGGCCAATGAGCATTCAGCTTCTAGGACTGGGATAAGCGGTCTTTGCGTCAGGAAACTATTCTGGAGATCAAGGAGACCACTGAAAGCTAGAGCCACTGCCACTGGAGTGGCTGATAATTCGTATGCTTGGTAGTGAGGTTGTGGTGGTGTCAAAATAGAATTTAATTGGAGATTAGGACGTGGGGTCTGGGGATGTCTGAACTTAGGTTTACAAACAAATGTTGCTCGAACTAATAGAGAACATACTTTTGGTTTGGCAAATTATTCTTGGCTAGAATTATACCTGGATTGATGTGAGCATTACTCCCGGGTATAAGTTTTTTGGTCATGAGAATAACTTTACTCTCATTTGGTAACACCAACCCAAACTAAAGGGTTTACATTAGTCCCGGTTCGATTACGAATTCGAACGCAAGAGCCTTGTCCCTTTAGTCGTGGTTAATAACATCAAACTAGACTAATGTACTCTTTTAATCCCTGTTGGTGTTACCAATGTAGACTAAAGAAAACTTTTAGTCCCATTTGGTATTACGAAACCAGACAGAAGGTCCTCTGATAAGTTACTTCAAAAGAAAAGCATCCCATACAGACTCACATTTGCTATGTAGGTGGAGTGGAAAGGTACATGCAAGGCAATGCATCATGTTCAAATCCTGTAAGGCACAAGGGTTGGAGGTATTATTTTTTTTAGTCTACGAGGACCTTTAGTCTGGATTTAAAGCGAGATCAAAGAGTCATCCCTTTAGTCCCGGTTGGATTACCAACTGGGGGTGGAACTGGCTTTTGTGTTAGTGCCATTATTGTCATCCTTATTTTACACATATGTTTGCTCAAAATTGAAAATGGAGTTTCCTCATTTAATGGTTACCAACGAGCATTCCTTTAACTTTTAGGGCCAGGATAGGATATCTTTGGGTCTAGTAGATATTTTTGAGGATACAAGATATTGTGGATGCAAGCGGCTAGTGGAATTTGTGACGCTAAAGTGGCAGAAGTAATTAGGTGGTGCAAGTACCGCCCACAGAATGGTAGAGTCAAAATACATTTAATTAGAGATCAGTGCATGCAGTGGTAGTCAAAATATGCTACCCCATCTCCCTAGTCATGAGGGCTTAAATCCCCCTCCTACCTGTTTCTTTGGAGGGGTGGGTGGCTTATATCCTTCACGCAGACTTTCTTTCCCCTACCCCTCCAACAAGATTGCCATCACTGTCACCATGGCCCCCTTCCTCTAGCCATTTCAATGCAATTATCTTGATCATGTAGAATTCATTTGGTCCCAAGCCTCTTGCTCCCACCTCCATGCTGCCATTACAAGGTTACCTAGGACCCCTAGTGTACCTACCTGCTATTCTCCTACTTAGTTGGCCACCATGTAACCATTCGCGTTTGCCCGAGAAGATGTAGAGTGTGTCCACTCCATTTTTGAGTGTTTTCAGTGTGCTTCTCTCCACTTACAATTCATTCCATGGTTTCCAATTAGCATTCAATAAAAAGTTTAGTGGTTAGGATATGAGGTCTTGAGACTCAAACATATCCTTGATCTTACAGGGTATCATGGAGGTATATGGACTCATAGAAGGTACAACCCTACACACTAGGCTCGGGAGTAAAGTAGCGGTTCACTTGTGATGAGGACATCACAACCATGCATGCTCCCTCAAATGTCAACCTTCCACCATGTAGCACAAAACTAATTCTCATTGCTTTCACAATTAGTTTAGGCACTTAGATTGCTCTTTGATTTCCTTTCATTTATACCATTCATGATATTGTAATGTGCCAATGATCTATTTAAGAGTTTAATAAATGTTGGTTCTGCTAGTGTATCCATACACTTGGTGTCTACTATGTTTTCATGTTTAGAACAATCCTTGGACCAAGTTCAAGGGGGCAGGGTTCAGTCAACCCCCAACTACAGCATCTAAACTGTGTGGACCTAACACTACAATGAGCATTCAAGATGCACAACAATTTTTTTTTTGAGCAAGAACGGTGGGGCAAAGCCCCCCGACAACCCAAAATATATTAAAGGACAAGTTCAAGTAAAGCACAAGTTCAAGTAAAGTACAAACTTACAAGTTTCTAACCAGGGTTAGAAAAGGAGGAGGAGGGGACGAAGAGCTACAAAGATGTACAGGAAAAGTCAAAAAATAGGGAGCTACAGACTATTAAGCCACTGAAGAATGGAGGGTGCAGACTATCCTTGATTCTTATTAGATGCACAATTACTTCATATTTGAAGGAAAATTTCCACCAGGCGAAGTTAGGGATATTGTTGTTGAAGATAAAACCATTCCTTTCATTCTATATGCAGCAAGCTCCTGCTAAGAAAATATCCATGAAGAAGGGGAACTGAAAAGCTTGTTTGGCAATATATAACCTCTGATGGATATTAGCATTTTCATTCCAAGTGACTCCCAGGCCATACCAGCTATTGACACCTGAGGTGCACTCAAAAAGGTGGTGCTCAACACTTTCTTCAAGTCCATCTTGGTAGAGCACACTATTATAGCCTCCTTGCAAGAATTTCTTCCTTCTTCTTAAGATATTTCTAGTGTTGAGCCTGTCATTCAAAATGAGCCAGCCAAACACTTTGATTTTTGGAACACATTTTGTTCTCCAAATCCGTAGGACTAACATGTGTGGTTGGATGGCCTTAAAATGGTGATGATAATACTACTTTGAGGTAAACTTCTGTTCCTAGATGAAGACCCATTTGTCATTATCAACACAGAGTGAGTGAAAGGATCAAGATGCCCAAGAGGAGGGGTGAATTGGGCTATTTTAAAAATTCTTGCAATAATTAAAACCTATACTAGCCCATTTCACCCCTTGTGCCTAAAAGTGTTTCTATTTCTTCAGCACAAAAGTTTTGCACCCTAAGTTCCAATCCTACTCGAGCATGGCAATTCTAAGAATGCAAAGACAAGAATTGAATTGCTTGAAAGTAAATGCTCAAAGTAAAGAGAGGAAGAAGAACGCTACAATGTTTTTTGAGGTATCAAAGAGTCACCACTCCCCACTAGTCCTCGTTGGAGCACCCACGCAAGGATATCGCTCCCTTGATCCTCGCAAGGACCAAGTGCTCTCTATGGCTGATTCTTCATCGCTCTGACACTGTGAATCACCAGAAACTACTCACAACTTGAGTTGGGCCATCCACAAGCTCCGTCGGATGATCACCGAACTCCCAATCACCACAAAGCCATCTAGGTGATGGCGATCACCAAGAGTAACAAGGACAAACTCTCACTTGACCTCGCAAAGCCTAATGAGACGGTGGATGCACACTTGCTACTCTCGAATCACTGATGAGGGTTAGACCATGGATTCTCAACTCACTAGTACCTCATTTAGGGCTCTTGCACTCTCTTGCACTCAAATATGTGCCCCAGCTGAACCAAATGAGCAAGAGAGGTCATATGGAGGAGGTGGGGTCATATTTATAGGGCCAAACCCAAAATTCAACCGTTACCCCCAGCGTCACAAATTTTACATAGCACCAGACGCATCCGACTCCTAGCGTTGGACGCGTCCAATGTGTTATAAGTTTGAATTTCAAACTAGCCATTACAAGCGTTGGACGCATCCCACGCTCACCATTCGATGTGTCCAACGATTGGCTCTTCTCATGGTGCTCCCTGAGTAGCATCCGAAGGGTGTTGGACGCATCCAACGCCCGCGTCCAACGTGTGCAAATCCAGGGTAACAGCGCTGGACGCGTCCAACGCTATCCAACTGCCGCGTCCAACACATTATACGAAGATCGTTTGACTTCCAATTCAAGACCTTTGCGAACGGCTTTGACTCCAAGTGATCTTATGCCTTTCTCATAGCTTCCTAGTGCTGAGTTTCACAAGTGTACACCACACCTAAACCATTAGACTTAACTATAGTTCAAGCTACCCATTTGCACCCTCCTTAATAGTACGGCCAAAGGAAAAACAAAGTCCTATCGACTAATCCATCGTCCTCCAACACCATCGACAAATGGACCTAATCATTCTAAACCTTGTCATCCATCCTTTGAAAACTGAAATGATTTCGAGCGACAGGGGGCACGAAAACCATATTGCCCGAGATTGCCATTACCATGACCTAACTTACCACTGTTTCTGCAAAACACATGTTAATCATGATTATTACATTGTCATCAATCATCGAAACCCATATCAAGGGGCCTAGATGCTTTCAATCTCCCCCTTATTGGTGATTGATGATGTAACAGAACCGCCCAATTAATATAAACCCAAGGTACTAAGTAAACCACCGAGGTAATTTAATTAGCTCATTGTGCCCATATTAATTCGGTAGTCCATAAAATCTCGAAGGATTTCAAACTTTTCCACTTACTGCCCCGATCGAATAAGGTTCAACATACACCATTCATAATATCACATAAAGTTCGCACATAGTGGTTTACATCAGAGTCATAATAAAGTTATTACAGTACAAAATCCAAGTTCAATAGCAGAAGCAAATATAGGTTTTTGGTTCACAAAACGCACACATAGTTTTAAACATAGTGCCAGGTCCATATCAAAATCCAACAAAAGCATAAACGTACGATAATACAGAGTGACCTTGCCCAAGGTCTATTCATCACCCAGAGCTAGGTAGAAGCAAGTTTAGCAGCAGCCATAGAATATCTCACCATCTGCAAGCAACATGGGAAATAAAACCCTGAGTACGAGAATGTACTCAGCTAGACTTACCCATCAAAAACTGAAATAAATTGACTTCAAGGAGTATACAGGCCTTATAAGGGGGCTAGCTGACTCTTTTCCTTGCATAAAAAGCTTGAGCTTATTAAGAACAATTATTATAACCCTCTAGCTTTGCATTTTTAAGTCATTAACGTGATCATGCTAGATTAGCACCTGATCGAAGCAGTCTTGGTGTAATTAGCAAGCAAGAATAGTAACCAATTTCAGTTGAGCATCTTTCAGCATTAACATCATAACCATCTTATTTCTTTGTTCAAGTTTTTACTACAATGTCGGTGCTCAAGTCAGTGTTCACTATCTAGGAATGATGGTGATTATAATCGATTGGAAGCCAGATGGCGAGGTATTCCCCACACTAACCCAGACATGCCTGCGTGAAGGCACCTTAGGTCACCTTGGCCTGTTCGGATAGAGTCATGGGATCAAGAGGAACCATCGTACCCAGGGGCTGCCCGGCTGTATACTAGTCAGACGCCGACTTCAGGCTTACTCTCTGCGCCCCTGTAATCACCCACGCCATCTCCCATATGAAGCATTCAGCAGATTGAATCCCAGCCCAAATAGAACTCAAGGCTTCGTGGTCAGATGATCACACCCTTCCAGCTATCTATGGGGCATGCGTTCAACATGACCAGAGGGTTGAGACATCGGACGGGGCCCTAGTTCAACACAAATGGGATAAAACAACCCAGAACCTCCAGTTCTGTCCATAGCACCAATCCAGCCCGGTCTTGATTTCTTACTCCTCATGGTTATTCCAAACAACAATATAACTCACCATTATGAGTCACCACCTATATCTCACGGATGACAGGAAATCACCCGACTTCTACCAATCTAATTTAAGTAGGGCTAAGCATATAAGCGATCCTAAACTTAACAGGGTGTATGGGTAACTCAGGTGGACAAGGGTAATCATAATGCATCAATAATATTGATCAACACCTATAAACTTAATGCATCATAAACAATAAAGGACACAAGTTAAGTTATTTGAAAAACTATAGGGAGGAATGCTCCGAGGATTGCCTTTCTCAAAGCAGCTGGGCTAATGGCAGGGCACTCTGGTAGGTTAGCTTTTAGGTCCTCGTCCTCTGCTGCCTCTTGCAGCACCACTCCCTATTGTCCTTTCCCTTTCGGCTCCTCCTAAACTACCATCATAACGTCCTTTGATGAACCTATATGATGCATCGATGCACATGAATACCATGTATGCATTATCGCACATGATGCAAGATGATGAATGAATGCATGACCATGTGGCAGATGATAGAATGCAAGCGATATGTCGGTACTACTGAGAAAACCTCAAACTAGCTTTCAGCAACCCACCAGCAATTATCTTGGATAAAAGACAAAAAGAACATCCTAACAACATGACATGTCATCACAAAACCCTAATTAAATATCTAATTAAGCTAGGGCAAAACTGGAACACATATTTATACTTCTCAGAAAAATCTACAGAAATTACAGAAGCTTAAGCATGTTAAAGATAGTCTAATGTAAAATGTTTAGGTTAAAACAACAAGTATTTTATCCTACAAAAAAATCATAAGGTAGTAACCATAATTGGACATAAAATACTTTGTACTGTGAAACAAGTCAAACGGTAGATTTTAGAGCATAACTAGTTTATATTTAGCCCTAAAATAGCCTATAAAAATTATCAAGCAATTATGTTACTTAATTATTTAATTATGAATCTCTTAATTCCTTAGTAAAACTAGCACCCAAAAAGGATAAAGCAACTTTTACACATGGCATAACCATCTACATTTTTCATAGATCTAGCATTTCCTAACTAGAGCAACAAAACAGGAATCACATTTTTAGGATAAACCTAGAATTATTCATGCATTTCCAAAGATAAAAGTATTCATTAGGAATAAATAAATCTATATAGAAAAGTATCTCAAAAAGCTCAACTCATATTTTTCATGCATAGTACTCCTCATAAGAAAAATATTTCAAGTTGAATCACCTCATTTGGACTTAAAATGAATAAGTTATGATTTTCTAAAGATTTATCATACATTCTGAAAAACTATTTTTTAAAAACACTAATACTAAAAATGCTACGTGTATCCCGTGATGTACCCAGAGTGGTTCCTATGCTAACTCCACCCGACTGTGTACCCAGGCAGGCACCTTGCTGACGCCAGTAGCTGACGCCAGCACGGGCCCATCTGTCGATGACACCAAAGCAGGGGAGGAACTCACGCCGGTGGGATCTCTTTGGCGGCGAGGTCTTTGGCGGTGACCCCGGTACCTACGGGCTCAGCAAGACAACACGAACCCATTGGTGTAGAAGATGAGGGCCAAAAACTACTCTAATGATGACGGCGAGCTACGGCGGCGGGAAGGTCACGGTCCGACGAGACGAGACCACAACCGGCGCCATTAACTAAGAATCGAGCACCTACAGACCCTAGCGGCACCGGAACGGGCAAGAGGAGGAGCGGAGCGGGACGGAGGGAGAGCACGGCCACGGCGAACCGCATCGGCGGCCATGGCAGCCGTGGCGCGCGGGGAAGAAACGGTCGATTCGACCATAACCTTGCACAATCCGGCGTGGGATGAGGTCGTGGAGGTGAAGGAGGCAATTGCGAGCAAGATGGCACCCTTAATTTGAAAATTGATTGGCTGGGGAGTGAGTTAGGCGGCGGCGAGCTCGACGGCGGCCATGGGTGCTGTTCGAGGGGAAAATGAAGGGAATGGAATGGGGGAGAGTGAGGGAGGTGGAGAGGTAGATAAGGTCGCTCGGGCTCCCCAATTTAGGAATGGCGGGCGCATGACCGGATCCGAGCGAGCGAGCGACGGGACGATGGCAATGGCGCTCGGCACAACGGGGGTAGCAATGCAGCGGGAAAGCGAGGGCGAGCGGGCAGGCGGGCATGGGCACTTGAGTACGCACTCGCTTGCTTGATTAGCCATGTCATGTAGCATTTGGTGCGTGGTATGGCGTGCGGCATGGCAATGGTGGCCAGCGGAGCATGCGGCACAGCGCCTCAGCCCATTGGGCAAGGCGGTGCTCGGGCTAGGCGACCGGGCGCTAGCGAGGCGTGCGCACTCGAGTGCTCTCGCGCGCGCTCGATGCAGGCGCGGGCATGTTGCAGCGAGGTGCGGCTGCGGTGCGGCACAGCGCTGCATGCTCTGGCGTGCGCGCAGTGAGAGGAAGAAGACAGGGGTGGAGGGAGAGAGGCTGACAGGTGGGGCCGCATGAGTCCCACCCTTTATGAATTTGAACTGACATTTTGGAGCTCTGTATTTTGCAAACGATTGTGAATTTTGAAAAACTCAAAATATGAAAGTTGCTCCATTTGAAGAGAGGAACATTTTATATATAGAAAGTTTTTGCAAATTTGGCACTCAAATTTAAATTATAAAATTAATAAAATTTAATATATAGACACTATTTTTGCCATTTTTGAGGGACTAAAAGTCATTTTCATGATTTGGTGAAAATATATTTTTTGTTCCAAATTATTTTCTCTACAAGTCCTATTAAAAGTCTAACTGGAGATGAGCAATGCAAATAGCATTTCTAAAAAGAGGTTTGAAATCTCAATTAATCCTTTATTTGAAATATAAAAGCAAGCATCAAACCATATAAAAAATGCAAATGAGATGCTCATGAGATGATTATGCAATGTAATGCAAGATTTGTTAAGCCTAACACTGGGGATGTTACAACCTACCCCCTTAAAGAAATCTCATCCCGAGATTTAAGTGTACTAACCATGTTTTGTGAAAACCAGGATACGCATCTTTAAGATAGTCCTCGGTCTCCGAAATGGCATCTAGATGATCATGGTGACTCCAACACACCTTGTAAACTTTGACCACTCGATGCCGAGTTATTCTCTCCTTAACATCAAGATCTTGGTTGGCTACTCATCATAAGTTAAATATAATATTATTTGGATGTCATTTGCTTTCACCTTCTCGGATGGGACACGTACACACTTCTTGAGTTGCGATACATGGAAGACAGGAAAAACTGCATTCGTCTCTTCAGGCAATTCCAGCTTATATGCCACTTCCCCTTTCCATTCCAGGATCTTAAAAGGTCCTATGAAACGAGGTGCTAACTTTTGTTTCACGCCAAAACGTTGTACTTTTTTCATAGTTGAAACCTTCAGATATACATGGTCACCAACTTTAAAGGATAGGGGTGTTCTCCCCTTGTTAGCATAACTCTTTTGTTGGGACTGAGCGGCGGCAAGATGTTGCTGGAGGATTTTTACCTGATCGACAACCTCTTTAACAAGGTCAACACCATAGTAGCTCTTGTCTCCTGCTTCAACCCAACTCAAGGGCGTTCTACATCTTCTACCATATAGTGCCTCGAAATAAGACATTTTAATACATTCTTGGTAACTATTATTATATAAAACTCAGCTAAAGACAACTAGTTCTCCGATGAGCCTTTACCAGAAAGTACACATGCACGTAACATATCTTCTAGGATTTGATTTACCCTTTCCACTTGACCCGAGGTCTGAGGATGATAAGCAGAACTACACAACAACTTGGTCCCTAAGTCTTTCTATAATTGATCCCAAAAGTACACCATGAATTGAGGTCCTCTATCAGATACGATGGTTTTAGGTACACCATGTAACCTCACAATCTCCTTGACATATAAATCAACATATTGAAGTGCTCAGAACTCAGTGTGACCAGGTAGAAAATGTGCTGATTTGGTGAGTCGATCCACAATCACCAAATAGAATAGTTACCCTTCGGGGGGGTGGGAAGGCCAGTAATAAAATCCATACATATATTTTCCCATTTCCATTCTGGAACAAATGATGATTGGAGTAAACCGCCTGGCTCAGGTGCACAGCTTTCACTCTACAACAATTGTCACATTTGGGTACATACTCTGTGATATCTCTTTTCATATGTGGCCTCTCACAGCCATGTTCCATCCACGGTTGTTCCCGGCCTCCATCTTCTTGTAGGTGAGCTCGCCTCACTCTCCTCGTTCGAACGGTACCGGCCCCACTTGATTTTATTTTTGGTGAATTTGACGTCTGTGTGATCGTAGCAGCGAGTAGCATAGTTTTATGAACCTTTTATTCTGTTTTGTTGAGCTTGGTGTACTGTTCTTCTAATAGCTCTTTGTTTGCTTTGTGTATGTGTGCTTGATTGGCTTGCTTGGTGCTGCTTGTTAATGTTAATTGAGTTCAGACGATGAGGGATTCGTTGAAGATCAAGGACATTTTGAAGATCAGTAGGATCAATAGGGATATTTTGAGAACCAAGGCATGTATAGCTAAGGACCTTCCTTGTTGTCCTATTTATGATACAATATAATTCATTTGCATGTGTCCTTTGATGCCTAATTAGGGAATTTCTAGCAACTGAATACTTTTACCTTGTTAAACTTAGGATATATGCATTTGGGTAGTATGTTGCTAGTGTAAATCTTTAACCATGATCATGTATGCTGGAATAATGAATAAGTGATAACCATATAAGATGAATGTAATCCTTTGGCAAAAGCTAAGACTTTTTGTATAGCTGTAGGGGCTACATGGCTCTGGCTCTAGTTGCTCATGGGACCATTTCTAGCTTGTTAGTGGTATGCGAGTTTGGTATAGGACAATCTCTGTCCTTATGAGTATTGCCGGGAAGGAATGTGCCATATTGGAAGGAGGGTTCCTACATCTGATGTTTACGCGTCCCTAAGGGGTTAAAGGAAACTATGAGTGGCTTTATATGGTTTTCGGTGTTTTGGGAATCATGACCCTGGACATTTGGAAATCATGTCTCGTAGTGAAACTGTACACCTCTACACAGAGTTTAAATCAATATATTATCCGTGCCCACGGTTAGGGGTGGCCTGAAAAACAGAGGGAATTTGTTATGTTTATTTAATGGTTTATGTGCAATTCATTTATTCAGTTATATTTATGATCATGTGGTTATGGGGATGATACTACCTTGTTGATGCTAATTACCAAATTTGTTATATATCTAAAAGCTAAATGCAGTTAACCATGTTAGCTATTTGTGCCTCATGAACCCTTGGTTATACTTGCTGAGTACGGTTGTATACTTACGCTTCCTTTACTTTTAATTTTGGAAAATCCCGGATGGGTAATAGATCAAGGCTGGAATGAGGACTACCGTAATGAGTATCAGGCTTGATGTTCTCCAGTCAACTTCGTCCCTATGGTTGAAGCTTCCGTGATTGTGCTAGTTATTTTATATTTATTAGACTTTTATATATGAGACTATGTAATGAGTATCTATTCGCTATGTAATAAACATTGAGATGGCATTGTTTATCACTTTGTCGACTTATGTGTGTGACTTCTGGGGGCGCACATAAGGCTTTTATATATCCCATTTTGTCCTTAAAATTGGGGTGTGACAAATTGGTACCAGCCCCTTGTTGACTGTAGGACGCAAGCCTAGTTAGAATGGTCATCTTAGTTCTCTTTGCTTCACTTGATTCGTGTATATATCTCAATTTGTTGATTGTGAAAATTTTATGCTCTATAACCACTCTATTGTAAAAGTTTATTGACTCTACTCTTAACTATGTATGAAATTCTATAGATGTCACGCGGAGTTGTCTCTGGTGAAGAAGCAGTCCTAGTCGGTCCCTTATGCTTGGGTTGGACACATGTGACAGAGTTCAGGAATCCGAAGAAAGATGCCTTCTTCAATGATCTTCTGCGGCAGACGCTAGCATGTTACCACTAGGAATGGCAAGCCAAACTGGAGTACTACTGTGTGGAGAAAAGACACCCTATGAGGAATTCATACTGGGATACTGAGCTGCAAGTCAAGTCTCTAGATCCTATCACGAAGATCTACAAGTTGGAGACCTTCCACTTCGGTCTAGTGGAACGAGCTACTGTAGAATAAAGCATGGAAGATGCAGCGTACAATGCGCTTGTCCAATACCTTGGAGAGCGCCACGACGGCTTTTGTGATGATGTACTCATGCATTATACATACTACGTGTCAAAGTAAGTGACTTGGTTCATAGATGATGTTGATGTCACCAAGCTGACCCTAGAAGTAAGGACTCTTGAAGCAACAGTAGTGTTGGTTGAAAGGTTGGTCACCAAGATGGAGTCTTTGGAGTATGTGCTGTTGTATGAGAGGTTGATCAACTCAATTCAAAGTGCAGATATAGATCGCCTCCATGCCCAGCAAGGTCTTCCAAAGATTTATGAGAAGATCAAGGAACCTCCCAAGAATAATGGTGCACCATAGGTTTATGAAGACCATGTAATAAAAATGTTATTAGTATCATGAGTCAAGTCTAGTTAGGTCATTTATGGTGTTTGTGAACTTTGAGTGTTTGAATGAATTTATGATTATGTGTTATGAGTGATTTGGATCTTTGTGTGAGTGCTAGAGTTTTGTGGGCATGTCTACAAGTTCCTTTGTTAAGCATGATAAGATACGTTTTTGAATAAATAAGTTTGGGTTGGTCTATCTCGTCTCTGTCCTTGCTGTTTTTTGGAGCAGCTGGGACTTTTCGTACAACTGTGAGGGCTACATGGCTCTGGTTTTAGCTCAGTACGAGTACCTTTTCTAGTTAGCTAGGGGTGCGGAGTTGGGTATAGGACAGCCTCTGTCCTTATGAGTATAGCCGGGAAGGTATGCGCCATATTGGAAGGGGGTTCCTACATCTGATGATCTGGCAGTCCTAATTAGTTAGACGAACCTTTGAAAGGCTTCATAGTGAAACCTACCGGCTTTCCTTGGTAGTGAGCTAAGAGGTCGATGGGCTTGGGTGAAAGGGTAAATCATGGCTCACAGTGAAAGTTTACACCTCTGTGCAGAGTTTAAATCAATATATTGTCCATACCCATGGTTACGGGTGGCCTGGAAAACTGAGAGAATCTGTTATGCTTATTTAATGGTTTATGTACAATTTATTTATTCAGTTATACCTTGTGATCATGTGGTTATGGGGATGAAACTACCTTGTTGATGCTAATTGCCAAACTTGTTATATAACTAAAAGCTAAATGCAGTTAACCAAATAAGCTATTTGTGCCTCATGAACCCTTAGTTATACTTGTTGAGTACCGTTGTGTACTTATTGTTGACACCATTTTTCGGCACGTGTCAATAAGGATCGGGAGACTAAACTAAATCGGCAAGAAGGTGGTTATTCTCCAGTATTGCTTCTGAATTGCCGATGGATGATTTCTGATAAAGGACATGTTGATCTCGTACATTGCCGATGAAGTCAGAAGGTTGTTGCCGATGGAGTGAGAGGCATGGTTGCCGATGGAAAGCAGAGCTGAAGAGCGTGGAAAGCAGAGCTGAGTCATTATCGATAGGTTTTGCCGATGGAATCTACAGAGATGAGGAGCGTGCCGATAGAGGTTTCATCGTAAGCAATGGATAAGGAAACTGGCAATATTTATGCCAATATTTTAATAGTCTACTTTTGAGTCCGACCTTGGTACGAGTCATTATTTTTTATTCCTTAGAGATAAGACTTGTTTAGGTAATACTTTGTCGTGTCTGTTTAGGACTCATAGTACCAGGGTATAAATATGTACTGAGAGACAATGTAAAAGAACAAGCAGTCAAAAATACAACAAATCTATTACTTTTATCTACTTTTCAAGCAATCTACTTATCGACGACTTCGTCACCAGTACCTTTTCCTTTTCAACGAGTTCTTTCAAGAATCGGCGGGCTGCATCAACTTGATCTCCGGTGACCTTGCAGGTTCTGCGTCTACCGAGCACGATTCAGGCTTTGACGTCTAGGCGTATCGCTGTCGTCTCGTCTGATCTGTTCAACAGTTATCGAATATCCTCCGAGCTTTGACGTCCGAGCGTATCGCTGTCGTCTCATTCAGATCTTATTCAAATTTACCATCCTTGTCGATTAACAGGTCAAATCGACTGGCACGCCTTGATATCGAACTTGGGTATTAGCCCGGTGTGTTTGTAGATCTAACACCTTTTTGCATCAACACATCTTTTGGCACGCCCGGTGGGACCAAGTCAACAGATTTATCATGAAAAATACTACCGATATCACTCCAGAAAACATCATCGAGATATCAGAATCAGATCTCAAGGAGGATCAGAGGCAAGCCATGGAGAAAGCTATGGAGGATTACAGGCAGCTCTGCTTGAAGTCTTTCAGCATGAATAGGGGAGGAGAAGTCATCCAGAAGCAAGATCTGCCGTTGCTTCGGCAGGTAACCTTTGACTCCAACCCTGGTAAATTACAGGAGATGGTTAATTCTGCATTAAGTCAAGCTTTGATCAACCACTCCACCGTGCTGTCCAATACTGTTTACAATGCTATTGTGCAAATATTAAGAGAAGGACAAGCACCAGGGTATGTCGGGCCGGCATATCATCAGCCGGGATCGGCATCTACCAGCACTCCATCGGCAATTCCAGCCGTTGAGAGTATAGAAGCGCCTACTCCAGCTATATCAGGACCATCCATCATTGAAGCCACGCCAACAGCATTAGATCTAACGTCTCAGGAGAGGCCTAGTTCTCAGTTGAGCACAGATCTATCGGCATCGGCAATGTCAGGTCCTTCAGGTCAACATAGTCAAACTACTGCTAATTGGTGGGGATACGGTATGCCTCCAGGTCCATCTACTGCCAACTCTGGATTGCCTCAAGTGCATGATATAGCAGGGAAGGGTCCGATGACATCGGCTACTCCAATTCGGCCAGTGGCTCAAGTGCCACATTATTCTACTGTACCTCCTGCTATACAGCCATCGTCAATGGGATTCTACGTGCCTCCGCAACAGATATTTTATGCGAATCCATTGACTAATCCCCCACCAGTTCAACAGAGAGCTTCCACTGCAGATCAGCCCGTAGTACCATTCATATCTCAGTCTGGACTACCTGCAATTCAGGGCAATTATGCTGGCTATCATCCATCTATACAAGAGCATCAATGGTCTACAAGCTATCAGCCATCAGCAAGCCAGGTGCCAATGAGTTACAATCTCAATTGGTCAGGGCAAGCGCCAATTCAGCAACCTGCTATTCAACCAAGCTATCAAGCAATAGGGACTCAACGGTATAGTCCACAAACAACTTTCTAGGAACAAGCATCGGCAAAACAGCCGATGAACTTTACTCCGCAGATTGGTGCCGTGAATATGCCGATTTATCCAAGCCAAGTGCCACAGGGGTATGTAGAAGCATATCAACCAACGCCTCCAGTAGAGATCCAGCCAGTGCATCGGCAAGATCAGGATGCACTCTTGACCGATAAGATTGCAGAAGTGATGAAAGAACAATTTGGGATTCAGCCCAAGATCGATACTTACTCTTATCGGAATCCATACCCTTCATCTTATGATTCAATTCCTTTCCCGAATCGGTACAAGGTGCCAGATTTCACTAAGTTTTCTGGGCAAGATGATACGACAACGATGGAGCACATCAACCGATTCATCATCCAGTGCGGGGAAGCAGCAAACAGGGATGAGCTAAGGATCCGATTATTCTCGTCCTCTTTGTCTGGATCGGCATTCGCGTGGTTCATCTCATTACCACCAAATTCTATTCTTACTTGGACCAATCTGGAAAGACAATTTCATAAATACTTCTTTGCTGGTGTCCATGAAAAGAAGCTTACCAACTTAATGAAATTAAGACAGCAAAGCGATGAATCGGTAGAGAATTTTGTGCAAAGGGTACGAGACATGAAGAACAAGTGCTACAGCCTAGTGCTTGATGATCGCCAGTTAGCTGGTTTGGCTTTCCAGGGTTTGTTGCCGCATCTCAGGGACAAATACGATGCTCAGGAGTTTGAAAGTTTAAGTCATATTGTGCAGAGGGTCTCTGATCAAAGTGCTCAAGCTCCAGAACATAGAAAGAGCTGGAACAAGAAGGTGTCCTTCGTAGAGGCAGAGGAATCAGATTCAGATGAAGAACCAACTATCGGCCTGGCTGAGTGGGTAAAAGGTAAAAAACCTTTATCGTGTCCTTTTGGTCAGAAAGAGCCAGAGAAATTCACGTTTGACGTCACAAAGGCCGATAGAATATTTGATCTGCTACTTCAAGAGGGCCAAATCAAGCTATCACCCAATCATGTGATTCCGTCGGCAGATGAACTGAAGAAAATTAGGTACTGCAAATGGCATAATGCAACTTCGCACAGTACCAATGACTGCAAGGTTTTCAGACAGCAGTTGCAATCGGCAATTGAATCTGGGAGGATCAAGTTTGACAACTCTAAAGCTCAGAGGCCGATGAAGATTGATCAACATCCTTTCCCAGCAAACATAATAGAGGCCATAAACAAGACCAAAGTGTTGACATCGGTAAGCGGTAAGAGGAGAGCATCAGTGGATCCTAGAAATCAAGCAACTACCGATGACTTGAAGGGAAGAGATAGTTGAAGCAAGTAGTAGTTCAAGAAGGCCTCCTAAACCAGCTCCGTACAGAATTCCAAGTAACCACTATCAGCATCAGCAAGAGGAGTTGCGTTGGGAAGCGTGGCATCGGCACAAAGACCATTGGAGATGCCCCTTCTTCATCTATTGTTGGGAAGAAGGCATTAAATTGCCTACTGTTGATAGTTGCCCCGAGTGCAATGGTTATGATCGAACCGATCGGGAAAAAAGAAGGCTGCGCTATGGTGATCGGAGCAGATACATCGGTAAGCCGATCAGAGAAGGGGTATCGGTACATGATCGGCTGGGGGGCAGGACCGGTGTACATGAAAGGCTGGGCAGGCATGCTGACTGTTTGCTGATGAATCAAAAGGAGCTCGAGGAGATGACCAATGCAGGAGTCCCTGACGAAATGATACTCTGCAGGGATCCCGATACAAATTGCCCAGGTTCAAGTGCAAAAATTTACCAACCCGTCTGGAAGACAAAGCTTCCTCAATGGTGCCCTAAAGGTCTAACGAGGACTCAAAAGAGGAAGATGCAACGTGAGCACAAAGAGGAAAGTTCCCGTGGAGCAAAGACTCAAACATGACAGCTGAAGCACAAAAGTGAAGGTCCATCGGCAGACATCAACATGGTTTTCCTATTGCCGATGAGATTCTTAGCACTTGCTAATAAAAAATATATATATAGATAAAGTGCTTGTTCAAAAAAGAATGTATCGGCACTACGTTAATGTAAAGTTTTACAAATTTCTGATACATCACATTGCTGATGAAAAGGGAGGTTTACAAGTTGAACAATGAATGGATAGATGATATCGCATGCAGGCGAATTTGGTCAGCTTCCTCCAGTATCTTTGCATCTTCATCGGCATTGCCTTCAATTGGCTTAATCTTCCTCTTGAGCACCAGCGTCTTGAGGACTTGGTTGTCCCTTTCTTGCTGAAGAGTCTTGACAGCTTCGGGCATTTGGGCCTTCTCATGATTTGCTGCATCCAAGGCTCCTTCAACTTGTCTCAGCTCCGCTAGCAGGGCTTCTCTTCTTGCCGATAGCTGAGCAATCTTGTCCTCCAGATCTACACAAGAGGCTTCTAGCTTACCAATGTCTTTGTGCTTCTCATCGGCAAGTTGCTTATGCTTCATCATGTCGTCCTGGAGTTTTGCCTGAGTGGCTCTATCGGCAATTCGCTGGGCAGCCCTCTGATATTGCAACTGCCGACTCTCCAAATGTGCAGCTTGGAAGAGTGCTTCCTCAACATCGGCAGGAATCTGACCTCGAATTCCTTTAAAAGTTGCTCTTGCAGAGTCAGAATCCTGGATCAGTAAAGAAGTCTCCTATTGCAGTAAGGATAATAGTGTCTCCAGCTTTGACTTGGTTTCAGGTGATAGAACTCCAAGGGTTGGAGCAGAGCTTTCTTCAGTATCTTCATCATCGGGAACAATCCCACTAATAGAGAAGGAAAATAGACTATCGGGGGAATCTTGCTCCTAAAAAGGAAAAGGTGATGTCAGTAGAAGAGCCTAAAGTGTTAAAGGTTATCTAAGGGAGTTAACTCACCTATTTCAAGGCAATCTCTTGCCTTTGGCTCGGAGAAACAACCTCAGATATGATTACCAATGACGTTTCTTGTGTTGGTACCTCGATTGGTTGCTGCTGCGATACCGATGCCGATGAAGATCCTTGTATGGGTACAATGACCGATGGAAGAGTAGTTGCCGATGGAGAAGTCTGCACAGACACGTCAGGCGATATCGGGCGAGGCGAGGATGCCGACGGAGATGGTGTAAGCCTTTCCCGCTTGGATTGTGATTCTTCGCCCGATGAAGCCTTACGCTTGTGCTGTAAGATATCGGCATCGGACGGCTGGGGGGCATCGGCAATGGATGGCTGAGGAATCGGTACATTTGGGACGGTTGCCGATGCAATTACTCGGTGCTGCAAGATAGACAGATGAGTAAAGGTGCCGATCCAATAATCAAGGTTTGAATAAAGAATACCTCTGGAGAGTCATCAAGGACAACAAGTTGGGGCGATGAAGGTGCTGCAGGTAGAGACGAAGGGCGAATTACCGATGAAGATTCTAGTGGTGTAGAACTCGCGCCCTGAAATATGAAATCGGTAAATCACAGCAATCGGCATCTGAAAAAGAAAGTGAGGTGGTTACCTGAGATGTCTGTGCCAAAAATGTGACCGATTTGGTGTTCCTCTTGGTGCGACCACGGCCCACTGGAGCATCTAGCGAGGGAGCTTTATGGCCAATGATGGATACCGGGGAGATTGGCTGCAGCCGTATGACCTTGCCACTCTTACTTAATGTTAGAACTGGGTCATCAACCTATTAAAAAGGGGTTAGTTGCCAATGATTAAAGGGGAGTTGAAAGAAGTGCAGAGGGTTAGACTTACTGCATTGGCAGGGATGGCGTGATCGGGATCAATAAGGTTCCAGTAAAAATGAGGAGATGCAAAGAATAGCTGCTCTTTCCATTCGTGCCACCATAATTTGAAGGATTCGATTACGAAGGAAGCCGGTACCCAATTGGTCAGATCAATATCAGATATTTCGGCATCGAGAAGGAGAGTAACAATCTTGTGCCAATCCACACGAGTCGCAATAGTCTCTCTCAGTTTAATCACATCGGCAAAACAGAGGTTGATGGGCAGTTGTCCAAAAGCTAGTTGTCTTGCTGCTGCCGATGGATAATAGAACTCGTATGTGGGATTAATGTTCTTCTCGCTTCCAAATATATTGACCGGGATGGCACGAGGAGTGATTATTGCACTAAGAATATCGGCATCCTGGTTCAGGGCCTCATCGGTAAGGTTAAAGGAAAGAGGGAATCTTACTGCTTCATCAACATACAGGACCCAGGCCCGAAGCTCAGAAGGGATGCCGATATAGAATCTGTGGAAGAGATTGTCAATCTGGATTCTGTTTGCCTCTGCCCCTGGTAATACTGCTAGTGCTTCTCCAAAGTTGATAGGGGGCGTGTTGCTGATTCTTCTTCCCCGAGCTGATAATCTTCAGGAAGACTTCGAGGGAATTGCTGGGCGAACAGATCAATGTGGAAATACTTGTGCATATGGGCGTTCAACCACATATTGATGAACCACCAAGGGCCCCCCAGATTGCCGATAGATTTGCCTTGCAGCAGCCTTTGTGACACTTGGTGAAAGAGGTGATAGGCTGAGCCAAGAAGGTATCGGCCCAGTGGGAGTCTGATGCCACTAGCCAATAGCTCTGCTGCAGGAAGGTGCATGTTGGTCGGTCCAACTGTTCTACCGCAGAAAATAAATTTCTCAAGCCACATATTCAAAAAAGCCGAATGCTCCCTATGACTGACTGAACCAGATTTCTTATACTCGCTGATATAGCCAGTCCAGCCACCAATGTTCCTGGTGGTCAACCGATGCTCAGGTTTTCGCTGGAACAGTGAATTGTCATCGGCAGAGGAGATGTCCAAGCCAGTGAGCATGTACACATTGGCAAGGGTTGGAGAAGCTGGCCCATGTTTGAAGATAAAGGCATTCAGAGTATCAGACCAGAAATAGGAGGCGGCAATTAACAATGACTCATTCCTCTCCATATCGGCAATAGATATTCTGATACACTGTTCTAATTTGCGTTCCGCCCAATATAGCTCCATTGGTCTGGCGACTCAAATACCAATCTTTCCATCCCTTGGTGGTTTTTGGCCAGGACCGGAAGGTATCAGTCCAGAGTCCCAAGTCAAAATTCTGAGCTCTAAAGGGGATTCGATTGGTTTCTGCGTTTATGATGTCGGTTGGGTCTGGATTTCCCATTGGGCCTAGGCAGATAAAGTGATTCTGATGCATTGGGATGAGAAGATTATTGCAAAGTTCCTGAGATTAAAGATTGGGAATAAGGAAGAGTCATGAACTGTGTGGAAAAGGAGAAACGAAATGTCAGAGGACGGGCAAAAGAAGAAGACTAACCTTGGGGACGTCAAAACGGATAGCCATGGCCACGACAAAGAGGGAGAAGGCAAAGAATGCTAATGGAGGCTAAGGATCACCGTCAAGAGTGCCGATGATCGAGTTCGTCGAAGGATTGCCTGTTGATGTCGCCGCTGGAGAGAGAAAAGCTAGGGTTTGAATCATAGATGAAAAATGGGCCACGGAGGAGAAGGCATTAGATGGGCCTGTTGGTACAGGATCTCCACTACCACACGCACAACTCTCGAGGAGAAGTTCAAGCGGTTTGGGCAATCATGACTGGAGGAAATTTCGGCGCATAAAGTATTTTATACTCCGAAATTGGGGGGCATGTGTTGACACCGTTTTTCGGCATGTGTCAATAAGGATCGGGAGACTAA
The DNA here is from genome assembly GCA_023333625.1 of Bothriochloa decipiens. Classification (NCBI taxonomy): domain Eukaryota; kingdom Viridiplantae; phylum Streptophyta; class Magnoliopsida; order Poales; family Poaceae; genus Bothriochloa; species Bothriochloa decipiens. Next base: position 50,499,328 of record CM041631.1, read on the forward strand.
ACTAAATCGACAAGAAGGTGGTTATTCTCCAGTATTGCTTCTGAATTGCCAATGGATGATTGCTGATAAAGGACATGTTGATCTCGTACATTGCCGATGAAGCCAGAAGGTTGTTGCCGATGGAGTGAGAGGCATGGTTGCCGATGGAAAGCAGAGCTGAAGAGCGTGGAAAGCAGAGCTGAGTCATTATCTATGGGTTTTGCCGATGGAATCTACAGAGATGAGGAGCGTGCCGATAGAGGTTTCATCGTAAGCAATGGATAAGGAAACTGGCAATATTTATGCCAATATTTTAATAGTCTACTTTTGAGTCCGACCTTGGTATGAGTCATTATTTTTTATTCCTTAGAGATAAGACTTGTTTAGGTAATACTTTGTCGTGTCTGTTTAGGACTCATAGTACCAGGGTATAAATATGTACTGAGAGACAATGTAAAAGAACAACCAATCAAAAATACAACAAATCTATTACTTTTATCTACTTTTCAAGCAATCTACTTTTCGACGACTTCGTCACCAGTACCTTTTCCTTTTCAACGAGTTCTTTCAAGAATCGACGGGCTACATCAACTTGATCTCCGGTGACCTTGCAGGTTCCGCGTCTACCGAGCACGATTCAGGCTTTGACGTCCGGGCGTATCACTGTCGTCTCGTCTGATCTATTCAACAGTTATCGAATATCCTCCGAGCTTTGACGTCCGGGCGTATCGCTGTCATCTCATTCAGATCTTATTCAAATTTACCATCCTTGTCGATTAACAGGTCAAATTTACTGGCACGCCTTGATATCGAACTTGGGTATTAGCCCGGTGTGTTTTCAGATCTAACGCCTTTTTGCATCAATACTTATGCTTGCTTTACTTTCAATTTTAGAAAATCCCGGATGGGTAACAGATCAAGGTTGGAATGAGGACTACCGTAATGAGTATTAGGCTTGATGTTCACCAGTCGACATCGTCCCTGTGGTTGAAGCTTCCGCGAGTATGCTAGTTATTTTATAATTATTAGACTTTTATATTTAAGACTATGTAATGGATATCTGTCCGCTATGTAATAAACATTGAGATGGTATTATTTTTTGATTTATCGACTTATGTGTGTGACTTCCGGAGGCACACATAAGGCTTTTATATGTCCCATTTTGTCCTTAAAATTGGGGCGTGACAAGTTGGTATCAGCTTCATGTTGATTGTAGGATGCAAGCCTAGTTAGTAATGGTTGATTTACAAAGCTTATTTTGCTAATGAACTATTTTTCTAGCTCCTTGATCATTGATTTGCTATTTCTTATCCTTGTCTTATTGTCTCCTCCTTGATAGCTTCCTTTGAGCTAATAGTTCTTTAATCTTCTTGATTTATAGTTTTTGTTGATTTACTAAAGATTTCTGATCTCATCTTGTTTATATTTTTGGGCATGACAAGCAACTACTCTAGAGACCAAGCAGCAGATGTTAATGAGCATGCTAACTTCCCTTATGGGACATCTCATGTTTCATGCTCAATTTTGGAGTCTTTAGAGTCTGTTCCGCTTCTAACCTCATGCTTCCACGAGAATTACAACCACCTCCTAATTTCTGTTTCTAAACTTTTTAAGAGGTTGGTTGTCGATGCATATGTTTACCATAAGCATTCCAAATCTCATAGTAGCACAATTGGTGCTTACCTTGCAGCTTGAATATCAATGCCAGATGCTTGGTGTCCTTAAAATTGGGGGCACACATAAGGCTTTTATATATCCCATTTTGTCCTTAAAATTGGGGTGTGACATTGCTTCGGCCATGTCCGTGGGATGGATGTTTTCATGTGGAACTAATGTTGCATCTCGGGCATGGCTTTTGTTCGAGTGAGGGAGACAAAGGACAATCAATTTCACAAGGATGAGAAATGAATGGAGAACTGTACTTCGCCTCCTCAAATGGATTATGTTTAGGAAGATGCTCCACCATTGGAGTTTCTAGGTGAGTGGTGGGAGCATTGTTCCCAAACTTCTCATTAGGGTTCCCTTGGGAAGATTTATCTTCAAAACATTCATGCAAGGGACAACCTATGAGGAACATCGAAGGATGAAGAACTATCTCCTTCGATCTTCGTGATTCGGGTGGGGGCTTATTAGTTGAACTGTAACGTCCCGCCTCCTTGAGGCCAGGCCCGCTTACATCCGGCCGCTTATCTAGGACATAGACTGCCCTCACAGACCAACACTAGTCTTTTCTGTGCACTTTGTCCTCACTCATGCGCACCGAGGAATATTTCCCGGTCAGTTACCCATCCCTAAATTGCTCCACGTCAAGCACACTTGACCTTGGAGTTCTTTAGTGATGAGTTTTCAGAAAAGAAGTTGCAACTTGTTGATACAAGTATCCTATTAATCCTATTAAGTCCTAGGCCGGGGTGTTACATACTCACCACCTTAGGAGACCGACGTCCTCGTTGGTCAACCCCAGGCCAGGAATGTCCTCTATTGGCCATGTTCATGTGTCCAGTGCTAGCACATGTGTCATGCTATGTGACCACTCCGGATCCACACTAGCCATGCACACCATGCCTGTGCAACTGACACACGCGCCCATGAAGTCGCAAGGGTCAGCTCCGATACCATTTGTAACATCCTGCCTCCTCGAGGCCAGGCCTAGTTACATCCAGTCGCTTATCTAGGACATAGACTGCCCACATAGACCAACACTAGTCTTTTCTATGCACTTTGTCCTCACTCGTGTGCACCCGGGAAGACTTCTTGGTCAGTTACCCATCCCTAAATTACTCTAGGTCAAGCACGCTTAACCTTAGAGTTCTTTAGTGATGAGCTTTTAGAAAAAAAGTTGCAACTTGTTGATACGAGTATCCTATTAATCCTATTAAGCCCTGGGCCGGGGTGTTACATGAACCTATGGATGGTACATGGTTGGATTCGGCTAATGGGGGCTCCCCCACACTTGACATGACTATGGCCTAGAGGGTTTTGGTTTCTATGATGGGGCAAGCATGCTGCCCTAGGATGTGATCACGGATTTTGCTCTGTTCCGTCATGGTTCGATGTGAGAACATCCCTCTGGCAGCCCTGTCAAGGCATAGGGCGACATCTTCATCTAGACCTGAATAAAAGAGATCCAATTGCATGCTGTTGGGTAAAGACAGATCTAGGTCGGCGTGTATTAACATTGTAATCCTGGCCCAGGCCGCACCTATAGATTCCTCCTTGTCTTGCTTAAAATCAAGGATTGCCCCTGGTAGGGATTTGATACGGGACACAGGAAAGAATGTAAGACAAAACTTATCTTTAAGTTCCAGTCCCCATTCATACTTCCTACGGCATTAGTGAACCATTGCTTCACCTCCCCCTTGAGGGAGGACAAAAACAACTTCCACTTAAGAGTTTCTTGTGTCATGCCAGGAATGCTTAGGCATGAACACAATTCCTTGAAACCTCACAAGTGGTCAAATGAATCTTCATTATCGCGACCAAAGAAGGGATTTTCCCTAACCATGGCTTTGAATCTTGGGTGGAGTCCATGGCTTTGAAAAGGTTTGTTTTTGAAAAAGATGGATGCTCCAAGAGCTCCCCCTTTGAAGCAAAAGAATTTTGAATTGAAGCTAGCTTCATGGTAGACGAGGAAAGAAAAGGAGATATTTTGTTTTATAAAAACAAAGGATAAAATATTTATTGTTTCTAAAATAAAGATACAGATACGAGGATGAACAAGATTCAAAGAAAATAGCAACCGTCCCCAGCAACAGCGCCAGAAAGCTTGTTGGTGTTTCTTAGCATTAGCCGAAAAGTCTGCAAGCGCACGAAAATATCATTGTAGCCTTCACCCGGAAGTATTCAGGGTATCGTATTTTCCACAGGGAATGAAGTACTTCTTCTAGCTAATTCGCCCAAGGAACAACACAAGGGTAGAGATAGAAAGGGGCTAGAGATGGATTCTTATAGCTTTTGGGTCTTAAGAATAGCGTTGCTAAACTTCTACTTGCTTACTTCGGGCACCGGATAACACCTGGTCTGCCAAGTGTTGCCGGCCTACAGCTCTACGCCGCACTCTGACATGGGGAGTGCAAAGGATGGACAACGCTGTCACCACCTGCCCGCCTACCCCTCTACAAATAATTATAGGTAAAGCTCAACTAAACAAAAGACTTAATAGACTATAAGAAACACGGACACTTACTTAGCCAAGATCCCGTGAAGGAGCCAAGTTCTTGCTCATAGAGGTACAAGCTCGAGGAGAGATTCCGACGCTTCCCGGCTCTCTTCCCTCACATCTCACTTTCTACTCTAGATAGCTACTAGGGCATAGCCCCTTTGGAGTGATGCTCAAGTGTGTTGTACTCTTCCCCCTTGGTGTGTTGATGATTTGTGAAGACAGGAGGCCTCCTTTTATAGCTTGAGAGGAGGGGGCTCTATGAAAAAGAATCATCCCCACATGGAAGGAGCAAAACCGACCTCAAAAGGGCGGTTTGCACTTCCCATATGCACCAATCGTAGGTGGACCCATCCTTGCCGAACCGTCCTATGAACCACCAGAGAAGACTAGGCCTGGGAGGCCCAGCGGGGGGCGGTGGTCCCAGGGGCAGCTGGTCCCTGGGTGGGCCCCCTGGCCACCGCCTTTTTTGAGCACGTAACCCTCGTCGATAACTTTGTTTCGCCTAGTGATTCGCCCAAATCGGAGTTCGGATGAGCCCAGAGCGACCGTTTTACTCGGGCCTACTTGTGCAGTCCTAAAATGGACTCGAGCTTTATTTGGGCCATTGCTTCTATGGCTCATGTTGGGTCTATTTCTCTCTTTGATAGGGCCCTGATCGTCCTTGTGATTGGGCTTGTTTTACTTGTGCAAAAATACATCTTCTTGGAGGCGTATTTTGGTGTTTTCTGAGTTTGTCTCTGCAAAACATGTGGACACCAAAACTCGTGGAAATATTTAGTGGTAAGGCCCTATCACTATACTTTTTATATAAAATATTGACTATAAAACTGGGCGCTAAGAACCGCCAACATTGCCCAGGCTTTAACTCTTTCAATTTTTTTTCCGTTTCTCAGGAGTTTCATAATGATTTGCTCATTCCCAGTGCATCTAGTACTTTTTATTTGGGTTGTATGGGCAATTCAGATTCAATTGATTTCATAACTAAAGAAATCCAGCAGATTCCTTTTAAAGCTTCACTTGTAGACATCAGTTTCGTGGTATAATGCATTTAGAAATTGGCCCCATATCCCGAGTGCGTGAGAAGAAATGAAAATCTTGGGTAGATGTAGGAATTCATCAGTGCATTACCTTATCTCTTTCAAAAATGGAGAAGAATGAATCATTGTTAATAGCTGCCTCATACTTCTGGTCCAATTCTGCTAATGCTTTCTGTTTGGTCATGGCCTGATGACTTTTACTCTGGCTAATGTTTTCATGCTTACCGGATTAGAGGTCACTCGCTCAGTCAATCCTTATGACTTCTTAGGCAAAGGATATAAGTCTGTGGGCAAGATTTCTGATTCGAACACCTGGTCTATCTATATTAAAAATTTCTCTAAAACCACTGCTTTAGTAGATGAAAAAGAGCACATTGCTTTCTGGAACATGTGTCTTGAAAAATCCTTCTTTTGTGGAATTACTCTTGGACCCACCTTCAACAACAAGGCTTTGGCAGAGAAACTAGCTGCAGGGGACAAAATTCAGATGGGAAAACTGCTCCTAGGTTCTTTCTATAGTTTGATGCACAAAGTGTCGGCCAAGCTTCTGTCAGATGAGAAAATTGGCCTTGTTCCTGGTCCTTGGTGGTTACTTCAACTCTGGTTAAACTTATATATGTACAAGTTTGTGAGGCCTAACCTCAGAGACCTGTCTTTTCCTTCTTTTGATTACTTGGAATGCTCTAAGAAACCTAACCGAAAGACCAGAGCGTGTGCAAGCTATGGCGAAGCAGCTTCTTCTTATTTTATTGATTTCACGAGGGGAAGATTCTTTAGACTATTCTACAGAGGCTTTCCTGAAAACATCTTGCCATATGTCAAGGATCAGGACAATAACTTGTATATGCTAGTTAATTTTAGATTTGAAACTGGTTGCCTAGATGATACAACTACAGCCGTCTTCAATTGCTTCATTAGACCTTGTGCTCTTCTAGTGAATTTTAGATACGGCCGAAGCAAAATCCCAAATGACCCTGAGTCATCTCCATCTTATGAATTCTATAATCCAAATTTCTCAACTCGATAATTTGGCCTTGGACAGCTTCCTCCTATTCTCGTCTTTGCAAATAAGTTGAAACCAAGAGAAATAATTAACAACTCCTTGGAGGCAATGAAAGGTTTCAACCTTGGTCTAGACTTTTCAACATATCATCCTCATCAATGGACAAAAATCAAAGTTTCTCACTTGTCTTTCGATGGATGGTGGAATGAATGGAGGGCTCACCTATTCTGCAAAGCTGCTCACCCCTTATGCAAGAAACTGGATAAATCTTATGAATTTGATGAGGAAGTAAGTTTCCTATATCTAGCCATTTCTCTTGATATTTTCTCATAAACTAATATTTACTTTATACCAGGATGAAGCATTTTATGCCCCTACTGCTGATAGGAGGAATAGACCTATACATTACTTGATCCCTTGTCCAAGAACAAGATTGGGCTCTGATGCTCCTTCTTTGAGAACCTTCATGAATACTTATGCTGCTCAACTCCGGCCTCAATCTTCTAAACGACAGATGGTCAATGTTGAAGACCCTTCTGGAGTGTCCAAAAGGACAAGATCATCCAAGGTTAGTCAATTTTATTTTAGATCTGACTAAATTGGATATTAATACCATCTTTTTGCAGAAGAATCAGAATAGAAATACTGTTTCCCAAGGTGTGTCTCCCATATCTCCAGTTTGGTCAGAGACTTTAAATGAGACTCAAAGGATGAAGGTAAAGCATAATTAGTTTATCTGCCTTAACTTGACTTGCTTCTGACTAAACCTTCTATCAAGAGAATAGTTCTGAATCCTCTGAGATGAAACTTCTTGCTGATCAGGCTGTTAATCCCTCGAACCAAGATCGTATTGATGGTAAGAACCACAGACCTCTCAATTTATATTGGCTTTAACTTTTCTGACAATCTCAATCTTAGGATTTGGAAATACAACACCTGAAAATAACAATTCTCCTCCAGCTTTTGACCACATGATTCCTAATGAGCCGAGCCCATAAGGTGCAGGTGAAGAATCATCGGCTATTCCTCATGAAAAGGTAAATTGCTAATTTCTAGTAGATGAACTCATTGTCCTTACTGATACCCAAATATATCAGGTCTCTTCTCCCTCTCTACCAGATTATGGTATAGAACTTTTAGAATTTCTTGACATCTCCTCTTGAGGAAACACCAACTGGGCCATCATTGGATCGACTAAAATATTTGTTGCCTTTTTTCAGAGCAGAGCTGACTTACTTCAAAATATCCATTCTGTTGATCAACTATTTGCAGAATTAAGAACTCTCTTCCTTGTATCCTCTTGGGGCCACTTGCTAGAATTCTTACTATTGAGGATTCAAGAATAGAGAAAGCTTAGAATAATCTGAATCAGCAAATAATTTTGTTAGAGCAAAAATTGCCAATGTGAACAGTGTCAAACAAGTGAGTTCTTCTTAAAAAAATCTCCAGAAAGCTATAGATGACATGAAACCAGATTTTTCAAGGCTTCAAACCAAAAAGGCGTAACTAGAGAAGGAACTTCAAGAAGTTAATGCTGCCATTGCCCAGAAAGAATCAGCCTTACTCCTGATCACTGAAAACCTAGAGCTGAAGAAGAAAGATCTAACTAAATTTATTTAAGCAGGCAGACAGATAATGCAAAAGCTAAAGATTATATCTGCATCTGTATCTAAAGACAAACAAGTGCTTGCTCTAGTTGACTCTGAGTGAGCGCTCTTGAAGCATTGAAGAACTTCTTGGGCTGTAATGATGTCTGTAACAATTTGAAAACTTCTGACACAACTGAACTACCTGTTGATCATTTTAGTAACGTCATTCAACTTTTGTATTTAGTCGATCTGTAGATTCCCGATTCAAGCCTGACAGATAGCCCTACTTTTTTAGCTTTTAGCCGATTGACCGCCCCAACTCATTCTCCTGACTGACCAAATAGTACAAAATAACAGGTCTTTCGAGAAAAATGTTTGAGACTGATTTGACCGGCCACTCGATTACTTGCCTGTGTAGTGTTGCAATTAATGACAGGCTACTGATTCATTTCCCATGATGTTCCCCTAGATTATAAACCAATATCTCCTGCTTTCATTGCAATCCATACACAATCTCTACCTTTTCTGCCTCCAAACTAGAAAAACCCTTCTATCTTCAAGAAAACCCCCGCCGTTCAAGCAATACATGGTGGGTCACGATCTTGGCAAGCGTCCTCTGGAGGAGGAGGAAGTGAACTCTCATCGTGTCGTCTGCCTTCACGCTAGGTAGTACAATCTTCGTTGATCAACTCATTCAGTTTTGAATCTAATCCCCTGTCCTTCAGGATGGATGGCGAAGGTCCTTGCAATGCTCTTGCCACCCTTCCAGGAGCTTCGGCAGCACCTGCTATGCCTATGGCGGCTCAGGCACCAGGGATTGGTCCTGGTCTGATCGGGATAGCTTCGGTGGAATCTAAGGTTCTGCCACTGGGTCTGAACCTTCCACAGGTTCTGCCAAGGTATCGGTGGCATTGTACAACTGCATCTATCGGGAGCGGATGGAGATGGAGGCGCGCTATGACAAGACCATCAAGAAGCTAGCTCGTATGCAGAGTGTCCTTGATGATTTCCAGGCTTCTCTCTTGGCAGCTGAGCGGGAGGCTGAGGTGGCCATCAACTGGCAAGTTGCTGCCGATGCTTGTGTCATGGGTGAGTATAGTATTTCAGTTGCTGATTCTTGATAAGTTCTGGTGATTAATTCCCCTCTTTTAATATCTTAGATCTCACGGCACGATTTTAGGTGCTCCAGCTTGCTAGGAATAGCATCGCCACTGCTGTGCATGCTCCTGGGGAAACCATCGCCTAGAGGCTAGAGACCATCCACGCCAGGGTGCATGAGGTGGCTCGTCAAGGCATCATTATTGGTGCATCCTTTGCCTGTGCTGCTGTTCAAGCTCACACGGGTCAGAACCTACAGGATTTGGACGTCACAGTGCAGATTATTGATGCCATAGAGGACAACTCTAAGCATTTCAAAGTGGCGGCAGAAGCTATTGCCAATGCATCTTTGACTCACTACGTCATTGGCAGGCTCCCTGAGTAGGCTGTAATAGGGTGTAGTCTTTTGCAAGAAGCTCGTCTTTTGTAAGAAACTTATGAATGGGATGAATGCTCCTATTTTATGACTCATGTTCTAAAACTGATCCATCAACACTGTTTATGCTGAAATAATCTTGTATTTTGTTTTGATTTTTGCTCTAAACGCGATGTATGTCACATCAGCTATTACCAACATTCTGTTGGTTGTTTGCACTGAAGGCGATACTAGTGTATCAGCTATCATTCTTGATATTATATCTAATAACCTAGACTCTTGTCTAAAAAATAAGTCGATTGCCCCTAGACACCTTAAACTATCCTGGGTCTTGATAGTGTAACAATATCTGGCTGCATTGACCACTTACATTGGCTACAACCTGTGTTCCTCTAAAAGATACTTTCATAGTGAACGGCTTGGGCCAGCTGTTGATATTCATCGTTGATTGAGATGAACTCTTCATGAAACCCCTTTCTAGATAAACACTCAAAGCTTTCCAAGTCCCAATAGACATGATCAATAGAGGAAACGTTGATCGAATCATCAGCAGTGTCGGTGTTCAGACCCAGGGGGCCCTAAGCCGACGAGTAATTGTGTACTGCGTGCTCCCTAATCCGGATGGTGATGCAAGAAAGACACACGATTTTTATCCTGGTTTGGGCAAGAGTAGGCCCTACGTCTAGCGGGGAAAGAGATTGTATTATCTTGCACCGAAGTGCTTGTACAGGGGGATACAAATGAGGGTGTACGAAGAGGAGTGGAGAACAAGTCCTAAGTCAGTTTGAGTGAGCTCTCCCCCTTTTTCTCTCTACAGCTAGCCCAGGGCTCCCTTTTATAGGCCAAGGAGGGGCATGGGTGTACAAGAAACCCTAATAGTGTTGTGAGGGCTGTCGTAAGCGATGACGCCGATGTGGGATGTCGATCATGACATGGGTGCTGTAGAAGCATGTCCTGGGCATGGGTTGCCCTGTGCTGATGTGCTTGGAGTTGATGGTTGTCCTTCATGTGTGTCATGACGACACCCACGCCCATGCGAGGGCATGCGGATCCCTATAGACATCGCGTCAGGAGTTATTGGAGCACTGACCGAAGGTGTCGACGTTCGACTCAAGAGGTGGCTAAGGAGGGTTGAGGCCTAAATGGATAATGCCAAGCCCTGGAAAATGTAGTACGGATATTGGTAAATGTGCCTCGAGGGGGCGCCTAACAACGTACAGTGCTTGGTATGGCATCGCAGTGTAGTATGAACCACTGATTTCCTGGGCATGGGCGGTAAAAGGAGGATTTGACCATTGTACCCGGCCACTGTAACCGCGGTGTAGCCATGAGGTTAGGAAGGAGTTGGTGGGGCATTAAATGCTTTGGATCCTATACAGGAAGTAGGTGAGCCAAAGGGGGAGCGGCAATCGACGGGGGTCGTCCACCCATGAGGAGATCCGTCACTCGACGGGGGGTCGGCTGCCCGTAATGCGATCCGTCACTTCGACGCGGGGTTGTCTGCCCGCGAGGAGATCCGTCACTCGATGGGGGGTTGGCTGCCCATAATGCAATCCGTCACTCCGATGGGGGGTCATCCGCTCAGGCGGACGTCCTTCATTGGAGGCTCCCCGTCGAATAGGAGGCGGTCTTGACTTGGATGCTGCTCGTGGGCCAGCCCAACATGGCTCAACAAGCATGTTTAACTGTTCGAGGACTAATTTACCTGAATTGAGGTTTAGGGTACCCGTTATCTAGGTACCATACAAGCAGGCACTTACTGCCCCCGGGTATCCTTTCCCATTGATGACAAAGAATGTAGTGATTAAAGTTTTGCTGCCAATTGTTAGGTAAACACTTACTGCCCCCGTGTATCAGACACATTGCCTCCAAAATCCCTTAACTGCATGTCCATCTTGATCAGGTCTTCAGAGGTCTTGCCTAACTTTCTGAATGTTGAATAAGGCATAAGGTTAACTATAGCACCTCCATCCACAAGCATCTTTCCCATAGGTTTACCATCAACAAGCCCTTTAATATATAAATCCTTCAAGTGTCTATGATGCACAAGCTTTTCAAATATAGCCTGAGAAGTGAGAGCTAGATAAGCAGCTATCTCTTTATACTCTGACTCATCAAAGTCAGAATAAACCTCTTGATTCTTCGATGCTCTAAACTCAACAGGCAAGATACATTGCATAACAATTGGAGTCGATTTGCCTGAATCGGTTGTTTGCTTGGCCTTCTAAACCTGTGCCCTCTTAGCTTTCTTGGCATTCTCTAGCTTGATCTCAGTCTCCCTCAAGTGTTGAACTCTTCTCTTTTGACTTTTAGAGAGACAATTTATTAATGTGTCGATCCTCCATAGGCTGTCCAAGTCTTTCATGAATAGACCGGCGGTTGGTTTGAGATTATCGATATTCCCTGTACTGGTCACTACACTCAGGGCAGTTTCTCTTGGTTGGCAACCTCAAGCCTTTGTTCCAGCAATGCCTAAAGAAAGGACAATTCCAATGTGATTCGACCTGCTCCCTTTCATACCTTTCTTTTTCATGCCTCCTCTGGTACTCTTGCTCTTCAAACCGTCTTCTACAGTCCTTCTCTTGCTGTCTCTGCCACTTGTTGAGAAGAATACGAGATTTTATGCGTGGTCTTCTCTCAGCCGTCATAGATGACTCAGGTTGGTCAAATTGGCTATTTTGCTTCTCATGCCTTTTCTTGATCTCTCGATATTCTTCAACAGTCAGTTGCAATTTTGTGTCTGCTGTCCCTGACTCCTTTGCTCTGGCAGAAGTCAGCACCTTGGTCTTGCCTTTGGGTAGCACAATATCAGCCATTGCAGTATCAAAAGGTTTATCATCAATCCTCATCTTGTTAGCAATATCAAAACTCAACTTTCCTGTCTCAATGGCTCTCTAAATCTGGTTCCTAAACACATTACATTCATTGGTGGAGTGGGTAGTAGAGTTGTGGACCTTGCAATACATTTTACCCTTCACCTCTTCAGGACTGAGAAGCTTCTCATGTAACACCTTGATCTAACCATTGCCTAGCAAATAATCAAAGATTTTATCAGCCTTTGAAGTATCAAAATCATAAGCCTCTTGCGTTCTACCCCAAGGATGGTTGATGACACCATGATTCCACTCAATAGCACCAACCTCTTCCGCTTCTTCATCTGAGCCATACTGAATCAAGGACTTGTAATAATCAGCCACATTGGCTACTTTCTAGAAGCAATTTTGCTGGCATGGCGGTAGTACATATTTAGAAACTACAGCCACCCTGTGTGCCAGTGCCCCAAGATTGTCAAAGTGCATGCCAACAAGTTTCTCCTTTAAGTATGGTTGCATCCCTTAGATAGCCAATTTCACCAACTGGTTGTCAGACAGGTTCAATGAAAAGCACAAGCTCTTCGTTTGCCTGAATTTCTGAATAAAATCAAGACCCGACTCATTACTCTTCATCTTCATGTTAGTCAGATCGTCAATATCTTTCTCAACAGTCCCATTGAAGAAATGGCCGTGAAACTTGCTCTCTAGTTCATCCCAAGTGCTGATAGAATTCCTTGGCAAAGATGAGTACCAAGTGAAGGCTGGACCTGATAATGACAAAGCAAAGAATATGGCTTTGTGAATTTCTTCAACTGTTGCATCACCCAACTGAGCCAAATATCTGCTTATATGCTCCATCATGCTGGTATTGTCTTCCCTAATAAACTTGGAAAATTCTGGAATTCTATAATTGCGTGGAAGCTCCAGACGATTGTACCACTCAGGATATGGCATACTGTAAGATCTAGAGTGACTCCTCTTCATGCCAAACTCCTTCTCCATCACCTCAGCAAGCTTTTTGACTAGTTGGTCATTGGGATCAGTAGGTCCTCTAATGCTTGGGCAAGAAGGCATTCCCCAATAATTGTAAGTTGACACATTTGTAAAACTAGCTGGTGGTTCCTCATCACCTTTTTGGGCTTGACCAGCTTCTCCTCCCATAGCTTGATTCACATGATAATTCACACTTCGTCTGATCCTATCAACTAAGGGAGTTATTTTTTGAGCCGAAGGTGGTACAGTTGTAGATGTACCAAAATTAGGTGGAGGACCACCCTTCGGCTATTGTGCATGAGGAGCAGCACTACCGTTTGCACCTCCATTGGAAGTTGATGCCGTATTATACTTGGCAGGATTCTACACACCATTACCAGAACCTAATGCTGTATTCAGATTGAAATAAGCAGGTCCAACTTGATCTATAGGAAAACCAACAAAGATGTCCTTCATGATGTTGCTAGATGTATTCAAGAAGTATGCCTGATGATTTGCAATGGCTTCATGAATTATTTTGTTTAGTTGCTCTAGCATAAACTTCTTATCTACTTCATCTCCCAAGTCAGTTTCCCCTGGTATCAAGATTTTTGGCAGTGATTGTTCAAGACCACTTTGCCACCATGCACTCCTCCAAAGCAAGTCAAGCACTTCTGCTTCAATTGTTCAACACCTACTCAATTGCTTGCTTCTGCTCTTGATCAAGTTCTTCTATCATGACATCGAGGATGTTGTTGACATTGAGATCAGCTTGATTCGTTGGAGCCATGGTTGACGATTGTGTGTCCCACCGGGCATGCCAAAAAGACAGTTGACGTAAAAATGTGACTCTTCACGTCAATGGTCTCTCACAAGCCAGGTAGACCATAGCGTGAGCGTCTCTTTGATCCCTGCGACTTCACCAGCAGCTGGTCTGGTTGATTGAGTCCGAGGCGTGCCAGTCAATTTGACCCTGAAATTGACAAGGAGGAAAAGAATAGTCAAATTATGGAACCTGCCGGTGTCATTCCAGACAGTTCCTCATGTATGGCTAAATAGCCGATCAGATTAGGGCATTCACTAGAAAGTCAACATCCAAAATGCACATGTAATAAGCAATTAAACAAACATGTATGACTACAGCAATCGATCATGGCATGATATAAATAACTGGGACAAAGATAAGTATAGATCATTCATGATATGTGCTAGAAATAGTAAAGAATCAGCTAAATCGGCTATCCTAATACACGTGAAGGGAACAAAACCATTAGCCGATCTAGCCTATTCGATACAACATATAAAGGTCTAACATGCATCGCAATAATCTAAATCAAAATTAATAAATCTACCAAACCCGTGAATTTGAAATCCTCCGACTAAGTAATCTTTCGACCAAATCTCGTCCAAGCAAGCTCAATAGACTTAACTAGCATTAAATAGATACATGCACGCAATGTTATGGATGAGGCACAGGTGAATCGGTTGATTTGCTGATATCGACATGAGAAGGAACTAGGTGTACGAATAGCTTTAAAACAAAACCCACTAACTGATCCAATCTAGTGAGATCAGTGACTTAACCCGTTGTAGCCAACTAAGACTAGAAAAGACTAACAAGCTTTATCATAAAACTACTCGTACCCTAGAATGCACCACATGTCACGAACAAGATTGATACGATCTAGCTAATGTAAGAATGAGACCAACCATCAAAACACAAGAGTAAACATGATAGGCATTGATGACAGTTGAATCTAAGATGATTTAAGGCAAATCTACCAATCTTGATCGGGCAATAATGTTGTTGCAATAAACTAAACAATGTAAAATAGACAACATTGGTAACTTAATGAATCTATTAGGTTGCCAAGCCTAATGGAGCCGATAACTAGCCATGAAACGCATACAAAAGGAGGTCGAACTGGCCCTATCAAATGAAAACATAAGCCACTAGCCATGTTAATGCATAGATAAGAGGTCAAACCAGCCAAATCAAGCATGAACACAAGCCACGTAGCCGTACTGATGTGTAAATAGGAGGTCGAACCAGCCCTATCAAACACAAATACAAGCCATGATGGTACTTACAGCAAACCAGAGGTTGGACGACCCGATGTAGCCTAGCTTGATGAAGAAACTCACCGAGATGCTAAAACTAAAGGTTTTGTGGCCGGAGCTGAAAGATTGTATTGAATGTCGAGAGAGTTGGCAAGGTGTCGGGGCTTACATATTTATACCCTGGGCTTTGACCAAGTCCTAACCTGACACGACTTGCAAAATAAGGAAATAAACTAGAAAACTTCTAAAACTTGATAACTTGGGCCCTACTATTCCGTTCTGTAGTCCCATGCCATCAATGCGTTGTCTTCTATCCAGCCGGATCAGAGTCGACGTGGCTCGTGATTTCTCTAGATAACTAATTCCAGTTAGCTGATTCGCACCAATTTAGCCAATTCCC
Source organism: Bothriochloa decipiens (assembly GCA_023333625.1). Taxonomy (NCBI): domain Eukaryota; kingdom Viridiplantae; phylum Streptophyta; class Magnoliopsida; order Poales; family Poaceae; genus Bothriochloa; species Bothriochloa decipiens. The sequence continues at coordinate 50,514,818 of CM041631.1, forward strand.
CAATATTTGGCTGTTATCAGCATTTAGCCAATTCCTGCAATGTCTTCTCTGAGAAACTCTATCTTTGCACCCGCCAGTCTAAATTTTGGTGCAAACAAAACTTCCTGTAAATTATAGTTTTGCCACTCCTTTCAAATGCTTGTAAAATGCTCATTTTAAATCTGTTTAAGTCCATTCAAGTTCTGTTATATTCATAATTTTATAAGCTATGCAATGATGTCACTGTTGGTATAGTTTGTAGACTTTATATGTCGAGTTCATATTTAATGCATTTATTAGTGTATAGGAAACCTTTAAAAATTCATATCTTCACCGTTATAATTCCGTTTTTGATGAATTTGACGTCTGTGTGATCGTAGCGGTGAGTAACATAGTTTTATAAACTTTTTAATCTATTTTGCTAAGCTTGGTTCAAATTGGCTAATCATGTGCCACCGTGATTGTAAAATTGGAGTCGTCCGCCTCTCACAGCCGCGTTCCATCCACGGTTGTTCCCCGCCTCCATCTTCTTGTAGGTGAGCTCGCCTTGCTCTCCTCATCCGAATGGTACCGGCCCCACTTGATTTCATGGCCAGAATCGCTCATTTCATCTGCGCTGGTGAGGTTCTCGCCGCCGGCAATGGCCGCTAGCTTAGCCAGTTGTGTCGCCAGTCCCCCCGACTTAATCTGGGTCGCCCAGATTCGGTCCAACGGCCCTCGGCTGTGGATACCCCTTTGTGGGTAGACTTCATAAAGAGTCCCTAAGGTTTCTAATAATTACAACGAGGGCCCTGGCTAAGTTGAAATATCAGGATTTATCTTATTTTGATAAAAGTTCTAGTAAATTACAGTTTTGCCACTACTTTCAAATGCTTGTAAAATGCTCATTTTAACTCCGTTTAAGTCCGTTCAAGTTTCTTAGATTCATAATTTCGTAAGCTATGTAATGATGTCACTATTAGTACAGTTTGTAGACTTTATATGTTGATTTCATATTTAATGCATTTATTAGTCTATAGGAAACCTTTAAAAATTTATATCTTCGCCGTTATAATTTCATTTTCGGTGAATTTGACGTCTGTGTGATCGTAGCAGCGAGTAGCATAGTTTTATAAACTTTTTATTCTATTTTGCTAAGCTTGGTGTACTGTTCTTCTAATAGCTCTTTGTTTGCTTTGTGTATGTGTGCTCGATTGGCTTGCTTGGTGCTGCCTGTTAATGTTAATGTTAATCGAGTTCAGATGGTGAGGGATTCATTGAAGATCAAGGACATTTTGAATATCAACAGGATCAGCAGGGACATTTTGAGAATCAAGGCAAGTATAGCTAAGGACCTTCCTTGTTGTCATATTCATGATACAATATAATTCATTTGCATGTGTCCTTTGATGCCTAATTAGGGACTTCCTAGCAATTGAATACTTTTACCTTGTTAACCTTGGGATATATGCATTTGGGTAGTATGTTGCTAGCGCATATCTTTAACCATGATCATGTATGCTAGAGTAATGAATAAGTGATAACCATATAAGATGAATGTAATCCTTTGGTACAAGCTGGGACTTTTCATACAGCTATGGGGGCTACATGGCTCTAGCTCTAGTTGCTCATGGGACCATTTCTAGGTTGTTAGTGGTATGCGAGTTGGGTATAGGACAACCTCTATCCTTATGAGTATAGTCGGGAAGGAATGTACCATATTGGAAGGGGGTTCCTACATCTAATGTTTACGCGTCCCTAAGGGGTTAGAGGAACCTATGAGTGGCTTTATATGGTTTTGGTTATTTTGGGAGTCATGACCCTGGACATTTGCAAATCATGAATCGTAGTGAACTGTACACCTCTGCGCAGAGTTTAAATCAATATATTTCCATGCCCACGGTTACGGGTGGCCTAGAAAACTGAGGGAATCTGTTATGTTCATTTAATGGTTTATGTGCAATTCATTTATTCAGTTATATTTGTGATCATGTGGTTATGGGGATGATAGTACCTTGTTGATGCTAATTTCCAAACTTGATATATATCTAAAAGCTAAATACAGTTAACCATGTCAGCTATTTGTGCCTCATTAACCCTTGGTTATACTTGCTGAGTACAGTTATGTACTTACACTTGCTTTACTTTTAATTTTGGAAAATCCTGGATGGGTAACAGATCAAGGTTGGAATGAGGACTACTGTAATGAGTATTAGGCTTGATGTTCAACAGTCAACTTCGTCCCTGTGGTTGAAGCTTCCACGAGTGTGGTAGTTATTTTATACTTATCAGACTTTTATATATGAAACTATGTAATGAGTATCTATTCGTTATTTAATAAACATTGAGATGGTATTGTTTATCGCTTTGTCGACTTATGTGTGTGACTTCTGAGGGTGCACATAAGCCTTTAATATATCCCATTTTGTCCTAAAAATTGGGGTATGACATCCTACAGGGTAACCAGCACTGTGCAGCAGCCTCCAGAGGAGAGTGGGCAAACCACCGTGCTCAAGAAAAGTGCCGGCCTCCCTGCACTGGTGGGACGGCAACCGGCAAACCACAAGGGGTGCATCCACAGGGGAAGCAACCCTGCAGCGGTGAGGAGGACACGCACTTACAGGTCGTTTGCTTTGTCTCAGCCATCTGTAAAAATTTTTGGTATCCTGGTAATCACACGTTTTATAATGTAAGCATTTTATAAGGAAAGGGACGATTTTAATTATAAGGGAAGAGAAGAATGTAATGTATGACATGAGCAATTTTTATTTCATGATGCATGCATGTCATGTACGTCCTCACTTCCTAAAAGTAATAATGTCTAGGCGGTGGCATACAATATGTGCTCTTATTTATATACGGAATTCTAAACGTGCTACTCATTTGCGCGGTTAGTGGTACCTGCAGAAGATTCATTGCAGCCCGATATCCCAATGAATGCAAGCGACATAAAAATTCCACGCATCTTCCAAACAAGGTGAAAATTCTGATTAGTTGCACCCATTCCCAGGTGCACTACCCAACAATTCACCAGAAGAAGACACCCACACATGGGGGCACCTTCATGTAAACATGTGTGAGTAACATGTATACAATTCAGCACCAATAAGCACTCCCCTAGATCGGCATTATGTCCGATCATGCTCTCACAGCTCACACTTACCATGGCATAGAGGCAAAGTGATCCATACAAAACCATTCAAATGAATGGCCCCCATACATATCCGCCGTGTATGGGCATGACAAAACGAAAATATGATACAATACCCCCAAGTCAGTACTTATATAAGCCACCTAATAATCCTACTGGGCATAGAGGATATGACCAGTCCATGGCATATATATATAGGTTGAAAACCACACACTTTTTGAAACCCTGTGTATATGTTTAAGTGGATATAAGTTTATAATTACTTTTGTAAAACAAATCTTTTTTGTTTAAATACGTATGAACAATAATACATTGAACCTTGCTCTGATGCCAGCTGTAACAGAACTGCCCAATTAAAATAAACCCAAGGTACTAAGTAAATCGCCGAGGCAATTTAATTAGCACATTGTGCCCATATTAATCCTGTAGTCCATAAAATCTTGAAGGATTTCAAACTTTTCCACTTAATGCCCAGATCAAATAAGGTTCAACAGACACCATTCATAAAATCACATAAAGTTTGCACATAGGGGTTTACATTAGAGTCATAATAAAGTTATTATAGTACCAAATCCAAGTTCAACAGCGGAAGCAAATATAAGTTTTTGGTTCACAAACGCACATATAGTTTTAAACATAGTGTGAGGTCAATATCAGAATCCAACAAAAGCATAGAGGTACGATAATACGGAGTGACCTTGCCCAAGGTCTATTCATCAACCAGAGCTGGGTAGAAGCAGGTTTGGCAGTAACCATAGAACATCTCACCATCTGCAAGCAACATGGGAAATAAAACCCTGAGTACAAAAATGTACTCAGCTAGACATACCCATCATAAACTAAAATAAATTGACTCTAAGGAGTATGCAGGCTTTATAAGGGGGCTAGCTAACTCTTTTCCTTGCATAAAAAGCTTGAGCTTATTAAGAACAGTTATTATAACCCTCTAGCTTTGCATTTTTAAGTCATTAAGCTGATCATGCTAGATTAGCACCTGATCTAAATAGTCAAGATGTAATTATCAAGTAAGAATAGTAACCAATTTCAGTTGAGCATCTTTCAGCATCAACATCATAACCATCTCATCTCTTTGTTCAAGTTTTTACTATGATGCCGGTGCTCAAGTTAGTGTTCACTATCTAGGAACGATGGCTATTATAATCGATTACAAACCAGCTGGTGAGGTATTCCTCACACAAACCCAGACATGCCTGTGCGAAGGCACCTTAGGTCACCTTGGCCTATTCGGGTAGAATCGTGGGATCAACAGGAACCATCATACCCAGGGGCTGCCCGGCTGCATACTAGTCAGACGTTGACCTTAGGCTTACTCTTCACACCCCTGTAATCACCCACGTCATCTCCAATATGAAGCATTCAGCAGGTCGAACTGGCCCACACAGAACTCAAGGCTTCGCGGTCGGATGATCACACCCTTCTAGCTATCTATGGGGCATGCGTTCAACATGACCAGAGGGCCAAGACATCTGACGAGGCCCTAGTTCGACAGATGGGATAAAACAACCTAGGACCTCTAGTTCTATCCACAGCACCAATCCTGCCCGGTCTCGATTTATTACTCCTCATGGTCATTCCAAACAACAATATAGCTCACCATTGTTAGTCACCACCTATATCTCGTGGATGACAGGAAATCACCCGACTTCTACCGATCTAATTTAAGTAAGGCTAAGCATGTAAGCGATTCTAAACTTAACAGGGTGTATGGGTAACTCAGGTAGACAAGGGTAATCATAATGCATCAACGGTATCGATCAACGCCTATAAACTTAATGCATCATAAACAATAAAGGACGCAAGTTAAGTTATTTGGAAAACTGTAGGGAGGAATGCTCCGAGGCTTGCCTTTCTCAAAGCAGTTGGGCTGATGGTCAGGGCACTCTAGCAGGTTAGCTTCTAGGTCCTCGTCCTCTACTGTCTCCTGCAGCACTACTGCCTGCTATCCTTCCCCTTCTGGCTCCTCCTGAACTTCCAGCATAACGACCTTTGGTGAACCTGTATGATGCATCGATGCACATGAATACCATGTATGCATTATCGGACATGATGCAAGATGATGAATGAATGCATGACCATGTGGCAGATGTTGGGGAATAACTTTTTCATGAAAACTTTCTATCCAAACTTTGGAGTAAAAAGTAAACTTTTGATAGAAAATATTTAGAATAACGAAACATTCGAGGAAGGTGACGTGGACTCTTCGTTATAATCATTTTGGACTTCGCTTGTATGTTTTCACATATTTTAGGATACATAGCAGAGACGACTTCGCCAGATTCCTAGGGTCCAGTGGAGCTAGCATGGCGACTTCGCCTAGAAGTTGATCACAACATCTATCAAACCATGAAGTTGAGATCAAGCTCAAGGGTGGGAAGACAGTAGCGTAAAGGCGAAGTATATTTTACCACTTCGCCAATCTTCTTTTTAATAAATGTATAGGAAAAGTGGTACTTAGTTTGTAAGATTTCCCATGTCAGCGAAGCCAGGGGTTCTCTATAAATACCCCCTGAAGTGTAAGTTTTTGGGCAGAATGAAATTTGATTGCGATCAGCAATTTCTTTCTCTCATACATGTTTATGTGATTTCATCACGCAACATCTGGCGCTGTCCGTTTGTGTGATCGAAGACACCCACGACCACAATACAAACGCAAAATGGGAAGATCCAGCAAAAAGACAGCTCTGACTGACAACAACACAATGCAAGACAAAGATCCAGCTCTAAAAGATGAAACAAAAACCGAAAACAAACGTATACAAGAAAATGAAGTCTAGAACGAAGAAACAAGACTCAAGGAACTCGAAGACCAACTCATTATTAAAAAGAAGCAGCTAGAAGAGGCAAGAGCAAAAATAAGAGAGAAGTCCCTAAGACAAAGAATTGAAGAAGCAGAAGCCAAAATAAGAAAAATCAACGAAGAAATCAAAAATGAAAGAGAAGTCATAATTTAGAAAGCAAAAACTCCCAACGCAAGGAAAGTCAAAATCAGATTGCAACAATTGATACAGAATCGCCTCTATCAATCAACATTCAGCTAGCGAAGATGCTTCAAATTCAACATCATTCCAACTTACAATGGTATGTCAGATCCACGACAATTTTTGATGAGCTTCGAAGCAGCAGTTGCATCAAGTGGAGGAGACGCAAACACATTAGCGAAGTCACTCATTATGGCAGTAAGAGGACCAGCACAACATTGGTACTCTTCGCTAAAACCAAGATCAATCAAATTCTGGGATCAACTTCGCACAACTTTGCTCCTAGACTTTCAAGGCTTGCTAAGAATTGAACTCACAAGTGATGACCTTTGCAACATCAAGCAACAGCCAAAAGAACCTTTGAGCCAATACTACAAGAGATTTGTACAAGCAAAAGCACAAATACCTAATATTCCACACGAAGTCATCATCATTGCAGCAATCAAAGGACTGCGAGCAGGCCAACTCTCTTCACACTTCAAAAGAGAAAGACCAACCATAGTAGAAAAACTGTATGAAGAAATGAGAAAGTATTGTGAATCTGACCAAGATTACAGGAAAAGAATAGAAGAAGAAAATGGGGAGAGAAATATGCCAAGGACAAACAACAACTTTCAACATGCAAGAATGAAAAATGTCGAGCGAAGACCATTTCAGAGGATAAATCACATCAACAATTTAGGCGAAGTCAACAATCAGGGCTAAAGCCCGAACAATCAAAGAAATTTCCAAGGCAACAGAAACTACAAAGAAAATCCAACAAAGGGCAAATTACAACAACCAAGGCAGGGGCTTTAAAAGGAAAATTTTGAAGCCTGAAGAAATGTATTGCATCATACACAGCAAAGGGGCTGGCCACACATCCAAAATGTGCCCAAGAGTAAAGAAAAGCATTGAAGAAATGCAGGAAGAAAGTAGGGCAACTTCGCAAATGAAAGTTGTGAACCATCTAGCTCCTCAAAGAACAAATTACATGCCAATCACTTACCCCCAGCAGATGTTGCCACCACCTCTGCCCATATACAATTACCAACCATTAGCAATGTGTCCACAAAATCAATGGGGCCAAAATCAGCAACAAAGTTTCCATCCTGAAAGTTCAGTAGCAAACAGTAATCACCAAAATCAACATATCAACAATTCTTTCGCAGCATCAATAAGCAATGGGAACACAGTCATCCCAAGCAAAGGCAGAATCATGACAATATCCGGAGAAAATAGTATGGAGCTTGATACAAGAAATGAAAGAAGGAACTACTTTAGAAGAGTAAACTCCATTGCAATACAAGGTCCATTCAAGAAAACAAGATGGTCTCACCTTCCAGTTACATTTTCAGAACAAGACCTCAAGTTGAAAGATTACCCTCACATGGATGCAATGGTAATAGAAGAAAACATTGAAGGATGAGCAGTCTCAAAGATTCTAGTAGATGGTGATAGCTCCGCCGACATCATATTCACATCAACTCTAGATGTAATTAAAATCGACAGAAAAAATTTTGGGAGAGCAGAACATCCACTAGTTGGCTTTGGTGGAAAGAAAATAAACTCTGTTGGTAGAATAGTCCTACCAGTGTCATTTGGGATACAGAGCAAACAATGCAAGAACAGAGCAGATTGCATTTGACGTAGTAGAAATGCACAGCCAATACAACGCAATTTTCAAAAGAGGAAGCCTAAATGCCTTCGAGACAATAATCAGCTATTTATATTTGTGCATGAAAATGCCAACAATCAATGGCATCATAACCGTCTTCGGCGATCAAACTAAAGCAAGAAACATGGAAAGAGATTCAAGCCTAGCTTTAATAAACGTTCATGTTATAGAAGAAGAAGAAGAAGAAGACGAGCTCGAAACTGAAAATGCCAAGGCGCAAGAAAAGGCGAAGCCCTGCGAAGACACAAAGAGAGTACCACTTGACCCAATGGTACCAGAAAGACAAGTTACAATTAGCTCCAACTTATCAAAAAATGAAGAAGAAAAAGTAATTCAAGTCCTGCGAAGTAATAAGGACATCTTCGCTTGGTCAGCACAAGACCTTGGAGGAGTAAGTAGAGATTTCATAGAACACAAAATGAAATTGACTCAAACTTCAGACCAAAAAAGCAAAAGCTTAGAAAGTTGTCCGAAGACAGAACTCAAGCTACAAAAGCCGAAGTGCAAAGACTGCTAGACGCATAGGTCATAAGAGAAATGCAATTCACAATTTGGCTTGCAAACATAGTCATGGTACAAAAAAAGAACAAAAACTAGAGAATGTGCATAGATTTTACAGATCTCAACAAAGCATGTCCAAAAGATAATTTCTCACTACCAAGAATAGACACTCTAGTAGACCAAGCAGCAGGAAGTGAAATGCTTAGCTTTCTTGACTGCTATTTAGGCTATCACCAAATTTGGATGAAAAAAGAGGATGAAGAATTCACAAGTTTCATTACACCATTTGGAACATATTGTTTCCAAAGAATGACCGAGGGGCTTCGCAATGCAGGCACAACTTTCATTAGAATGACCTCCATAGTCCTCAAAGACCAAATACCAAGAAACTTACTTGCATATGTTGATGACCTCGTAGTAAAAACCAAGAAAAGAGAAGATCATATCAAAAACCTACAAGAGACTTTCTCAAATTTCAGAAAAGCAAACTTGAAGTTGAACCCTGAAAAATGCACATTCGGAGTTCAGACAGGCAAAATATTAGGCTGCATTGTATCTACAAAAGGCATTGACCCAAACCCAGAGAAGGTGAAGGCAATACTGAACATGGAAGTTCCAAGAAATATCAAAGATATCCAAAAGTTAATAGGAAGATTGGCTTTGTCGAACAGATTTATATCAAAGTTAGCCAAGCAAAGCCTACCAATATTTCAAGCATTGAAAGGGAAGAAGGAGAATTTCAAGTGGAGCCAAGCACAAGAAGAAGCTTTTGAAGAAATAAAAAGACATTTGGCGAACACCACAACCCTAGCAACACCTAACCTAAAAGTAGAATTACTACTATATGTATCAGCAAATAAAAGCACAGTTAGTGTAGTTTTGATTCAAGAATAAGAAAACAATCATTCAAAAAGGCAAATTCCAGTATACTTCGCATCTGAAGCTTTGTCAGGATCAAAAATTTTCTATTCAGAAATTGAGAAAATTGCATATGCAGTACTCATGGCATCAAGAAAGTTAAAGCACTACTTTCAAGCTCACAAAATCAGAGTACCAACAAATCAACCAATCAAAGAAGTGTTACAAGGCTACAAATCCTCAGGGAGATTGGGAATTGGGCAGTCGAATTATCACAATACTTCATCAAATTTGAAAAATGAACAACAATCAAATCACAAGTGCTAGCTGACTTCATAGTAGATTGGACCCCATCAAAATACAGTCAAGAAGAAAAGAAGCAGCCAGAATGGACAATCCATTGTGATGGTGCTTGGGGCTTCGCTAGTGCTGGAGCAGCAACAATCATAACTTCACCTTTTGGAGTCAAGCTTAAATATGCAGCAAGACTAGGATTCCAATGCACAAACAATATTGCAAGACTAGTATTGCTGGGGCTTCACAAGACAAAGGCAATGGAAATCCAAAAGTTGATAATCAAGATAGATTCTCAAGTTGTAGCTGGGCACATCGAGAAAAATTACAAGACAAGAGACCCAGAGCTAGCAAAGTACCTCCAACTTCTAAGAGACCAAGAAAAACACTTCGCTAGATTCATGTGAAGAATATATCAAAAAACAATAACTCAGAAGCAGACAAAATTGCAAAAGCTACTGCATAAAAGTTGGAGTTACCACCAGAAGTATTCTTTCAAACTATCATCGAAGCCTCAACAAAGTCAAAAATAGAACAACCAAAAGAAATACACATCATTAAAAGCGAAGACTAGAGAGCACCCATCATGGCATTTTTAAGAGGATTTTATGAGCCAGAAAACGAAGTTGATGAAATAAGAATGAGGCAAAAGATAAGAAGTTACAAAATCATCAATGAAGAGCTATACAAGGAAGGAATCTGCCAATCATTGTTAAAGTGTATCTCAAAAGAAGATGGAAAAAATTTATTGAGAGAAATACATGAAGGAATTTATGGATGTCACGCAGGGGCTAGATCAATAGTTGGAAAAGCTTTTAGACAAAGGTTTTATTGGCCAACAACCCAAAATGATGGTAAAGAAATAATCAGAACCTGTCACAATTGCCAAATGGCAGGAAGCAAAGTCAATGCACCATGAACAAACTTACAACCAATTGAACCAACCTGGCCACTTGCAAGATGGGGCATTGACATAATTGGAAAGTTACCCCCAGCTCAAGGCAATTATCAATATGCAATAGTGGCAATTGAATATTTCACCAAGTGGATTGAGGCGAAGCCAATCACAAACATGTCTTACCATACAATGAAAAAGTTTCTATGGCAAAATATTATATACAGATTTAGAGTTCCAAGACACATCACAGTAGACAATGGAACCCAATTTGATACCGAAGACTTTAGACAATATTGCCACTCAATGGGAATCAAATTATGTTTCACATCAGTAAGGCACCCACAAACAAATGGGACAGTAGAAAGAGTAAATGGGATAATTTGCATACGAATCTCAAAATGCTTAACAGATCTGAGGAAAGGCAAATGGGTAGATGAATTACCAAGGGTAATCTGGTCCCACAATACATCCAAGCCAAGGCCAACAAATTTTTCTCCATTCAAGCTACTATATGGAGATGAAGCAATGACCCCTGAAGAAATAAAGTTTGGAGGACCAAGAACAAATGTACAAATTATCACAGAAGAGGACCAAGCAACAAGCAAAGATCTACTTGAAGAAGAAAGAAATAAAGCACTCAAGAATATCAAGAAATATCAACTTGAAACAAAGAAGTGGTACAACAAGAAAGTCAGGCCAAGAGAATTAGCTCCAGGAGATTTTGTCCTCAAAAGGAAAAGAAACGAAGACACAGTGGGAAAATTTCAGCAAAAATGGGAAGGGTCTTTCATCATCACAAGAACAAACAAAAAAGGTGCATATCATCTAGCAAATCTGAAAGGTGTAGAACTCAATCACAATTGGAATATAGAAGCACTTCACAAGTATTATCCATAGCTAAACTAGAAGAGTAGTTTACTTTTTAGCAAAGTAGAAGTAGACGTTTCATTTCAAGCAAGTTTACAATTCAAAATATAATCGAGCTACACTCTTTTTCCACTTATGGGAAACCCTTCGCAGGGTGAGTGGTTTTTTAACGAGACAGTCTCTTTGCAATCTCGTGAAGTATAAATGAGAAAGTAGTTTCCCCAAAGAAAAGTTTCTTTCATGTCTTTACCAAAAAACTAAAATGCCAAAGAGTATATCCAAAATATACTCACATATCAGCAAAACATTATGTAAGTTAACATTAATATTGCAACAAACTTAAAAATGCTAACTTATCAGAGAAAGTCAAATCTAACTCAAACTTCTAAGCGAGGTGTACGCATCCACTTCGAACAAAAAAGAAGGGACGACGTATCAAAATTTACCAAGGCAAATTTTTTGACCAAGTTTCGCTAAGGTGAAATATTTGACACTTCTAAGTGAAGTCTACGCATCCACTTCGAACGAAAAAGAAGAGACGACGTTTCAAAACTTGGCAAGGCAAATTTTTTGACTCAATTTCACTAAGGTGAAAATATTTGACACTTCTAAGCGAAGTGTACGCATCCACTTCGAACAAAAAAGAAGGGACATCGTTTCAAAATATGCCAAGGAAAATTTTTTCAACTAAATTTCACTATGGTGAAAATATTTCACACTTCTAAGCCAAGTGTACGCGTCCACTTTGAATGAAAAAGAAGGGACGACATTTCAAAATTTTCCAAGGCAAATTTTTCGACTAAATTTCACTCAGGTGAAAATATTTCACACTTCTAAGCGAAGTGTACGTGTCCACTTCGAACAAAAAAGAAGGGCATCATTTCAAAATCTGCCAAGGAAAATTTTTTGACTAAGATACAGTAAGGTAAAAATATTTCACATTTCTAAGCGAAGTGTACGCGTCTACTTCGAACGAAAAAGAAGGGACGGCGTTTCAAATTTGCTAAGGAAAAATTTTCAACTAAGTTTCACTGTGGTGAAAATGTTTCAAGCTTCTAAAGTGAAGTATCTGCATCCACTCTGAGCGAAAAAGAGGGTACAACATTTTCAAGTTCGCCAAATTTCTCAGCTAAATTTTAACATACCCAAAAATCTACTAAACTTACAAGCGAAATCAACGCGGTAACTCCGAACAAAAATAGGGATAATCAAAATGATATTGAATACTTATTCAATTACATATCCATTTCTTCACAAATAAAAGCGAAGTCAAGTATAAACACATTGTAGAATAACAAAGTATTTATATTACAACTTATTCAAAATACAAATCATGGGTTTACAAAATTAATCATCTTGGGAGCTAACCAGTTCTGCAGCATCACCATGTATATCCTAACAACTTCATTAATAATCTCGTTAGCTTCACGGTGCAAAAAAATCATCTCCAACATATGTAGGAGAAGTACTCGATCCTGATGTCTATAAATAAAAAATTATTATTATTACCATAAGAATTCAGTCACAAAACAAATATGAAAACATGTCCACTTTACCTGAGCGAAGTCCGTGAAATCAAACACCCGACTATTGGGAGGTCTAACTCTACAATATCGCTTATTTACATCTACAAAAGTTCAGTAAGATGGAGTTTCCAAAACTCAAAGCAAAAAAGAAAATAAAGGAAAAGATTTATGAGCAAGAAAATCATCGACGTCACATCCATCATTTTTCACACGAAAATCATAAAACACAGACGGCTCAAACATGAAGTCATTCTTACACATCATTAGTGGGATAACGTCTTCAACATCCTGCATAGGTTCAGCACGAGGAACCTGCGCAGGATGGACAATAGTTAAACAACTTCAAAAATATTCATCTTACAAGGACAAATAATTTAGAACTAAATGTTCTAACCCTCATCCTCACAAAGGTAAAAACTAAAAAGTCTAAGCATGGCCACTACTAACATTGCTTGTCCCAGTGCCACCACTTTGACTTTTGGTCCTCGCTTCTCTTTTAGCATTCTCCTTAGCTTCTTTCCGAGTAGCATTCGCTTCTTTCGCAATTTGCTACAAAAAGAAAGAAGTCAAATAAGAACAGGCATAAAATAAGCAACACTACAAAAACGGATGGCAAGAAAATCACCCTCTGCAATTTTTCCCTTGCCCTATCAAAGCAATGGGCACGACCTCTAGATCTCCAATACTGCCTAAGAAATTTCTTGCAAAGCATCTGAGTTGCCTTAGTAACATTTGTCAAGCTTCCAACCTTCGAAAATTTCAAATTACCATCACATAACTGCTCGAGCAGAGGATCTTGATTTTGCTTCATCAAGTGGAAAAGCGCACGGGCCGAATAATAAACACCAATATTTAATGTGGTTTCCATGACTCTAGAAAGATCTTCATATTGGTGACAAAGCTAACTGAAAAAACTATCCTGGTCACCAAGCTCCCAACATTTCTCACCCGGCCTCGCACCAAACTTATCATAACACTCGAAGCAAAGTTCCCAAATCTTGTTGCCATTTTCAAAGAAAGATTGATCTTGCTCTTTCATCTTCCTTTCCAATCTCTTCATGCTATCTTTCAGTTTTTTGTTCTCTTACACAACCTTTTTCTGATCCTCTTCCTTTTCATCAACACGAGCAAGAGCACTAATATATTTTCCTTCAAGCGTATTATAAGCATCAATAGCATCAGCCCTCTCCTGCGTTTTATCAGCAAGCTGTTTCTTCAACGACTCAATTTCAGTCTCCAAATTTTTCTCTTGAATGGAAAAAGACTTTTCCTTCTCCAAATCAATCCTCATGCCCCTCATCAAGATAGTGCTCCTATATGCTAAAGCAAGGCCAGCATCAACAACTTCCAAGAGTGGTTTCTTTGAGATCTCAAGCTCTGCATTAGGAATAGTAAATGATTCATCAATGCACCTAGAAAGTTGAAGCTCCGAAGATCTAGGCATAACCCAAAGTTTGTCGAGGCCAATTCCAACAAATTTGAAAGAATCTAGCCCAATACCATGATCTTGACAAAACCCTAAAGAATGTTTCAGAGCCTCAGATGCATCCCCTTCATTACTAATCCCAACAACAGTAGGCACAACTAGAGTGGTTGGATCTTGAAGGATACTTTTCATACTACCAACATCAATATTTTTATGAGGAGAGGTTGGTGCGGGAGGAAAAATAGTCTCTGGTAAGAACAAGAACAATCAGCACTTATCAACTGTAACAAACAAACAGAAAATAAAAATTAGCACTCACTAGTAGACACACGATGACCTAGATCACAAAACATCTTCTCTCCAGTCTCAACATTGATAGTCGAACTGGATAAACACGCCAAACGTTCTTCGTTAGCATCCTCATTGAAAATCTCTTCGTCACTATCACCGAACACAAGGTTACAAACCATGGAGCCAGTAACTCTCTTCAGCTCACCATCTTCATCAGTCTTAACAATTGAAGGATCTTCATGCGAAGGAGATTTTCCCACGTCAATTTCAAAAACATTTTGCTCAACCTCAAAATTGTGAGGCCCAAATTCAGGAACCTCCGAATCAAGCCTTGGTGAAGTCAGGCCAGTACTCTTTTGGGAACAGTCAATAACAACATCTTTGCTAGGATTAGAGGCAGAGCCATCATGAGCTTGCAAGTTTTGTAAATCATCATCAAGTGGAGTAAGTAATAGCGGAGTCAAACCGCTAGAAAAAAATTCAAACCAATTTTGCTCACCTTATCTTTAACATGTTGAGACTTAGAAACCCTAGCATCACCAACATCTTTGCCAGCTTCACCACTACCTTCGCCAACACGATCAAGAAAGAAACCAAATTCCCCTCCATATCCAAACTCTGCTCCAAGATAGCATTAAGCTCTTCTTCATCAAGCATCACAGGCGGAATCTTTTTGTTCTTCTTGGCAACAACTTTACTAGAACCGCCAACAACCTTGCGCTTATTTTTACCCTTTGCCTGTGCAGCATCTTCCTTTTTCTTCCCTTGCTTCTTCTCACGGCTATAAGTAGGAGGAGGCCTCTCCTGATAATCAATCTTCGCAGCCTCAAAAACCCTGTTCAATGGCTTATATTCTAGAACAATAATTTTATCAATACTATCCTTCTCACTTTTCACATACTTGCCCAGCAAATCATCCGCTCTACTCTCAACAAATTTAACAAACTCCTCATCCGAAGAAAACACATTTGGACAGCAAAAGTCCCGATCCGGAAACTTATAGTTAATTCCATGAACTTTTGGTGGATGAAAACGTAAGAAAGACTAACCTTTCTTGAGCGGCCAAATCCTAGCAGCAGCATACTCCTCAATAATATCCGGAGCACATTGCAGCGAAGCAGTCAACTTAAAAGCTTTAACAACAGTCTTTGAGATAAGATTAGGAGAAAAGATGGTGCACATTCAAAATCTCTAATAACCATCTTTGCAGCAACAGGATATCTCTTCACCATCTTTCTAGTCACAGGATGCTTCTCTTCAACCATTGGAACCTTATGATAAAACCAATACCTGGACCACTCATCGTCTCCCCATTTGTTCTTCGTAGCCGAAGAAATCTGAACAGCATTACGAGCAGTCTTGAAAGAACAACAAACAAAATATTTGGTGATCAGTCGACCATCAAACAAAAAGGTTTTGTACTGAGTATGCATCTCAAATAGCTCACAAAAAGTAGCAATGCTGGGATTTGCCTCCAAAGCTTTCACAGCCCACACAAACTGAGATAAACGAACAATACCTCTGGGAGTCAAGTGGTGCATTTCCATCTTAAAAGCTTTCAACACATCCTCAAGGAAATCCTGGCAAGGAAATCAAAGCCCCGTAGAAAAAAGATCTCAATAAACAATACATTCATCAGGATGTGGATGAGAATAAACAATACAGAATTGCGATCAACAAGACATAATCTAACCATCTCAGCAAGACAATCCTGATCAAACAAAGTCTTACCGAAGGTCAATGTTCTACCATCATCATCCATCACCAAATCCTCAACCGAGGCATCAACATCGTCAAGATTTTCGCTGTCAGAATCTGCTTGAGATCTATCATCATCATCAGCCTTTAAGCTTTCCTGAGAATGAACCTACTCCTGCTGATCCTGTGAAGACATCTATAAAAGTAAAACAATCAAAAAACAACCTTCCCCATTCAAACCCCAAAAAGCAAGAAGTTGCAAAGAGCAAACCTTGCCGAAGTCGCAGAACAACCTTCACAAAAAAGATCAAGTGAAGGCAAACACAGTAGCAAAACCCAAGAACTGGTGAAGTATGAGAATTTTTTCTTCAACTTCACAATTCAAGAAAAATTTTGGCAGAGTTTTCCCTCTTCTGAAAACGACGGCTCCAGGCGGAAGGGGGCACCGCTATATATAGGCAAATCCGGTCAAAAGTTAATGGCCTTTAGTTAAACGGTCAAACTAGCTGTTGGATTACAAATTTTAAAAAAAATCACTGACGGCCAACTCCAAAGTTTGGACGACGTTTGTTAGGAAAAGTTTACACAAACTTCGCGAGATTTAGACCTTTGGAGTAGGCCTTTGCCTGCGAGGGGCTGTTGTTGAGGAATAACTTTGTCATGAAAACTTTCCATCCAAACTTTGGAGTGAAAAGTAAACTTTGGACAGAAAATATTTACAATAACGAAACATTTGGTGAAGCTGACGTGGACTCTTCTTTATAATAATTTTAGACTTTGCTTGTATGTTTTCACATATTTCAGGATATAGAGCGGAGACGACTTCGCCAGATTCCCAGGGTCCAGCGGCGCTAGCATGGCGACTTCACCTAGAAGTTGATCACAACATCTATCAAACCATGAAGTTGCGATAAAGCTCAAGGGTACCTAGGAAGACAGTAGCATAAAGGCGAAGTGTATTTTACCACTTCGCCGATCTTCATTTTAGTTAAATGTATAGGAAAAGTGGTACTCAGTTTGTAAGATTTCCCGCGTCAGCGAAGCTAGGGGGTCCCTATAAATATCCTTTGAGGTGTAAGTTTTTGGGCAGAATGAAATTTGTTTGCAATCAGCAATTTATTTCTCTCATACATGTTTGCGTGATTTCATCACGCAACAGCAGATGATATAATGCACGTGATATGTCTATACTACTGAGAAAACCTCAAACTAGCTTTCAGCAACCTACCAGCAATTATCTTGGATAAAAGACAAAAAGAACATCCTAACAACATAACATGTCATCACCAAACCCTAATTAAGTATCTAATTAAGCTAGGGCAAAACTAGAACACATATTTATAGTTATCATAAAAATCTACAAAAATCACATGAGCTTAAGCATGTTAAACAAAGTCTACTATAAAATATTTAGGTTAAAACAACAAGTATTTTATCCTACACAAAAATCACAACGTAGTAACCATAATTGGGCACAAAATACTGTGTAATGTGAAATAAGTCATACAATAGATTTTAGAGCATAACTAGTTTCTATTTAGCCCTAAAATAGCCTACAAAAATTATCAAGCAATTATCTTACTTAATTATTTAATTATGAATTTCTTAATTCCTTAGAAAAACTAGCACCCAAAACTGATAAAGCAACTTTTACATATAACATAACTAAATAACATTTTTCATAGATCTAGCATTTCCTAACTAGAGCAACAAAATAGGAATCACATTTTTAGGATAAACCTAGATTTACTTATGCATTTCCAAAGATAAAAGTATTTATTAGGAATAAATAAATCTATACAAAAAAGTATCTCAAAAAGCTCAACTCATATTTTTTTGCATAGTCCTCCTCATAAGAAAACTATTGCAAGTTGAATGACCTCATTTGGACTTAAAATGAATAAGTTATGATTTTCCAAAGATTTATCATACATTCTAAAAAACTGTTTTTTAAAAAACACTCAGACTGAAAATGCTACGCGTACCCCGCGATGTACCTAGAGTGGTTCCTATGCTAACTCCACCCGACTGTGTACCCAGGCAGGCACCCTGCTGATGCTAGTAGTTGACGCCAGCAACGGCCCACCTGTCGGTGACACCGAATCAGGGGAGGAACTCACGCTGGTGGGACCTCGCTGGCGACGAGGTCTCCGTTGGCGACCCCGGTACCTACGGGCTCAGCAAGACAACATGAACCCATTGGTGTAGAAGATGAGGGCCGAAAATGACTAACGATGACGGCGAGCTACGGCGGCGGGAAGGTCGCGGTCCGGCGAGACGAGACCACAACCGGCGCCATTAACTCCGAATCGAGCACCTACGGACCCTAGCGACACTGGAACAGACAAGAGGTAGAGCAGAGCGGGACGAAGGGAGAGGACGGCCACGGCGAACCGCATCGGCAGCCATGGCGGCCATGGCACACAGGGAAGAAACGGTCGATTCGACCATAACCTTGTGCAATCCAGCGTGGGATGAGGTTGTGGAGGTGAAGGAGGCAATGGCAAGCAAGATGCCGCCCTTAATTTGGAAAGTGATTGGCTGAGGAGTGAGTTAGGCGGCGGCGAGCTCGGCGGCGGCCATGGGTGCTGTGCGAGGGGAAAATGAAGGGAATGGAATGGGGAGAGTGAGGGAGGTGGAGAGGAAGATAAGGGCGCTCGGGCAGGCGGGCGTGGGCACTTGAGTACGCACTCGCGTGTCGTGTAGCATTTGATGTGAGGTGTGGCGTGCGGCATGGCAATGGCGGTCGGCGAAACGCGTGGCACGGCACCTCGGCCCATCGGGCAAGGCGGTGCTCAGGCTAGGCGACCAGGCGCTAGCGAGGCGTGCGCACTCGAGTGCTCTCACGCGTGCTCGATGCAGGCGCGGGAAGGTGGTAGCGCGGTGTGCTCTGGCGCACGCGTAGCAAGAGGAAGACAGGGGTGGAGGGAGGGAGGCTGACAGGTGGGGCCGGGTGGGTCCCACCCTTTATGAATTTGAACTGACACTTTGGAGCTCTCTATTTTGCAAACGATTACGAATTTTGAAAAACTTAAAATATGAAAGTTGCTCCATTTGAAGAGAGGAACATTTTATATATATAAAGTTTTTACAAATTTGGCATATTTTTGAAATTACAAATTTGGCTTAAATTTAAATTATAAAATTAATAAAATTTAATATATAGACACTGTTTTTGCCATTTTTGAGGGACTAAAAGTCATTTTCATGATTTGGTGAAATAGACTTTTTGTTCTAAATTATTTTGTCTACAAGTTCTATTAAAGGTCCAACTGGAGATGAGCAATGCAAATAGCATTTCTAAAAAGAGTTTTGAAATTTCAATTAATCCTTTATTTGAAATATAAAAGCAAGCATCAAACCATATCAAAAATGCAAATGAGATGCTCATGAGATGATTATGCAATGTAATGCAAGATTTATTAAGCCTAACACTGGGGATGTTATAGATGACAACCTCTAGAGTATGGAGATTAAGAATGAGGTTTTCAAACATGTTTGGTTCACATGAGTCTTTGACCATAAGAACAAAGGATTAGAATGACCCATGTGACACCAAACCAACATAATGTACTCATATGATCTGCATGAAGAGTTAGTACAACAACATATATACAGCTCATATGGAATTGGAGTAAAACACGAAAGCATAACACATATGAGCATAGATCATAACACAGACATGATATAAGATATGAGCAGAAAACCAACATGTCTCAGAGTATCATCACACACATATAATACAATGCAAGGAAGTAAACATGATGCATGAATGTATCATCACAACAAAAGAACCAAATCCCTCTCACAAGCTCCCCCTAAATCCTACATACTCTCACATCCCCCCTTTGGCATCAAGGACCAAAACCTAAGGACAGGGAGAAGGAGGCGTGGCAGACGAGCCGGTTGGTCGAGCACGAGGTGTCACAATGTACTGATCTAGATCATCTGGACTGGTCTCGGGAGTCTACTGGAGCTGACTGTTAGTAGCTATCTGACCCTCTGTCTGTGTAGCTAGCAGAGAAGCAGTCTGGGTCTGCTCTGCAGTCTCTGTGAGTAGGGAAACTGTCTTTATAACTGTAGCTGCAACTATCTGACCCTGTGGCTTTGGAAGTGGAACAGTCTGCTGTTGACGTTTCTTAACGTCGTCACAAAAGATAGACTAACAGTCTACACTAGAAACGTATATTGACATCCCTAACCACCATTACATCAGAAGAGTAACTCTCCACCCTTAACGACGTTGGCCAAGGTATTGCAATTCTGGTAATAACAGTTAGAAGTGCCGGATTCACCTTATAACCGTCATTACTTACGAGGACGCAATCCTGTAGCATGGCACCATGGGGTGCACAAGAATTACAGTCCTTAAGTAATGGTAATTAGGTACGCCAATCATGATAGCTCAGTATGAATTTATAATAAATCTGCAAGTGCACGGAACTATCATTGTAGCATTTCAACCCGTGAGTATTCAGGGGTGTCCTATTTATAATTTCCCGTAGGGGGCAAGATGAATGCATCTGACTTTGGTATAAACATGATCACTTATTGAATGCATAGGTAGACATAGCGTAGACAGGGGTAAATCATAGTTCAAATATAGTGGACACACATCTGAGCCAACCTCAAGGATAAAAGAGAAACAAAGAATAAAAGAATATGTCTAACTGAGCAGGCATTGATCATATACAGCTATGCAAAGAACTGTTAGTAAACATCTAACTAGTATGTCTAGCATCAGGAGTAAGTCTTGGATGACAGGGAGATCCACGCAGTTGGTCTGCCAACCGATAGAGACTTTACAAACTCCTACACAATACCCGAACATGGGGGAGTGCTTGGGATGGACAGGGTTGTCACCACCTGCCCACCTACCCCTCTACCCGTGGGGTACCGACATATCCGTCGATCTCCGCATACCCGGGCACCACGCCCGTGTAATTGAAAACAACTCCTAACCCCCTAGGACCTGAATCCTTCAGATTGGCAGGCTAGGTTAAGAGCAATCGAGAAGGCATGACGAACCGTCACTTCATCCCTAGTTCTTTCTCTATTCATACTAATTTGATGAACGATGAAGAACAACACAGAACATGTCAAGAACATAACACATAAACTATATGCTAGTTCATATATCATGATCATAACATGAACAAGACTATACTCTAATTCATATGCATTGCTATGTAAATAAGATAAGAACTTGAACTTGGAAGAGAACATTGTATTTATACCAAGGTGTTCCTCTTCTTCCAAGGAGACAAGCTCTCCTTGCTAGCTCTGCCTTGCTCTACTACTAAAACTAACCTAAAGAATACAAGTGAGAGGTGAGGTGAGTGGCTCCAAACGATGGTGTCTGTTGGAGGGGAGCTCTCCCTCTCTTTTATAGTGATACATGGTTAGTTTCGGGGGAGATAAATATGGAAGCAGGTGAAACCGTCCTATGCATGGAGGCATGCAACCACCTGAGAAAACTGGGCCTAGAAAAGCCAGCTAGGGGCGCGGCCGATCCCTTGGTGGGCCCTTCTGGCCACCGCCTTTGTGTGGTCGGTTCACCTCTGGGCTTGGACCTCTCCTATGGTTACGATTGGGCCAAGAATGGTAATGAAGGTGGGCTTCTCTTCTTCTTTTGGTTGCACCTTCTCTGAATATGAATTCTAGATTGCGTTTTCTTTATAGTTTTTGTGCATTTTCACGTGTCAGACCTATAAGTCACATATACACCAAAGCTTATGGAAATGATAGATAAAAGCCCTACCTATTAATTATTCTAGTAACATATTGCCGGTTAAAAATAGACTTTAAGGACTGCCAACATCTGCTGAGCTGGAGCCATCAGGGGTGCTGTCTCAATGACGGGGTCTGCAGGTGTCTTTGCGGAAGCAACTGAAGACGGAATCATGTTAGTGTTGCCTGTCCCGGTCATTGGAACTATCTATGTCTGAGGCTGTGGCGGTGGAGCTGGTAAGTAGGAATTACTGCCCTGTAAGCGCACTGTATGAGTGCGAGATGTGGTACCCTCTTGACACTGGGGAAGACAAACGAGTGGAAGCGACCGGCGAGAACCCCATGTAGATCGGTGACAAGCCAGGGGACTGAAACTGCTATGGCAACTGAAGTGCAGGCGAGGAAGGTCCTGGTGCCTGAATCTGAAGAACCTACTCACTCTGAAGCCCACCGAGCTGTATAGCTAGAGGTAGCAGGTGAGAGGGTAGAGAAGTACCTAACTGCTAGACTAAGAAGGAAATCAAACCGAGGTACCAATGTTGGGATGCCTGGGTCTGCTGCTATGCCTCGACCTGCAGTCACTAAGTCTCGGCCTGCTGTCGCTGAGTCTCTGCTTGCTGCCGCTAGAACTCCAACTGCTACCTCTGTAACTGAAGCTACTCCTGTTGCATCTTTAGCTGCTGCTCCTAGAATGCATCCTGGCGAGCTCAAATCTCTACTAATGCTGCAGCATTGTCAGCTCTGTCACACTCTTGGTTGCTCACTAGCCTCTAAAGTAAAGCTGAGGTGCTGGCCTCTGTGTCATGCTGTCTAGACTCATAGGGGTTAGGAAGTCATCATAAGAACTATCACTCGTGGCAATCTCAAAGTATGTTCCCCCTTTTGCCTCAGCCTCTAGCTGGGCCTCCTCGGCCTCTGCTATCTCTCGAATAGTGGCATCTGCTCAGCTGCAGTTGCTAGAACACATGCCTATGACTCTGCCTGATTGGAGGGACTCTGTCAGCACCACGCAGAAGCTGTGAAGCATCATAGTAACCAAACTCTACCTCGGATGCCCAGTATTGATTACTATTGATTACTAACATCCTGAGAAGATGGCGCAGTACCTTGGTAGAGAAGGTAAGTAATCCAGTGAACATAGTGCATCAGCCTCATGGAAGAGAACCCTCTATAAATGACATCCTCAATATCACTGCTCATCAAATCCCAGATGTGAGAGAATCCACTGCTGCAGGCATGTAAGTACATCTCTAGCACCTTCTCGTGGCAAGATCATCCGTCTCACAATTGAGTCTAGGATCCGAGCAGTGATGGTCAAGTCCTAGGAAGCCTTCTTGATCCCTCTCCAAAATCCCCCTTGAAGCACGTACGGACATCCTCAACTAGAGGGAGCACACCCTTGTGTGCACGACGAGGAGGCTCCATGTCCGAAAAACACAGCTGGTGTAATCTGATCTGCTGATTTGGAATACCAAGAGATCACGAGCATCTTCACTGCTGAGATCATGTGGCTCACCCTGGAAGGTGAATCTGATACTCGAGTGGTCAGGGGCAATCCAGAGTGAGGCATAGAACCCTCTAATCTAGGATGGCACAAAAAGATCTGTCCTGCCAATCAAATCCACTAGCCCTGGCTAAGCGTCGAGGTACTGATGAAAATCCTGGCCAACCACATCTAGAAACTTCTGAAGGGAGATCACCCTGTGTTGTGTAAATTGAGCTCCTGTGTCCCTATATGCTTTGTAGAAGTCCTCCTGAAGGGCTGTGTGAAAGTACTGAACACCGTGCTGCCTGTAGCAGGGAAACCACACATGACGAGCCACCCGACGAACGTTCTTGATGAACTTGGATCCCTTTGGCTGGAGGTCAATGTTTTTGACCCTGATGATACCTCCTGGATGGCCAACCTCTGAAGAAGTACCAGCTGCTGCTTCCTGTGATGCCTGTGTACGGACATGACCAGAACGTCTGAGTGGTGTCCTCTGTTGCTCTGTGGGCTGCTCCTCTATATCTATACCCTCTGCCTCTCTCTCCTGAGAAGCTCTCTGCTGTGGCTAGGGCTCATTAATGAGCAAAGCCCCATGCCTCCCACCTTGGCGAGCTCTATCTGCTGCATCTACTATCATCTCTGCTGGCTCGGCATCTCTTTTTTCTCTGGATCGCTTCTTCTTTTCTAAGATTTTATGCACTTGCTTTCCCTTCTGAGCAGATGAGGCACATGAGGGACACTGAGGATCGTCACCATCACCACCTCCAGAACCCTTGCTGGTAACCGTGACACGACCCATGGCTACCAACTGCCACTGAGAGAATAACTGTCAAGAACACCACTGCTGCAAAAACACTATCAAGAAGGTGTGCTGTCACCTTGCGAGGCTTGGCCTCAATCCATACTCACGAGCTTGGCCCTGAGTTTAACTGCCATTGTCCACTGCCATCATACTGTCAATTGATCTCAACCAACATGGCTCGCTGCCTAGATAGAATAGATAGGATACATAACAGTAAGCAATAACTCTAGGGATAAGCAACTCCTATTTAGAAGCAAAGCATTTTGGGTAAGAAATGAACATGAATTTCTACCTTAGGAGGAGGAGGAACCGTGTGAAAAGATAAGGAAGTGATGATGTGGAGCACCCTCAGAGTCAAGGCGAGTCACTGTAATGAAGAGAGTCTAGGAATGAGCAACACATTGACTGGATTTATGGTAGAGGCATTTTGTTGAACACCTAGTGTGCAGAGGAGGTGCTCACCATGGACGAAATTTCTCCTGGCCAAGATACAGCAACAAGGAGAAAATAGGCATGGAGGACACCGCGGACGGTAGCAATCGACGACTCGTCGGAGTAGTTGACGAAATCGGGGGCAATGGCAAGGAGGTAACCATGGCGAGCTGAGTCACGAATGCGCGAGTCTTGTGGGCGCGTGAGCGTGGACGAGTGCAGCTTCATGCAGGGCTGCAAGGGCGTGAGAGCAAGCAGTGGCGAGCACGGCGCTATGCTTGGAAGACAATGGCCGGCGCCGAGCGGTGGCGCAAGGCACGGCGGCAATGGAGCGCTAGGCAGCGGCGCGGGAGCATGGAGAGCTAGGGCGCGTGGGCAAAGAGCACGAACGCGGATGCGTGCATGATGGCTGGTGGCTAGGAAGGTACGGCGGTGCAGGATGACAGCGCACGTGCGCAGAGGTGCGAGGCGACAGAGGCACTCGGCGGATGAGCGGGCGGCGCGGCTGAGCGGCGAACGGATTTGGAGAAGAGGAAAACTGGCCGATTGGATTAGAAAGAGGAAGAAGGGTGGCCCACACGTCAGTCACAATTTTTTTTAACTTGGGAAACCTTCACGCGCGGGACGCGTCTGTCGGAGGGTCTCTGGACGTAGCACCTGAAGCCGGACGCAACACAGAATAGGTCACAAACCGGAGGGACCGCCGGACGCGCGTGAGTTACACCGTCGGACGCCACTGTTGAGCGTCCAATGCTTCATTGATTCTAGGTTGCCACCATCGGACGCGTTCATCCATGGCCGTCGAATGCTGCCCTTGCACTGTAGAGCATCCGAGGCACACTTTGCTGCATTGCTCGTTTGCAGCACACGTCAGACGCGGTTCCAGAGTCTGTCGATTGATCCTTTGTCGTCCGTTGCTCCTTTTGAGCAGATTTTGAAAACTTTCCTTGCAGCTCTTTCTCCCAACCAACTTAAGTAAGACTCAACTAAATACAAATTGGAACTAGTACCAGATCCTCTCTCATAAACCCTCAATTTTTTTAAAAAATATTTAGCCATAGGCCTAATATATATTTTTATAAAAATAGGCGATAAAGCGAGCGAATTAAACAAAATGACCAACAACAACTATGCTATGCAATGCGATATGAGAATTTGAATCTAGTTGGCTTGTCAATCTTGAACCAAGGGTAACCTTCTTCACACCTTCCAATGAGGGTTATCTTAATCATGTTAGACAAACCCTACATGCATAGTAAGAATTTAAACATGACATATATTACAATGCAATGCAAGAGACAACACATTCATCTTTTTATGAAGCTGTTTAGATCAAGAATGTTAAGCTCATTCCTTAACCTACAAAAGGTCGATTCATCCAAAGGCTTAGTGAAGATATCAGCAAGTTGATCATTGGTCCTCACATCAATTAGAGATAGATCATTTTTAGAGACATGATCCCTAAGAAAGTGATGGTGGATATCTATATGCTTTGTGCTTGATTGTTGAACCGGATTATTAACAATTTTAACTGCACTTTCATTATCGCACAATAGTGTTACTTGACCGAGGTTGACTCTATAGTCAAGGAGGGTTTGCTTCATGTACAAAATTTGTGCACAACAAACCCCCGCGGCAATGTACTCCGCCTCGACAGTCGACAAAGCAACACTATTTTGCTTCTTAGATGACCAAGAAACAAGTGATCTCCCAAGCAAATGGCACCATTCGGATGTGCTTTTTCTATCAATTTTGCAACCAGCATAATCTGAATTGGAATAGCCAACAAGTTGGAATCTTGCTCCTTTGGGATACCATAGGCCAATGCTTGGGGTGAGCTTAAGATACCTATGGATTCTCTTAACGGCACTTAGATGAGTTTCCTTAGGATCGGCTTGAAAGCGAGCACACATGCACACACTAAATATGATATCGGGCCTAGATGCGATAAGGTACAACAAGATACCGATCATAGAACGGTAAAGAGTTTGATCAACCGAGTTACCTCCCTCATCAAGATCTAGATGTCCATTAGATTCCATGGGTGTTTTGATTGGCTTGCAATCCTTCATATCAAACCTTTTGAGGAGGTCCTTGGTATACTTCTCTTGAGAGATGAAAGTCCCTTCTCTCATTTGCTCGATTTGAAACCCAAGGAAGAAGGTAAGCTCACCAATCATAGACATCTCGAACTCTTTTAACATCACGTCACCAAATTTCTTGCAATTTTCTTCATTTGTTGTGCCAAAGATGATATCATCAACATATACTTGACAAATGAATATTTCTCCATTTTGCTTCTTGGTGAATAGTGTGGTGTCAACCTTCCCGATGGTGAAGCCCTTCTCAATGAGGAAGTCCCGAAGGCGCTCATACCAACCTCTTGGGGCTTGCTTTAGCCCATATAATGCCTTTGATAACCTATAAATATGATTAGAATATCTAGGGTCCTCAGACCTGGGAGGTTGATCAACATAGACAAGCTCATTTATGAAACCATTTAAGAATGCACTCTTCACATCTATTTGAATAGTTTCATCTCATGGTGTGAAGCATATGCAAGGCGGATACAGGTGGCTCCAAGTCTTGCAACCGGTGCAAAGGTCTCTCCAAAATCTAAGCCTTGAACTTGAGAGAACCCCTTTGCCACGATCCTTGCCTTGTTTCTCACAACATTGCATTGGTCATCTTGCTTGTTGCGGAAGACCCACTTGGTTCCAATGATTCTTGCATTCTTGGGGTGCTCCAAACTTGATTGCGGGTGAAGTTGTTCAATTCTTCGTGCATGGCATTCACCCAATCTGAATCCTTGAGAGCTTCATCTACACTTGTAGGCTCAACAAAAGAAACAAAGGAGTGATGTTCAATAAAATTAGCCATATTTTGAGCTCTAGTCAATATACCCCTTGAAGGACTCCCTATGATGAGATCTTGAGGATGAGCTTGGAGTTGAGGATTTCTTCTTTCAACCACTTGAGGGGTTGGTTGGGGAGCATCAATATCTTGAGCTTGTGCCTCTCTTTGTTCATGGGAAATATAAGTATCTTCATTTCTCCCATCTTTATCTTCATCTTGAGGCACACTTGATGAGGAGGAAGGCTTGTCAATGACTCGCACATCATCATCATCTTCTTTAGGCTTGATGTCTCCCATCGGAATGTTTTTCATGGCCTCCCTCAATGGTTCATCACCTACATCATCAAGATTCTCAATTATTGCTCCTTGTGAGCCGTTAGATTCATCAAACTCCACAACATATGTTTCTTCTACCAACCCGGTGGCATGGTTGAATACACGATATGCTTTGGATTTTGATGGGTAGCCAACTAGAAATCCAATATCACAACGCCTTTGAAACTTCCCTAGGTGTTGCCTTTTCTTGTAGATGTAGCATTTGCAACCAAACACCCGGAAGTATGAGACGTCTGGCTTCTTCCCATTTAGCAACTCATAGGGGGTCTTGTTTAGGAACTTGTGGAGATATAACCGGTTGGATGCATAACATGCCATGTTGATAGCTTTGGCCCACAAGTTCTCTGGTGTATTGTACTCATCTAGCATTGTTCTTGCCATGGTGATAAGTGTCCGGTTCTTCCTCTCTACTATGCCATTTTGTTGCGGTGTGTAGGTGGAAGAGACTTCATGCTTGATCCCAACTTCATCAAAATAAACCTCAATGTGTGTGTTGTAAAATTCTTTCCCATTGTCACTTCTAATTTTCTTGATCTTCACGTCAAACTCATTTTGTGCTCTCTTGGCAAACTTCTTGAAGCAAGCGGACACTTCGGTCTTGTCATGAAGGAAGAAGGTCTAAGTATATCTTGAATAGTCATCAACAATCACTAAGAAAAAAGTTTCCCTCCAAGGCTCTTGTATGTGGTAGGTCCAAATAAATCCATGTGCAAAAGCTCTAGCACTCTTGATGTTAACAAGTAAGCTTTGGTTGGATGAGTGTTTGCAACTTGCTTGCCGGCTTGACGTGCACTACAAGGTTTATCCATCTCAAACTTGACATCGTTCAAGCCTCTCACTAGCTCTTTCTTCAATAGCTTCTTGAGTGTACCCATACCAACATGTGCTAGCCTCCTATGCCACAACCACCCAAGTGAAGTCTTGGTGAATAAGCATGCGTTCAAACTTGCATATTCGGAGGAGAAATCCACTAGATAGAGATTGTTGTATCTAAAGCCTTTGAATATCACTTGAGCATTTTCTTTCTTTGTGACAATCACTTCTTTCTCATCAAACAAGCATTGGAAGCCAATATCACACAATTGACCAATGGATAGCAAGTTGAAGCTCAATGGTGCAACATAAAGCACATTTGACAAGGAGTGATCATTTGATATAGCAACTTTGCCCAAACCCTGATCTTTCCCTTTGAGTTATCACCAAATGTAATCTTGTCTTGATCTTGGTCCCCTTCATCAAGTGAGGCGAACATACGAGGATCACCGATCATATGTTGTGTGCAACCACTATCAATAACGCAATGACTTCCACCAGTCTTGTAATTCACCTACACATAAGAGATCAAGATTGTTGTTGAGGAACCCAAACTTGATGAGGTTCCTTAGCTTTCTCAACTAGTGCTTGGCAACCCAAATCTTCTTAGGCCTATTCTTGTTGGGAGGTCCTAAGAATGAAACTTTCATCTTTCCACTAGAATCCTTTCTAAGCAAGTAGTGAGCATTGAAGGCAAAGGGTCTAGCATGCTTGGGCAAGGGTTTTGGTGAGGGTGTTTCACACTCATGAGCAAAGTGTGTTGGGAATATGCCCTAGAGGTAATCATAGAGATGATGATATTCCGATTGTATCTATACATGCATTAAGTGTTCATTGAATATCCATTATAGACAACTTGTGTTGATTGGCAATTATGTGAATTGTCTGTGAAACTCAATTACTTGAATGGTTATTCTAAAGTTATCCCTGGTCTGCATTCTTGTGAGAACACACTTGAATATTAGACCAGCACATGTATTAGTTGATGGCTATGTTTCACAAGCCATGTACATGGAGATGTCGAACTAATAATGTGGGCACATGTGAGACATGTAGGCTGGACTGACCCGACTTGAGATTGTCTCTATTCACATCATGTACGTTATCTCCTTAGACCTGAGATTGTGGTATGTACTCAAGATGTGAAATGGCCTACTTAGGGATTATCGAACACTACTCCGTAACTGGTAGTTATAAAGGTGGTCTTTGGGTGGTCAGGAAGCATGCTATGAGACATAGACAATCAAGATGGAATTCGCCCCTCTCTGCATGAGAGAGATATCACTGGATCACTCAAGTGATTGGATCAACAAATGCATGGCCATGCTTGGGTTAAGTGTTAACCCACGAGTTAAACCATATATCAGTGGCAAAAGGAATAACTTGTACGTGGTCATAGTGGTTCATCTGATATGATCTTTGTGTATGCATAGGAGTTGTCACGCCTTGCTAGAGGCCGTTGTTAACTATTGGGCGAGTAGGAGTACTCGGTCCATGTCTATGTGTGCGTGAACCCAAAGGGTCGCACGCTTAAGGGTTGGAAACCTAGTTTGGGTTGGTCCCGGATTAGACAAGGCTTAGGGTTTCTGATGGGCCTCTAGGTCGGGGTCGCCTAGGGCCTATATAAGCAAGGGGTAGGGGCAAGGCAAAAGTATCTGATCCGCTTGATCGATTCAGCCGCCATCTCCCACCCCATGCTCACGACTTTGCTCCTCACGGACCTAGCAGTCCGGTTGCACATTGCTTCTTTTCGCACGTGTGTGATACCTCAGAGGTGCTGCATCTGCGGTACAAGGATAGACCTGGTCGGTAACGGTGGTCAGCAACTGGTTGGTGACTAGTTGGACTAGTCGACGACTAGTTGGACTGGTCGGGAATGTGCTTGGATGATCCGCGAGCGAAGGGTGTACTTGACGGACGACCAAGCAACTGCACGGCACTACTATGACACGTTTGACTACATGGAGTCTTCTGCTACATCTGTGCATCTAGTGGTAATCCAGTGACCTATATCTTATAGTAGATCCTGGTTTATGAGGTAGAAAAGTTTCATTTTCTGGCTAGCATAGCACCCTCATAACCCTACAGTGGTATCAATGCAGTAGCTACTTTGTTATAGGTCCGACTGTGGGCATATGATGATATGCGCAGTTGTAGAAGAGTCTCTGATCTTGGTTCATCGTCTTGCCACATTGGTCTTGTAATGATCTACTCGTACCATTCAGAATTATACCATCCGAGTTAAGTGATACATGTAGAACCAGTCATGGCGAGTTTGAGATCAATCAAATTGATCAAATTGAGCCTTAGGTTAAGTGCTGAGCACATGTGATGTGCGGCGATAGTAGATGGGATCTATTACCGGGCACTGGGTTGCTGAGAAAAGTGTTGTTCAGTAAAATAGCTACAACTTTTGAACTGTAACTCAGATTGAGACAAACTCTAAACGAACTGCTTGGAAAATAGATTTTTAGGCCTTGCAATGTTAGAAATCTATATTGGCTAACTCTGTTTTGCAAAAATTGATGACTGGTATGGCCATTATGTGCGTGAGATGCATGTATGTAATTAATTCATGGCTTGCACGTCATGAGGACAATATGGGCAGGAGCCTTATAGATATTGTCAATTTGATGTAATGGCCTGCGTGCCAATCTGTGATGATCCATGACTATGTAAATTTAATTCACGGTAGTGATAGCTAGTCTTGGCGGATGCACCACAGATGGATGACATACACGTACCATGGAGATGAGATCACCATGACGAACAGATTGACATAGAGCTAGAGATCTCAAAGGAACAATGGACTATACCAGGTCATATTTGTGTTTATGTCATTCTTACTATGTTCTACTTTCACATGCTATAATGTTTTGTCTATGTTCGTGCGGTAGTGAAGTAGAATGATCCCTCAGTTATGTTTAAGTTGCATGCTTCCCCAAATCTTGCACTGTCACAAGTCTTGTACGATCGGTGGTGGGTCTATGATATTAGGGTGCCACTAGTTTTACTTGACTAGACAGGTTCATATCGGATACTTACTGCAAGAAGGTTTGGTTACTTGAACAAGGTCATCCTAATGGTTAGGGATCTTGAAGCATGGGAAGGTTGAGTGCTCGGCATAGAGATGCTAGCCCAACAACAAGAGTCATATGAGATATGATTAGCAAGGTGTTGCCTACCAATCTACCATACCAACCAGCGGTGATGCTAAAGCTCAATGGTCGGCATGTTAGTTGTGGGTCTTGAATCCCTAAGTATCAATTGAGGGATATTGATTTTAGTGGGAGTAGATTCTATTTGATATGATTTACTCTTCATAGATACATTGCTTAGTATTTTGCATTACTTTTGCTGTAGATAAATGGCCGCTCGCAATCAACCATTTACTTTGCGTTCAATTCTTGAGAAAGATAAGTTGAATGAAACAAACTATGCCGATTGGATTCACAACCTAAGAATTGTTCTCAGGACTGAGAAAAAGGAAGAAATTCTAGACACCCCATTACCAGATAGCCTGATGAAAATGCAAATGCTCCTGAAAGAACCGCCTATAGGAGAGCATTAGATGCTGACCATGAAGTGAGTTGCCTTAAGCTTTCTTGCATGGAACCTGATCTGCAGATGCATTTTGATAATAATCATTCAGCGAACGATATGATCGTGGCACTTGAAGAGATGTTCCGCACACAAGCTAGGACTGAAAGGTTCAATGTCTCCAAGGCGCTTGCTAAAACAAAGCTTGCAGAGGGCGCAGCAGTTGGACCACACGTAATCAATATGGTTGGTTACACACAGAGGTTGGAGAAGCTAGGCTTCCCAATCGGCCAAGAGTTGGCTACTAATTTTATCCTCTCGTCTCTTCCGCCTAGTTATGGAAACTTCATCTCGAACTACCATATGCATGGGGTGGAGAGAGGCTTAAGTGAATTGTGTGGCATTCTGAAAATAGCAAAAGCCAACATCAAGAAAGGTGCTGGCAGTAGCCAAGTGTTGGCGGTCCAGAATAGGCCTTAGTTCAAGAGGAAGGGCAATTCTTGGAAGAAGAAGGGCAAGGCTAAAGATGAGATCTCTAAGCCAAATGCATCTATTGCCAAGGCTAGACCATTTGCAAATTCAGATTGCTTTTATTGTAAGGGGAAAGGTCACTGGAAAAGGAACTGCAAAGAGTACTTGGCATCCTTAGAGAAGGATTGCGGACACATGATTTTTCATATCATGGTGTAGCATCTTTATTGGTGTGATGTCCAACACTGGTGATTGGTGGTTGGTTTGGTGGTTCCACTGATCCATGTTGGTGCTTCTTAACGTCAGCAGAAAAGTCCACAAGCGCACGGAAGTACCGTTGTAGCACTTCACCTGGAAGTATTCAGGGTATCGTAATTTCCCAAAGGAATGGCTTATGTTAGTAGACTCTTAGCTAGTTGGCCCTAGAAAAGATAGGAGGGATAACTTGGGTGGAGAGGATATACTAAGGCAGGTAACACTAAGTGAAGATAACCTTCCCGCTACATGTCTGCTTCAGGCCCACTGACACACTTGGTCTGCCAAGCGATACCAGTATCAGCGCTATTCCACGGCCGAACATGGGGGAATGCTGGTACAAGTGGATAAGGCTATCATCACCTGCCACCTACCCCTCTGCCTGTGGGCGTGCGTAACATATAAAGGTAGACTCTGACTTAGGCACCACATCTATGAAGGTGACTACTACTCTAGCGATGGCCAGGAACTTTCATCTCTATCAGGAGTCCTCTTACTAGAGCACTCGTCCAAAGGACGAGCGATGATCCCACAAACAAGTAGCTTTATGAAAGTAACTCACTTAATGAATCAAAACCAGAATGTAGCACAAACCTCTTACTTCAAGTAGCAAGATGGTTGTAGAGGTACAAGTTGGAGCGAGAGCCGACAGGTCTGGCACTTCGTCCACCCAAGGGTAGAACTGTTTCGACCCCGCTTCTACTTCTCCAACTCTTGCCTCTCTCCCACAAACCCTAGACTAATCTAGCTAGAGGCTAAACTAATGGAAAATGTGGCACCACTCCTTTTCTATTGTATCAAGTTGTCTTGTTGGAGGGAGTGAGGGCACCAATTTATAGCTCCATAGGACGGTTCGGGCATCTCCAGGTATGGAAGGAGGTGAAACCACCTTGAGGAAACTGACCTACACACCACCTGAGAAGGCTGGGCCTAGGAAGGCCCACTAGGGGGTGGCCGGTCCCCTGGCTAGGCCTGCTGGCCATCGCCTTCGGGTGGTCAGTTGCTCCCTGGGTCTAGACCTTCTCCGTGGTTACGAATGGATCCAGTTCGATGTTGAGGTGGGCTTTTCTATTTTCCTTGGTTGTGCCTTTTCTGAATATGTTTTCTTAAAGTGCGCTTTCTTATGAAGTTTGTGCATTTCCATGTGTCAGACCTGTATGTCACATATACAACAAAACTCGTGGAAAGATTAGATAAAAGCCCTACCTTCTATCTATTTTAATATTGAAATGATGTTGTAATTTAGTTGCTAAGGACCGCCAACAACTCCCCACCCTTGGTCCTTTGCTCGTCCTCGAGTAAAGTGCTAGGACCAAATGGGTTCATCTTCCTTATTCAAAAAGATCTGCATACAGATTATTCCAAGCTTCACCTGGATTTATGAACTTTAAAGTGTCTACCAAGTCATCTTGGGTAATTGAAAAAATGGAATAGCCTGGATTCAAATCTTCTTACCCTATCCTTGCGTAGAAACTTGGGTTTTTGCAAGATTTTGGAAAATGTAAGGATAGCTTATGTTCCTTGAATGATTCTCTCAAGTCACTCAAATTTGTAAGTGGTTCCTCACCAAGGCATGACAAGGTGATGCCTTCACTTGTTCATCCTACCTCTATCAGGGCTTATCTGGAGTTTTTAGGTACAGATGAAAATGATGAGGCACACTTACCTTGCATATGTTGTCAAGTCAAACCCATGACCATACCGGAGGGAGTGCGCCATACTCCTAGATCAGAATGTGCATGTGTGTGGAAAGTAAGAAGGTGGAAACTTAATCCTAAATCTTTATTGGTACTCCATGCATCATGATCCTTTATTTGGATAAGACTCATGGAAAGATAAGATCTTTTTTAAACGGGTATTTGGAATTTTCTTTGCTGTTTATTCTCTTATGCCCCTTGGCATAGTCTTTTTTTTAGCACAGCCTATATCTGGTATTGGCATATGAAAAACTTTATTGAATAAGGAGGTATCATGATGGTGAATGGAGTAAACCTTTGCATAAGGAATGCATGGTTCTTAAGGTAAAAACTGGCATTTTTATTTGGTGGAGAAAACTGCGTAACTCCTAGTGTAAGAATTGGCATAATTTTGGTGGATGAATGGATGCATGTTTTGCGCAACTCTCAGGGTGAGAATGCCTTATTTGGTGGGTGCATGTGAATTCTGACCTTGGGAGCATGAAATATCTCTCAACAGCGGTCACAAAATTTGACCCAACTCAACACAAAGTAAGCGGCTAAAATGGAAGGTTTTGACATATGAAATCTTATATGGACTTGGTAGGTATATGCTAATCATTCAAGGAACATGGTATTGAATTTTGTTTTTGTAAAGTAAAGCCCAAGTACTTTGCAAGAAACGAGCAAGCGTCATGTCATCCTACTATGTCTCATTCATCAATCACTTAGATAAAAATGGGGTCCCTAAACAGTGTTCATAAATCTCTAGGAGTATTAGCAAGGAATAAAAAGTATACAAACATTTCGGATATAGGAAGACATGTTTGATGGAGTATGAAGGAGACATCATTTTAAATTTTATCTTAACAACTTTTTAGTGAGAGAGGGGAGAAATTTGCACAAACCGAATTTTGATTTTTGTCTTTGTGCAGTTTGAATTGGAGAGTCCTCCCCCACACTTGTTTTCTTTCCTATCTTGATTAATCACAAAATATAGAGAA
>CM041631.1:50550355-50797922 GCA_023333625.1 Bothriochloa decipiens
TGTTTGGAAAATAAAAGATCATGAGAAGGGAAAATGTGTGCCTATTTATTTGTGTACCAGAAGCGTTCTAAAGAAATCTAGAGAATGTGCTCAACTCCTGCTGTGTTAGCAATCCTGCACAGCTGATCTCCATAGCCATGGCACATCTCATCTAATTCATCCCTAAGTCCTTTCACACTAAGATGAGCCTCGGCTATGAGGTTCTGCACCTTCTCAATGTTCAGGAGCGTGCTCTTGATGCTAGCATTGAGTGAGGCGATGGTTGGCCCCTTGGGAGGCTTCTCATCCTCACTATCGCTAAAGAAACCCTTAGGCTGCCCTCTAATAACTTTCCTTACAAACTTGTGCTTGGCACCTGAGGGTTCAACAGAGGGTGTGGGCCTGCTAGCCGGTGTTTCACCCTTGCGGAAGAGACCCTTAGCGTACCCTCCATCGGGTTTGCATACTCCCCTAATGGTATAAGAGCGACTATCCTTAGTGGGAGATGACAGAGAAGGTATACTGGAGGTAGAGGGTATCACGGCAGCATGTTTGCTAAGCCCGCAACTACTAAGAGCCTTCCTCTGGAGGCCTAGAGTGCCAGTAGTTGGACGGGCAGTAGTGCTCTTCTTCTTGATGCCACCTTCGGGTGCACGGGAGCGTGCCATGGACTTCAAGCTTGACACATTGCTGAAATCATTGCTAGGGGGCGGTAGGAAGGCTACTGGCTTCTCCACTATGGCATGAGCTTCATCTCTCACAAAGGTACTCTCTTGGTAGGGAGCTATTTCTAGTTTGTCTATGGAGCCAGGAGCTTGGATCAGCAAAAGAGCATAGCTAGACATGGTTGAAACTTGTAGGTGGGAGAGCTTAGCAACCTTTGCAGGAGGAAGAGGAGAATGGTTTGGTGTGAAGAGAGGAGAGACCTTTGAGATGCTTTTATAGTTCTATTGTGGTCTCTATTGAGGAAACAAACTGATCGTAACCAGGGACACGATGCTGGATCAATCGGAGGGAGGTACAAAAAAGAACGGCACCGATCGGGCCAGCTAGGGGGGCGGCCGGTCCCAGGGGTGGCTGGTCCCCTGGGTCCACCTCCCAGCCTTCAGTTTTTGGCGAGGTGTCTTGCTAACTCTGTGGATCCCTATCCCAGTTATGATCAATTTTTGATGCGCAGTGGATCAGTGTGATAGTGTGTGATATGAATGATTTTTATACAAAAGTGCTCAAGATTACACTATCATGCATTTATGAGGAAATATACCTATGATCAAAAAGATTTTTGTATATGCAAGGAAAGAACATAAGGGCAATTTAGACATCTCATAAATGCAACACATATATGTATTTATTTATAAAATAATGAAAACATAAATAAAGAAATATTTTTATAGGTTTTTAGTAAACTCTTTAAAAGATACTAAATTTATTTCATCAATGAAATTAGGTTTGGGTTCAAGGAATACCTTGAGACACTGGCTGTTTACCTTATGGATGTTACCATCATCGTCTTCTATCGTGATTGCTCCATGTGATGATACGTCGATCACGGTGTATGGTCCATCCCATTTGCTCCTAAGTTTTCCTTTCCCGAACAATTTGAGTCTTGAGTTGAAGAGCAGAACTTTGTCGCCTGATTTGAATTCTTTGTGCTAGATTCTTTGATCATGCCATCTCTTTGTTCTTTCTTTGTAGAGCATGGCACTATGGTAAGCCTTTTCTCGCCATTCTTCCAGATATGCAACTTGTTTCTGTCTGTTTTTACCAGCTGCCTTGAGATCCATATTCCAAGTTTTTATTGCCCAGTGAGCTCTATGTTCAAGCTCAACAGGCAAACGGCAACTTTTTCCATAGACCAGCTGATAGGGCAACATCCTGATGGGGGTTTTGTAAGCTGTCCTGTATGCCTAGAGTGCATCAGGTAGCTTGGCCTTCCATCCTTTTCCCATCGCATTCACCGTTTTCTGAAGAATGTTTTTAATCTGCTTGTTTGAAGTCTTGGCTTGTCCACTGGTTTGGGGATGATATGGAGTAGCTACATTGTGCTTGGCTCCTAGCTCTCGCAGGAATGCTCTAAAAGCCTTGTCTATGAAGTGTGAGCCCCCGTCACTTATCACCATCCTTGGTGTTCCAAAGCGAGGGAAGATCACTTCATGGAACATCTTCCTTGTGTGTTTTGCATCTACTGCTTGGCATGGTAGCGCTTCGACTCATTTTGACACGTAGTCAACTGCCACAAGGATGTACTCACAGTCTCCTAACTTCTGGAAAGGTCCCATGAAGTCAATGCCCCAAACATCAAAGACTTCAATTTGGAGGTTGAAATGAAGGGCCATGGCGTTGCGAGAGCTGATGTTTCCTTGCAGCTGACACTATCGACACCTCTGGATGAATTCTTTGGTGTCGTTATACATCATTGGCTAGTAGAATCCGCATTGCCAAATTTTGGCTTGTGTGCGAAAGACTCCATAATGGCCTCCTATGGTGCTGCATGACACTTTTCAATGATTTGTGCACCTTCAGCAGTTGGCATGCATCTTCTCAATAGTCCATCAGCACAAACTTGATACAGGTAGGGTTCATCCCACAAGCGACGTCTACTTTCATATTCTAGCTTCTTCTCGGATTCACCTGAAGGTACGTACCCTGAAACCATATAATTCACAATATTTGCATACCATGGGTTTGTGTCGGTGACCATGAGGAGCATGTCATTGCGTAGGAAGTCATTGATCTCCTGTTCCTGCATGTTAGTGACTTGCATATGCGAAAGATGGTCAGCAACAATATTTTCTACTCCTTTTTTATCTTTTATTTCAAGATCAAACTCTTGTAACAACAGAATCTAGCAGATCAAATGAGGTTTAGCATCTTTCTTGGTGAGCAGATATTTTAAAGCAGCATGATCAGTATAAACAATTATCTTTGCTCCCACCAAGTAAGATCTGAACTTATCTATAGCAAAGACTACTACGAGGAGCTCTTTCTTAGTCATGGCGTAGTTAAGCTGCGGTCCTGTTAGAGTCTTGCTAGCGTATGTGATTACATGATGCTTCTTATCTTTGGTTTGGCCAAGGACCGCACCAACAGCGTAGTCACCAGCATCACACATGATCTCGAAAGGTAGCGTCAAATCAGGAGGTTGGATGATGGGCGTAGAGATGAGTGCTTTCTTGATGGTTTCGAAAGCCCTTAAATACTCATCCGTGAACTGAAAAGCTGCATCATTTGCTAACAGGCTAGTCAGGGGTATAGCGATTTGTGAAAAATCCTTGATGAATAGCCTATAGAACCCAGTGTGGCCTAGAAAGCTACGGACTCCTTTGACATTCAAAGGGGGAGGTAGTTGCTCGATAACCTCTATCTTTGCTTTATCTACCTCTATTCCCCTTTCGGACACTAAGTGTCCAAGAACAATGCCTTCATGGACCATGAAATGGCAGTTTTCCCAGTTAAGTATCAAGTCCTTCTCTTGGCATCTTTGCAAAACCTTGTCCAGATTCTCGAGGCAATGATCAAAAGTTTTTCCATAGACCGAAAAGTCATCCATGAAAACTTCCATGATTTCCTTGATCATTTCTGAGAAAATGGACATCATGCATCGTTGGAACAAAGCGGGCGCATTACACAACCCAAATGACATCCTTCTATAGGCATACATTCCATACGGGCATGTGAAGGTTGTTTTGGTTTGATCATCGGGATGGATGGGAATGTGGTTAACTAGAATACCCATCAAGGAAGCAAAAGAAATAATGTTTTGCCAACCGCTCTAACATTTCGTCAATGAAGGGTAGTGGAAAATGTTCCTTCTGTGTTGCTGCATTGAGTTTTCTATAATCAATGCACATTCTCCATCCCGTGATGATACGTTGTGGGATAAGCTCATTCTTAGCATTCTCAACTACAGTCATTCCTCCTTTCTTGGGTACCACTTGAATAGGACTAACCCAATTACTGTGTGGTACGGGATAAATGATCCCGGCATGAAGAAGTTTGAGGATTTCCTTCTTCACAACTTCATGCATCACATTATTGAGCCTGCGTTATGGTTCACATGAAGGTGTGCTCGCAGGGTCAATAGGGATGCGGTGGGTGCAGAGTGTTGGGCTAATCCCCTTGAGATCTTGCAAGGAATACCCGAAGACTGATCTATGTTTTTCTAAAATGGCAAGAAGTCTAGTCGTCTCCCCATCTGAAAGCTTGCTACTAATGATGACGGGAGTGCTTTTGTTGCCATTTAGAAAGACATAACATAATCCTTTAGGTAGGGTTTTTAGCTCAACTAGAGGTGGAGTCAGCACTTCCTCTTTAGGAAGGTCAAAGGTTTCTTCTACGTCGTCCTCTTCTTCTACAAAGAAGTTAGCATCTTTTTCTAAGGACGACTCAGGAGGCTCAAAAGGTGAAACCGACATAACCTCCTCGGGCAGGGTAGGACAGGGGAGAGGTTATGCCATTGAGTTTTTAGCTCAAGTGAAAGGTATGGAATAAGAATTCTTCCCCAGCTTAACATTCAACTTCCCTGTGCTGGTTGCATTGTAGAGAAATTTCTCCAGGGGATGCCCGATTAGCACGCTAAATTCAACATCGTCAAAGATGTGAAAATATAAAGTTAAGACAACATTATCATGCTGAATATTAACGTTGTGAACCAACCCTTGTCCTAGCTGACATGTGCATGAGCTATTTCTCAGGGACAGGGTCGTAGGAGCAAAATGCTTGTCACTCAGATGAGCGCGTGCAAAGGTCATGGACATTAGATTTGCTCCTACCGTGAGGTTGTACAACATCTCCACCCAATCATCCTGGATTTTGCAATGGATGGTTCATGAAGGGGAGCAAATCTGAACTACTTTAGATGAAGACTCCCTCTCGTTCATCCATTCATCACTCATGATGGCTGTCAACTCCCTAACGGATTCTTTTAAAGAGTCAAGGCAAGGTTTTGGAGTGACAGGGACATAGGTGTTTCTTTTGCATGCATACTTTGAGACATTCCCATAATCATCAAAAAAATCATCATCAAAGCATGGGAGATCTAAAGGTTGGAAACCTTCCTTTGGATCTTTTGGTTTGGGCGAGGGTGTCTCTATAGGTAACGCTGGTTCGGCCTCAGCCGAAGAGATTTCCTTGTGACACAGTTCTGGCTCTACATGGAGACAATACGATATAGAAGAGCCTCTCCTTCAGCTATGGTTTTGTGTGTGAATGACCCTCCTGTAGATGTGTCAAGTTGTAGGGCAGATTCCTTGCTAAGCCCTAACCAAAAATGCTGTAAGAGCACATGGTTGGGAATAGACAAGTCTGGGCCATATTTCGA
Source organism: Bothriochloa decipiens (assembly GCA_023333625.1). Classification (NCBI taxonomy): domain Eukaryota; kingdom Viridiplantae; phylum Streptophyta; class Magnoliopsida; order Poales; family Poaceae; genus Bothriochloa; species Bothriochloa decipiens. Next base: position 50,555,655 of record CM041631.1, read on the forward strand.
TAGAATCGTAAATCTTTCCCAAGCTGCACCTATGGATTCCTTCTCATGTTGTTGGAAATTGAGAATCTCTTGACGCAAGGCAGCGATTCGGGATATAGGGAAGAATGCTACACAAAACTTGTTTCATAATTCTTCCCAATCACCAGCTACCTTCCCTATGTTAAGGGCGTACCATTGTTTCGCTCTTTGATCAACAGAGAAAGGAAACAATTTCCACCGCATTGTTTCATGTGACATGCCGGCAATGGTTAGGCATGTATAGAGCTGCTCAAACTCCCTTAGGTGATGATATGGGTTTTCATAATCTAATCCTGAGAAGGTTTGTTCCCGAACCACAGCTATGAAAGCTGGGCGGAGTTCGTAACTCTAAGCTGGGATTGGCTTCACGGATTGTGGAGGTTCAACGAACTCACCTTTGGGAGCAGAAAGTTTGAAATGGTGGGTTGCTCCATTAGAAAAAGAGGTTAAAGAAAAGAAAGGTAAAAACAAAAGATACACGGGCAACTAGGTTTAGAGACTAAAAACCACAATCGTTTCCCCAGCAACGGCGCCAGAAATGCTTGTTGGCGCTTCTTAGCATCAGCAGAAAAGTCCGCAAGCGCACGGAAGTAATGTTGTAGCACTTCACCCGGAAGTATTCAGGGTATCGTAATTTCTCAAAGGAATGGCTTATGTTAGTAAACTCTTAGCAAGTTGGCCCTAGAAAAGATAGGAGGGATAACTTGGTGGAGAGGATACACTAAGGCAGGTAACACTAAGTGAAGATAACGTTCCCACTACTTGTCTGCTTCAGGCCCACTGATGCACTTGGTCTACCAAGCGATACCAGTATCAGCGCTATTCCACGGCCAAATGTGGGGGAATGCTGGTACGGGTGGACAGGGCTGTCACCACCTGCCACCTATCCCTCGGCCTGTGGGCACGCGTAACATACGAAGGTAGACTCCGACTTAGACACCACATCTACGAAGGCGACTACTACTCTAGCGATGGCCAGGAACTTCCGTCTCTATCAGGAGTCCTATTAGTAGAGCACTCATCCAAAGGACGAGCGATGATCCCACAAACAAGTAGCTTTATGAAAGTAACTCACTTAATGAATCAAAACCAGAATGTAGCATAAACCTCTTACTTCAAGTAGCAAGATGGTTGTAGAGGTACAAGTTGGAGCGAGAGCCGACAGGTCCTACACTTCGTCCACCCAAGGGTAGAACTGCTTCGACCCCGCTTCTACTTCTCCAACTCTTGCCTATCTCCCATAAACCCTAGAGTAATCTAGCTAGAGGCTAAACTAATGGAAAATGTGGCATCACTCCTTCTTTTCTATTGTATCAAGTTGTCTTGTTGGAGGGAGTGGGGGCACCAATTTATAGCTCCATAGGATGGTTCCGGCGTCTCTAGGTATGGAAGGAGGTGAAACCTCCTTGAGGAAACCAACCTATGCACCGCCTCAGAAGACTGGGCCCGGGAGGCCCCACCAGGGGGTAGCCAGTCCCGGGGGTGGCCGGTCCCCTGGCTAGGCCCGCTGGCCACCGCCTTCGGGTGGTCGGTTGCTCCTGGGCCTGGACCTTCTCCGTGGTTACGAATGGATCCAGTTCCATGTTGAGGTGGGCTTTTCTATTTTCCTTGGTTTGCGCCTTTTCTGAATATGTTTTCTTAAAGTGCTCTTTCTTGTGAACTTTGTGCATTTCCACGTGTCAGACCTGTATATCACATATACAACAAAACTCATGGAAAGATTAGATAAAAGCCCTACCTTCTATCTATTTTAATATTGAAATGATGTTGTAATTTAGTTGCTAAGGACCGCCAACAATCCCCTGGCACAGGGTTATGTGTCAAAACATGTCTCTTGGCTAGTGATGTGTAGGTGTGGAGTCCGAAGGTGGTGGCAACGGTCGGGAGAAAGTTAAGTAGGGTGTGTCATGCTGATGGACCAGGTACGGTGAAGGGCGGACGCTAGGCTTGGCCTGACGGACCAGACGATTGGATGGCCAGCCACGATGGCTAACACTTGGGACATCGACGAGCGCAAGTGTACATGGCAGGGGACGCGTACACGGTACGCTACTTGCGAGGAGGTTTGTCCTCAAAACCATCGGCGGGGGATGCATACGCAGTACGATACTCACGGATAGTTTGGTGGTTTGCCCTCAAAACCATCGGCGATGGGTTTTGCGGGTTTGGGCCTCAAAATCGGAGCGGAGGTCCCGATGTGGACGGATGGCACGTGGTGGCATCGGGGAGATTGCGTCGAGGCAAGGCTACCGGTGAGAAGGCGCAGTGGCCATCGGATCAGAAAATCTTGTGTTGGACCATAGTGCCTTTGGCTAGGTGGTTCACTCTAAAAATATCTAGGGGCAGAAGAGGAATTGTGTAATAGGCATATAAATAAGAGTGGACTACCCCCACTCATACCTCACTCGGTCATTTTTCATTTTTCCTTTTCTAGTATCTAGCAACCCCTTCTGTTCACATTTTGTTTAGAGGTCCAAGAACAAATTCTTATGTGATGTGCTCCAGAGATTTTTGAGTGGGAATAGGAGGCCCTAATCCCTCCTCGTGCCCTCCAGGTGTTGACTTTTTTCTTGTGATTTTCGTTTGTCTCTGTGCTGTGTTGATTTTTGGTGGTATTTTTGAACGAATTTTATTCATCAGGTTTGAAGCAATTTGGCTTGTTCTTTTTGCACTGATTGATGCTTTGTCGAGTGATGAACTAGATCACCAAGTGTTTTGAACCAATTCCACTCGTGCATCAAGAAATCGCAAGTTTTGCATTTTTGGGGAAAAACTGAGTTCTTGCCTAGATTTGCTTTCCCCGGCCATTGAAGTTAAATTGACTGATGATTTCTTGGGGATAGTTTTCCATCTCCCTTGTGATGGCTTATGCAAAATCTAGTGTCAATTTGTATTGATCTAATCTAGTTCTCATTGATTCTCCCTCTCGCGTCGCTGCTGTCCAGAGTAGGTGTTCTTTCCTGAGTTTTGTTCGTTCTCCACTTCTGACTGCGTGAGGGATTCTTTTATGGCATCTAAAGTGCTACCAGCATCATGTGCTTAGGCATCGAGTGAGCTTGTTTGAGCAGCAATTGCCGACCACCATGATTGACGTGGTCCCGACCAGTTCCTGACCAGTTTTTGACCACTTGCCGACCACCGTGATCGACGTGGTCCCGACCAGCTCCTGACTACTTTCCAACCACTTGCCAACCACTGTGATCGATGTGGTCCCGACCAGTTCCTGACTAGTTTTTGTCCTGTTGCCAACCACTGTGATCAATGTGGTCCCAACCAGTTCCCATCCAGTTGCCAACCAGCTCCCGACCAGTTGCGTTTGATCTCTGTTTCTATCTTCGTCTCTTGCATTGTCTTTGTGGTGTTCTGCTGTGTTCCTGGGGAACATCCACCCACTAGTTGGGTCGTGAACATCACTGTGTTTGGTTTGCCTATTTGGCAGTGAAGTTGGGACAATGGCCTAAATATTTCATGAGAAATTTTTACGGCTCCCATTCACCCCCCTCTGGTCGCCGTTTTTGGTCCTTCAAGGATGGCAACGGTAAAGGAATTACTGCTACTTGTACCCTTGTTGTTCACGTTACAGACATTTTTCTCGCTAACTCCTACATCAATTCCTGGGTATTTGATACCGGATCGGTTGCTCATATTTGCAATACGATGCAGGGAATATAAGAAGTAGAAACGTTGAAAAGGGAGAGGTTGACTTCTGCATGGGCAACAATACAAGAGTTGCTACATTGAACATTGGGACGATGCAACTTCACCTACCATCAGGATTTATCATGGAATTGAATAATTGTTATTTTGTTCCTAGCTTAAGTCGAAACATTGTGTCACCTTCATGTTTGATGAAGGATGGTTATTCTTTTGTGAGTAAAGACAATGGTTGTGTGATCTCCAAGAATGACATGTTTGTGGCTTTTGCATCCATTATGAATGGATTATTTATTTTAAATCTTGATGATGCCCCTGTCTGTAATGTTACTGCTAAAAGGCCTCGGCTTAATGAGTTAAGTCCTACATGTATATGGCATTGTCGTTTGGGTCATATAAGTGAAAATCACATGAAGAGGCTCCATGCTGATGGGCTTCTAACTTCGTTTGATTTGGAATCTTATGAGACATGTGAAGCTTGCCTGCTCGGCAAGATGACCAAGGTGCCTTTCACAGGTTTTCCTGAGAGAGCGTCTGACTTGTTGGAACTCATACATACTCAGGTGTGTGGACCACTAAGCACAACAGCTAGAGGCGGATTCCAATACTTCATTACTTTTACTGATGACTTTAGTAGATATGGATATGTCTACCTAATGAAGCATAAGTCTGAAACACTTGAAAAGTTCAAAGAATTTTGGAATGAAGTAGAGAGTCAACGTGGCAAGAAAATTAAAGCCTTGTGATATGATCCTAGAGGCAAATATTTGAGTCACGAGTTTAGCAATCATCTTAAGAGTTGCGGAATTGCTCCACAACTTATGCCGCCTGGAACATCGCAGAGAAACAGGGTGTCCGAGCATCGTAATCAGACTTTGTTGGACATGGTTCAGTCTATGATGAGCCGGTCGGACCTACCTTTATCATTTTGGGGATACGCTCTAGAAACAACCGCTTTCACATTAAATAGGGTATCATCTAAGTCCGTAGAGAAGACACCATATGAGATGTGGACTGGTCGGTGTCCAAGTTTGTCTTTTCTAAAAGTTTGGGGTTGCAAAGCTTATGTCAAACAGTTGATATCTGATAAGCTAGCACCAAAGTTGGACAAGTGTTTCTTCGTGGGATATCCAAAGGAAACTTTAGGGTATTACTTCTATAACCGATCGGAGGGAAAGTTGTTGTTGCTCGGAATGGTGTCTTCCTAGAGAAAGAGTTTCTCAAAGGAGATAGGAGTGGTTGGAAGGTATATCTTGAAGAGGTTCAAGATGAGTCATTAGTGAATGACTCAACAAGTGATGCTAATGTAGTAGAACAAGTTGATATACCTGTGGTCGGTACACCACCCCAACCACCTGTGGTCAGTACATCCCAACCACCTGTGGTCGGTACACCACCCCAACCACCTGTGGTCAGTACATCCCAACCACCTATGGTCGGTACTCCATCCCAACCACAAAGATCAGCAAGACTTCACAAATTGCATGGTGATCTATTTTCATTAGACGATGACAAACCTGCAAATTATGCGAAAGTGATGATGGACCCAGATTTCGAGAAATGGCAGAGTGGCATGAGATCCGAGATAGATTCCGTGGGAGACAATCAGGTTTGGAACTTGGTTGACCCACTTGATGGGGTTAGACCCATTGAGTGCAAATGGATCTTCAAGAAGAAGAAGGATATGGACGGAAATGTTCACGTCTATAAAGCTCGGCTTGTCGCAAAGGGTTTTTAGCAAGTTCAAGGGGTTGACTATGATGAGACGTTCTCACCGGTAGCGATGCTTAAATCTATTCGGATCATTCTAGCAATTGTTGCATATTTCGACTATGAGATATGGCAGATGGATGTTAAAATAGTCTTTGTAATTGGGTATTTAGAAGAGGATGTGTATATGATACAACCCAAAGACTTTGTTGATCCTAAAAATGCTGGAAAAATATGCAAGCTTAAGAAATCCATTTATGGGTTAAAGCAAGCTTCTCGGAGTTGGAATATTCATTTTGATGAGGTCATCAAAGGTTTTGGCTTCCGTCAGAATGAAGAAGAACCTTGTGTTTACAAGAAGGAAAGTGGGAGTGCTATTATGTTTCTGATCTTATATGTGGATGACATATTACTGATCGGGAATGACATTCCAATGTTGCAATCCGTGAAGACTCCACTGAATAATAATTTTTCTATGAAGGATTTTGGAGCGGCAGCATACATCTTGGACATTAAGATTTATAGAGATAGGTCAAGAAGGCTAATAGGATTAAGCCAGGACACGTATATTTACAAAGTGTTGAAGCGGTTCAACATGGAACTGTCCAAGAAAAGGTTCTAGCCTGTGTCACATGGTATGCGCTTTAGTGATAAGCAGTGTCCGTCCACTGATGCTAAGCGCAAGCGCATGAGTAAGGTTCCATACGCTTCAGTAGTTGGTTCCATCATGTATGCCATGATATATACTCGCCTATATGTCGCATATACTCTAAGTGTTGCGAGCAGGTACCAAGCTAATCCTGGTGAGAGTCACTTGACGCTGGTTAAAAACATTCTTAAATACTTGAGAAGGACTAAGAATGTGTTCCTAATCTATGGAGGTGAGGAGGAGCTCATTGTAAATGGTTACACTGATGCTAGCTTCCAAACTGACACGGATGACTCACTATCTCAATCAGGTTTTGTGTTCACAATAAATGGTGGTGCAGTAAGCTGGAGGAGTTCCAAGCAGGAAATGGTCACTGATTCTACAGCGGAAGCTAAATACATTGCGGCTGGTGGAGCTGCTAAGGAAGGTGTTTGGTTGAGGAGGTTCCTTATTGGACAAACATGTACTGTGGAAGTTTCATCTCATTCGACAGTTTGTGAAACTAGAGGAGATCGAACTATGCAAAATACATACGGATTTGAATATAGCAGATCCTTTGACAAAGGCTCTTCCACAGGCTAAGCATGAGATGCACATGAGGTCTATGGGGATTAGACATCTCAGAGATTAACTCTAGTACAAGTGGGAGATTATTGGGAATATGCCCTAGAGGTAATCATAGGATGATGATATTCGGATTGTATCTATGACATGCATTAAGTGTTCATTGAATATCCATTATAGACAACTTATGTTGATTGGCAATTATGTGAATTGTCTATGGAACTCAATTACTTGAATGGTTATTCTAAAGTTGTCCCTGGTCAGCGTTCTTATGAGAACACACTTGAATATTAGACCAACACATGTTTTAGTTGATGGCTATGTTTCGCAAGTCATGGACATGGAGATGTGGACATGGAGATGTCAAACTAATAATGTGGGCACATGTGAGACATGTAGGCTAGACTGACCCAACTTGATATTGTCTCTATTCACATCATGTATGTTATGTCCTTAGACCTAAGATTGTGGTATGTACTCAAGATGTGAAACGGCCTACTTAGGGATTATCAAACACTGCTCCGTAACTGGGTAGTTATAAAGGTGGTCTTCGAGTGGTCGGGAAGCATGCTACGAGACATAGACAGTCAAGATGGAATTTGCCCCTCTCTGCATGAGAGAGATATCACTGGATCACTCATGTGATTAGATCAACAAATGCATGGCCATGCTTGGGTTAAGTGTTACCCCACGAGTTGAACCATATATCTATGGCAAGGGGAATAACTTGTACGTGGTCGTAGTGGTTTGTCTGATATGATCTTTGCATATGCATAGGAGTTGTCACATCTTGCTAGAGGTTGCTTTCAACTATTGGACAAGTAGGAGTACTCGGTCCATGTCTATGTGTGCGTGAACTCAAAGGGTCACATGCTTAAGGGTTGGAAACCTAGTTCGGGTTGGACCCGGATTAGACAAGGCTTCGGGTTCCTGATGGGCCTCCAGGTCGGGGTCGCATAGGGATGCCTATATAAGCAAGGGGTAGGGGTGAGTTAAAAGTATCTCATCCTCTTGATCAATTCAGCTACCATCGCCCACCCCACGCTCATGCCTTTGCTCCTCACAGACCTAGCAGTCTGGTTGCGTATTGCTTCTTCCTGCACGTGTGTGATACCTCGGAGTTGCTGCATCTGCGGTACAAGGACGGACCTGGTCGGTCACGGTGGTTGGCAACTGGTCAACTACTAGTTTGACTGGTCGGCGACTAGTTGGACTGGTCAGGAACGTGCTTGGACGATCCACAAGCGAAGGGTGTATTTGACAGACGACCACGCAACTACACGACACTGCTGTGATGCGTTCGACTACATCGAGTCTTCCACTACATCTGCGCATCTAGTGGTAATCCTGTGACCTGTATCTCACAGTAGATCCTGGTTTATGAGGTAGAAAAGTTTTATTTTCTAGCTAGCGTAGCACCCTCATAACCCTACAAAGTGACCTTGTCCACACTCAAAACATCTCTTTGGCTTTGGCTTTGGCTTTTTTTGAGTTGTTTTCTTTGCTTGAACTTGCTTCTCTTGATGTGCCTTGAACCCAATGCCACTTCTATCAGTCTCATCACGGTGTTCATCAAGAGCTCACTTTGAAGTGACTTTCCTTTAGCAAACTAGCTCAATCCAATCCTGAGATGCTCCTTCTCTTGCTTGAGCTTCTTGTTCTCTTCTAGGAGTGACTCATTGGTTGATTTGTTTCACACATGACATCTCAAACTTGAGCCTCTTTGTTTTCTTCTTTGAGCTTCTCATTTTCTAGAGCTAGATCTTTGTCATGATCAAGGTTCTCAATGGTGACAACGTTAGAGGCCTTAGCTTGTTCAAGACTTTTCTTGAGCTCTTCAATTTCACTCTTGAGCTTGACATAGTCATCATAGTTCTTGGCCTCAACAACTTTCTTGTCCTTGCAACTAGAACCTTGCTCAATGCTCTCCACATTCAAGTCATCACATGGTGTAGCTATATCAATCTTAACAACATGGTTAATAGCCTCATGTGTTTTAGAGAGAATATCATAAGCCATGGCAATATTATCATGATTGACCTTGATAGTGGTATACTTCTCTTTTAAAGAGTCATAGCTAGTGTTGAGCTCATTGTACTTCCTCTCAAGTTTATCATGTTTCCCTTTGAGCTCCTTTTTAGAGGCTTTGAGCTCCTTGAGTGGGAAGATACAATTTCAAGTTGATCTCTAAGCTCATCACTAGATTTTTGCAATTTTTCACATTTTCATTAAGAGAAGTATTATCACTATCAAGCTCATCATTTTGGGCTCTGGTTTTGATGATGATTTTAGTATACTTGTTAATCAATTTTACAAGTTAATCATAAGAAGGTGAGTCATATTCATCATCACTATCAGTATGACTTTCATCATCACTATCATCATGTTCAGAGTTTACCTTCTTGTCATGTTTCCCATGATGCAATAGTGTGTAGAGGATGGAGACAAAGGTAGTGGTTGTGGTGGCGATGGAGACCCAATACCAATGGCGGCAACCTTCTCATCATCACTCTCTTCATCGGATAATCCACAAGAACACTCAATATTAGTGAGCCAATCACCAACAATGTATGCCTTGCCATTGCTTTTCTTGTGGTACTCCTTGTCATCCTTCTTCTTTTCTTGCTCATCATCATCACTTGAGTCATCTTTCTTACTTTTACCCTTCTTCTTGTACTTTTCCTTGGGAGGCTTCGGGCAATGATGAGAGAGATGCCCAAGCTTGTGGCAATTATAGCACTCCATCTCGGAGATGGGCTTTCTCTTGCTACTTGTGCAGAACTTATTTTTCTTGCTATAAAACTTGATGCCATTCTTGTGAAGCTTCTTCATCATCTTGGTCATCTTCTTCATCGTAAGAGCAAGACTAGCATCATCAACTTCACCATCACTTGTTCTACCGCTTGCACCAGGGCCGCCCTTCAACTTCACCATCACTTGAATTGTCATAAATGACCTTCTCTTTGCCTTTTCTTTGACGGCTTGCATTAAGAGCTAAGTCCTTCTTCTTGGATGATGAGCCATCCTCGGGAGTGAGATGCATGTACATCTCATGAGCATTGACCTTTCCCAATATTTGAGTTGGTGTAGCATTGGAAAAGTCACCTTGATGAAGCACGGTGACAATGTGGCCATACTTGTCAATGGGGAGGACACAAAGGATCTTTCTTGCAACATCGGATGGAGACATTTGGTTGAGTCCAAGCCCATTGTGTTCCTCTACAATGATATTCAAGTGAGAATACATCTCATTAGCACTTTCATTGGATTTCATCTAAAATGCATTAAGCTTGAGCATAACAAGATGATAGTGTTCCTCACACTCACTCTTGGTTTCCTCATGGAGCGCACAAAGTTCCATCCATAGTTCATGTGCGTTCTTGTGGTTCCAGACTCGGTTAAAAACATCCTGGCAAATGCCTCTAAAGATGTGATTTTGGACCTTTGCATTCCATTTCTCTTGTTCCTCCTTATTAGGAGTAAGAGCAACACCTTCCTTAGGTTTGGGGAAGCCTTGAGTGGCAGCTTTAAGGCATAGTGGGTTTTGTGCTTCTAAGTATGATTCCATACGGACTTTCCAATATGGGAAATCATCTCCTTCAAACATGGGCGGTGGCCCATCCCCATTAGACATCTTGCTCTAGGTGGTTAAGCCTAATTAATGAACACTTAGCTCCAGTACCAATTGAAAGGATCAAGATGCCCAAGAGGGGGGTGAATTGGGCTATTATAAAAATTCTTGCAATAATTAAAACCTATACTAGCCCATTTCACCCCTTGTGCCTAAAAGTGTTTCTATTTCTACCGCACAAAAGTTTTGCACCCTAAGTTCCAATCCTACTCTAGCATGGCAATTCTAAGAATGTAAAGACAAGAATTGAATTGCTCAAAAGTAAATGCTCAAAGTAAACAGAGGAAGAAGAACGCTATGATGTTTTTTGAGGTATCGGCAAGTCGCCACTCCCTACTAGTACTCGTTGGAGCACCCGCGCAAGGGTATCGCTCCCCTTGATCCTCGCAAGGACCAAGTGCTCTCTATGGCTGATTCTTCATCACTCCAATGCGGTGAATCATCAGAAACCACTCACAACTTGAGTTGGGCCATCCACAAGCTCCACTAGATGATCATCGAACTCCCAATCACCACCAAGCCGTCTAGGTGATGGCGATCACCAAGAGTAACAAGGAGAAACTCTCACTTGACCTCGCAAAGCCTAATGAGATGATGGATGCACACTTGCTACTCTTGAATCACTCATGAGGGCTAGACCATGGATTCTCAAATCACTAGTACCTCACTTAGGGCTCTTGCACTCTCTTGCACTCAAATATATGCCTCAGCTGAACCAAATGAGCAAGAGAGGTCATATGGAGGAGGTGGGGTTGTATTTATCGGGCCAAACCCAAAATCCAACTGTTACCCCTGACCTCACAAATATTACATAGCACAGGATGAGTTCGACGCCTAGCATTGGACGCATCCAACACGTATAAGTTCAAATTCCAAACTAGCCGTTACAAGCATTGGACGTGTCCAACGCTCACCGTTGGACGTGTCCAACGATCAACTCTTCTCGCGGTGCTCCCTAAGTAGCGTCCGAAGGGTGTTGGACGCGTCCAACGCCAATGTCCAATGCATGCAAATCCAAGGTGATAGTGCTGGATAGCACTGGACGCGTGCAACGCTATCCAACTGCCGCATCCAACACATTATACGAAGATCGTTTGACTTCCAATTCAAACCTTTGTGAACGGCTTGGACTCCAATCGATCTTAGGGCTTTCTTGTGGCTTCCTAGCACTAAGTTTCACAAGTGTGCACCACACCTAAACCATTAGACTTAACTAGGTCAAGCTACCCATTTGCACCCCCCTTAATAGTACGGCCAAAGGAAAAACAAAGTCCTATCGACTAATCCGTCATCCTCCAACACCATCGACAAACGGACCTAATCATTCTAAACCTTGTCATCCATACTTTGAAACAAAAATGATTTCCATCGATAGGGGGCATGAAAAACATATTGCCCAAGATTGCCATTACCATGACCTAACTTACCACTGTTTCTACAAAACACATGTTAGTCATGATAATTACATTGTCATCAATCATCAAAGCCCACATCAAGGGGCCTAGATGCTTTCAGTGAGGAAGCAAGCTCAACAAGCTCATCCTGAAGAATCAGCAATTCATTGTATGCAGTGCTAGACATGGGAATTCTAAAACAATAAACCAGATTGCTTGAGTTTAATATAGTGTAGAGGGAAAGCTTAGGATCTTTGGCATAACCAAAGAGAGTAGGGTATAGATCTGAATGCATTTTTCCTTCAATGATATCTCCTAGAAGCTAATTGTGTCCCCTCTTCCTGGCTTGCATAGAGCAATGCCTCTGTGCTAAACATGGAGCCCGAGGATGTCTTTCCACCAGAAAGAGCCTTTCTCTCTAGCAAGGTTTGGAACAACATTTGTATAATACATGCTCCATATCAGACTAACCCACTGAGTGTTGTGTTTTCTATAAAACTTATCCAACTGTTTGAGCAACAGGGCTTCATTTTGCAGGCTCAGGTTAGTGAGACCTAAACCACCCTTGGCTTTAGGCATTTGAACCAGCTTCCAGATAGCAATATTGTGTCCATCATTCACTCTCCAAAGGTAGTTTTTCCTGTATTTGTCTATGACCTCAACCACGCCCACAGGCAACTTTAGAGAGCACATATAGTATGTTGGCAAAGAAGACATCATAGAGTTCACAAGTTGGAGCCTACCAGCCTATGTGAGAAATTGAGAAGTAGCAGACATTCTTCTCTCAATTCTACAAATCAGTGGTGCAAAGTCTTTCACCTGTGGTTTAGTAAGTCCCATAGGTAACCAAAGGAAAGAGCCCACAAAGCAACCAAATGTGCTAGCCAATGAGTTTCACTTCTTTTGATCAATGTTGATGGGAATCTCAGACATGATGTATGAAAATTGACCTTTAAGCCACTGGACATGGAGAGTTTGTGCAGTATTTCTTACAGTAATACCAACTGGGATTCGGAACCTTGCATCACTAGGATGGTGTCATCTACGTACTGAATAACTGGAAAGGGGCAATCAGTGTTCTATGGGAATGGGGGTGCAAGTTGCCCAGCTGGTATTCATGATTTATTATGCACTAAAGGAGATCAGCGGCAATGAAAAATAGCAAGGGGGAGAGGGGATCCCCTTGTCTGACTCCCCTTTTACACTTGAATTCCTTGCCAGAGGTGCCATTCAAGAGCAAAAAAGAAGTAGCAAAGCTAAGCAGATCTTCAGTCCAGGTGATCCATATGTTTGGGAAGCCTTTGGCCTTCAACATGTCTAGGATCAGTTTGTGCTCAACTAGGTCAAAGGCCTTCTCAAAGTCAAGTTTGAGGATAACAATTTCTCTCTTAGAATGATGACACTGATGCAAGTATTCAAATACCCAACCCAGGCAATCCTGAATGGTCTTACCTTTGATGAATCCATATTGATTTCCATGGACTACTTCCATAGCCACTCCCTGGAGTCTATTTGCAAGAATTTTAGTGAGCACCTTCAGGGATGTGTTGAGCAAGCAGATATGTAGGGTTATTAGGGTGCTATGCTAGCTAGAAAACAAAACTTTTCTACCTTATAAACTAGGTTCTACTAGTAGATATAGGTCACAGGATTACCACTAGACGCGTAGATGCAGCGAAAGACTCGATGTAGTCAAACACGTCGCAGAAGTGCCATGCAGTTGCGTGGTCGTCCGTCAAGTACACCATTCACTTGTAGATCATCCGAGCACATTCCCAATCAATCCAACTAGTCGCTGACCAGTCCAACTAGTTGCCAACCACCGTGATAGACCAGGTCTGTCTTTGTGCTGCAGATGCAACATCTCCAAGGTATCACACACGTGCGAGAAGAAGCAATGCGCAACCGGACTGCTAGGTCCGCAAGGAGCAAAGGCGTGAGCGTGGGGTGGGCGACGGCAGCTGAATAGATTGATGGGATTGGATCTACCTCGCCCCTACCCCTTGCTTGTATAGGCGTCCATATGCAACCCCGACTTGGAGGCCCATCAGGAACCCTAAGCCTTGTCTAATCCGGGTCCAACCCGAACTAGGCTTTCAACCCTTAAGCGTGCGACCCTATGGGTTCACGCACACATAGACATGGGCCAAGTACTCCTACTCACCCAATAGTTGACAGCGGCCTCTAGCAAGGCATGGCAACTCCTATGCATACACAAAAATCATATTAGATGAACCACTAGGACCACGTACAAGTTATTCCCTTTGCCACTGATATATGGTTCAACTCATGGGTCAACACTTAACCCAAGCACGGCCATGCATTTTTTGATCCAATCACTTGAGTGATCCAGTGATCTCTCTCTCTCATGTAGAGAGGGGCAAATTCCATCTTGACTGTCTATATCTCATAGCATGCTTCCCGAGCACCCGAAGACCACCTTTATAACCACCTAGTTACAGAGCAGTGTTTGATAATCCCTATGTAGGCCGTTTCACATCTTGAGTACATACCATAATCTCAGGTCTAAGGACATAACGTACATGATGTGAATAGAGACAATCTCAAGTCGGGTCAGTCCAGCCTACATGTCTCACATGTGCCCACATTATTAGTTCGACATCTCTATGCCCATGACTTATGAAACATAGCCATCAACTAATACATGTGCTGGTCTAATATTCAAGTGTGTTCTCATAAGAACGCCGACCAGGGACAACTTTAGAATAACCATTCAAGTAATTGAGTTCCACAATTAATTCACATAATCGCCGATCAACACAAGTTGTCTATAATGGATATCCAATGAACACTTAATGCATGTCATAGATACAATTGAAATATCATCTCTATGATTACCTCTAGTGCATATTCCCAACAATCTTCCACTTGCACTAGAGTTAATCTCTAAGATGTCTAATCCCCATGGACCTCATGTGCGCCTCAGGCTTAGGCTGTGAAAGAGCCTTTGTTAAAGGATCTGCTATATTCAAATCCGTATGTATTTTGCATAGTTTGATCTCTTCTAGTTTCACAAACTGTCGAATGAGATGAAACTTTCGGAGTACATGTTTGTTCTTATAGTGATCCCTAGGCTGCTTAGCCTATGCAATCACCCCATTGTTATCACAATGTAAATTCAATGGGCCTGACGCATTAGGAAACACACCATGTTCAATAAGGAACCTCCTCAACCAAACACCTTCCTTTGTAGCTCCACCAGCCGCAATGTACTCGGCTTCTGCTGTAGAATCAGTGACCGTTTCCTGCTTGGAACTCTTCTAGCTTACTGCACCACCATTTATTGTGAACACAAAACCTGATTGAGATAGTGAATCATCCGCGTCGGTTTGGAAGCTAGCATCAGCGTAACCATTTACAACGAGCTCCTTCTCACCTCCATAGATTAGGAACACATTCTTAGTCCTTCTCAAGTATTTAAGAATGTTCTTAACCAGCATCCAGTGACTCTCACCAGGATTAACTTGGTACCTACTCACAACACTTAGAGCATATGCGACATCTGGAAAAGTACATATCATGGCATACATGATGAAACCAACTGTCGAAGCGTATGGAACTTTACTCATGCACTTGCGCTCAGCATCAATGGAAGGATACTATGTATCACTGAAGCGCATACCATGTGACATAGGCAAGAACCCTTTCTTGGACTATTCCATGTTGAACCGCTTCTACACTTTGTCAATGTACGTCTCTTGGCTTAATCCTATTAGCCTTCTCAACCTATCTCTATAGATTTTAATGCCCAAGATGTATGCTGCCTCTCCCAAATCCTTCATGGAAAAACTATTATTCAGTGAAGTCTTTATGGGTTGCAACATTGAAATGTCATTCCCGATCAGTAATATGTCATCCTAATATAAGATCAGAAACACAACAGTGCTCCCACTTTCCTTCTTGTAAACACAAGGTTCTTCTTCATTCTGACGGAGGCCAAAACCTTTGACGACCTCATCAAAACAAATATTCCATCTCTAAGAAGCTTGCTTTAACCCATAAATGGATTTCTTAAGCTTGCATATTTTTCTAGCATTTTTAGGATCAACAAAGCCTTCGGGCTGTATCATATACACGTCCTCTTTTAAATTCCCATTTAGAAAGGTTGTTTTAACATCCATCTACCATATCTCATAATCAAAATATGTAGCAATTCCTAGAACAATCCGAATAGAGTTGAGCATCGCTACCGGTGAGAACGTCTTGTCATAGTCAATCCCTTGAACTTGCCGAAAATCCTTTGCAACAAGCCGAGCTTTATAGACATGAACATTTTCGTCCATATCCTTCTTCTTGAAGTTCCATTTGCACTCAATGGGTCTAACCCCATCAGGCGGGTCAACCAAGTTCCAAACCTGATTGTCTCCCATGGAATCTATCTCAGATCTCATGGCACTCTACCATTTCTTGAAATGTGGGTTCATCATCATCTAAGAATAACAGATCACCACGCAATTCGTGAAGTCTTGCTGATCTTCATCGTTGGGGCAGAATACCAACCACAGGTGGTTGAGATGTACCAACCACAGGTGGTTGGGATGTACCGACCATAGGAGGTTGGGGTGGTGTACCGACCACAAGTATATCAACTTGTTCTGCTACATTAGCATCACTCGTCAAGTCATTCACTAATGACTCATCTTGATCCTCTTCAAGATATACCTTCCGACCACTCCTATCTCCTTTGAGAAACTCTTTCTCAAGCAAGACACCGTTCCGAGCAACAAACACTTTGCCCTCTGATCGGCTATAGAAGTAATACCCTAAAGTTTCCTTTGGATATCCCATGAAGAAACACTTGTCTGACTTTGGTGCTATCTTATCAGATATCAACCATTTGACATAAGCTTCGCACCCCCAAACTTTTAGAAAAGACAAACTAGGACGCCGACCAGTCCACATCTCATATGGTGTCTTCTCTACAGACTTAGATGGTACCCTATTTAATGTGAAAGTGGCTGTTTCCAGAGCGTATCCCCAAAATGATAAAGGTAGGTCTGGCCGGCTCATCATAGACCAAACCATGTCCAACAAAGTCCGACTACAATGCTCGAACACACTGTTTCTCTGTGGTGTTCTAGGTAGCATAAGTTGTGGAACAATTCTGCAACTCTTAAGATGATTGCTAAACTTGTGACTCAATTATTCGCCTCCACGATCAGATTGCAAGACTTTAATTTTCTTGCCACGTTGATTCGCTACTTCATTCTAAAATTCTTTGAACTTTTCAAGTGTTTCAGACTTGTGCTTCGTTAGGTATACATATCCATATCTACTAAAGTCATCAGTAAAAGTAATGAAGTATTGGAATCCACCTCTAGCTATCGTGCTTAGTGGTTCGCACACATCAGTATGTATGAGTTCCAACAAGCTAGATGCTCTCTTAGGAAAACCTGTGAAAGGCACCTTGGTCATCTTGCCGAGCAGGCAAGCTTCACATGTCTCATAAGATTCAAAGTCAAACGAAGTTAGAAGTCCATCAGCATGGAGCCTCTTCATGCGATTTTCATTTATATGACCCAAATGACAATGCCATATATATGTAGGACTTAACTCATTAAGCTAAGGCCTTTTAGTAGTAACATTATAGACAGGAGGCTCATCAAGATTTAAAATAAATAATCCATTCACAATGGATGCAAAAGCCACAAACATGTCATTCTTGGAGATCACACAACCATTGTCTTTACACGTAAAAGAATAACCATCCTTCATCAAACATGAAGGTGACACAATGTTTTGACTTAAGCTAGGAACAAAATAACAATTATTCAATTCCATGATAAATCCTAATGGTAGGTGAAGTTGCATTGTCTCGACGTTCAACGCAGCAACTCTTGATTGTTGCCCACGCGGAAGTCAACTTCTCCCTTTTCAACGCTTCTACTTCTTATCATTCCTGCATTGTATTGCAAATATGAGCAACCGATCTGTTATCAAATACCCAGGAATTGATATAGGAGTTAGTGAGAAAAATGTCCGTAACATGAAAAACAAGGGTACATGTAGCAGTAATACCTTTACCACCGTCATCCTTCTCTAAGGACGCCAAGTACTCCTTACAGTTCCTTTTCTGGTGACCTTTCCCCTTACAGTAGAAGCAATCTGAATTTGCAGATGGTCCAGCCTTGGTAGCAGATGGGTTTGGCTTAGAGATCTCATCTTAAGCCTTGCCCTTCTTCTTTTTCCAAGAATTGCCCTTCCTCTTGAACCGAGGCCTATTTTGGACCACCAACACTTGGCTACTGCTGGCACCTTTCTTGATGTTGACTTCTACTATTTTTAGCATGCCACATAATTCACTCAAGCCTCTCTCCGCCCCATGCATATGGTAGTTCGAGATAAAGTTTCCATAACTAGGCGGAGGAGACGAGAGGACAAAATAAGTCGCTAACTCTTAGCTAATTGGGAAGCCTAGCTTCTCCAACCTCTGAGTGTAACCAACCATCTTGATTACGTGTGGTCCAACTTCTGCACCCTCTGCAAGCTTGGTCTCAGCAAGCGCCTTAGAGCCATTGAACCTTTCAGTCCTAGCTTGTGTGTGAAGGACCGAAAACGGCGACCAGAGGGGTGAATGGGAGCCGAAAACTTTTTCTTCAAAATCCTGACCAAATAGAAACATTGCCGAGCACCACCAAGCCTATGCAAAGAAGGAGGGTAGAAGCATAGAATAGAAAGCAGCTAGTCGGGAGCTAGTCAGGAACAGAAAGAAACCTGGTCGGCAACTAGTTCGGACCACACTAACCACGATGGTCGACAGCAAGACAAAAGCTGGTTGGTAAACTACTCCGGACCACATCAAACAAAGGTGGTTGGGAACAGAGCTGGAACAAGTCGAGAACAAAATGAAGCTAGTCAAGAAACTGGTCGGGACCACACAGCTCATAGTAGTCAGCAAGAAATCAGAAGCTAGTTGCAAACTAGTCAGGAACATCTGGCCTGAATTGGGAGGCGCTTCTGCGCTACAGTACTACTGCTTGTTCTCCCACATCTGCCAACAAGTTCCACAAGGACAGCAATCAGACCACCAACGAAAGAACTAGAGAACAGGAGTCAAGGGCAGGTGCTGCTCAAACGAGCTCACTCGGCACCTGTGCACACGATGCTGGTAACACTGCTGTTAGTTCCCACTCAGTCAGAAAGCAGGGAATTGAAAGAACTCAGGAAGGACACCTGCTCGGAACAGCATGAACACGGGAGGAGAAATCAATAGAAGCTAGATCTGACTAGCATAGATTGATACCAGATTTTGCACAGGCAATCACAAGGGAGATGGAAAACTATCCCCAAGAATTCAAAGCCCATTTTGAACATAGTAGCCCGGAGTCACAAATCTAGGCAGAAGAACATAGTTTTCCCAAAACACAAACTGCTCGGTTTCTTGATGCACGAGTGGAATTGGTTCAATTCACTTGGAGACCTAGTTCATCACCTGACAAAGCATCAATCAACACAAAAAGATTGAGCCAAATTGCTCCAAAATTGACGAATCAAAGCTCATCCAATGATTCTGCAAAAAGTCAACACACCACAAAAAACAAACCAAAATCACAGATCGGCTAGAAAAAGCCCAGAGGCCTCCATTCCCAGACAAAAATATCTCACAAATACATGGGTAAAATTCTTGTTCATGGACCTCTACAAGAACACTAACTGAAAAGGGAAAAAAAACAAAACCACACAGAGGTAAGCAACAGCGACTAAGTGGTGTGGCCGAGAAAGGTCAGTCTGGTGGGGCGGCTGTCCACTCTTATTTATAAGCCTACTACATAATTCCACTACTGCCCCTAGATATTTATTAGAACGAACCAACTAGCCAAGGGCACTATGGTCCATCTCAAAGTTTCCTGACCGGTAGCCTTCTCACCGTTAGCCTTGTCTCGACGCAATCTCCCCAATGTCGCCATGTGCCATCCGTCCGCATTAGGACCACCCAGGTTTAGAGGTGCAAACCTGCGAAACCCATCGCTGATGGTTTTGAGGGCAAACCACCAAACCGTCCACGAGTATCGTACCCCGTACGCATCCCCTGCTGATGGTTTTGAGGACAAACCACCAAACCTCCTCGCGAGTAGCATCGCCCATACGCATCCCTCGCCATGTACACTTGCCCTTGTTGATGTCCCAAGTATCAGCCACCGTAGCTGGCCACCTGGCCATCTGGTCCCTCGGTCCAAGCCTCATGTCTGCCCATCTCCGCACCCGGTCCATCAGCACAGCACGCCCTACTTGAGCTTCACCCGACCACTGCCACTGCCTTCGGACTCCACACCTGCACAACACAAGCCAAGAGACACATTTTGACACATAACCCTATGCCAGGGAATCAATAGAACCACCAAACTGACCACCAACCAAAGTGTTGGACATGTTGACAATCGCTCATCACACCAACAAAAGATGCTACACCATGATATGGAAAATCATGTGTCTGCAATCTCCCCCTTGATGAGTGCATTGTCAACACCAACACAAAGCCAGAGAAAGCGAACTCAAATGACCAAAAGCCAAAGAAAATCTCGAAACGGTCACTTGCCTTGAGCAAAGCAAAGAGCAACAACAACAAGCTCAAAACACCTGAAAGCAACTAGACCCTCTAGGCAGAGGTAAACGGCTTGACACGTCTAGCAACAGCAAATGTGCAACTCCCCCTTGACAAGTGCATCAACCTCAGAAATGCACATGGATGCACACTCTGGATTTGTGGAAACATTCTCCCCCTTGTTGACAAAAGCACTTATCAAGTGGACAAGATAGAAGCTCCCCCTTAAAGCATGCTATGAAATGCACAAGATGTACAATGCGAATATACAAAGCTTCAGGAGTATATCAAGTTTAATAAAATCATGCTCAAGTTGGTATGGCACATGTATTACAATAGGGGCAAGATAAAGCCAATGCTCAAACTAATGAAACAAAATGAAATATGAATCATAAGCATTTTGACTAGTTTTAAGCATATTTCATAAAAGGTGTTCACCAAAGAGGATAGCACATAGGAAATATAAGCAGGAGATCAAACTAGTGCTAGCACATGTATACAAAAGTGAACTACCCCATATAGCGATCATACATCATGTCTCAAGGAAGCACTCAACACTTATAGCTTCAACATTGATTGGAGTTTTACAGTGGAGTACAAGGTTACTTTTAGACATGTGTATGTGAGAGTATCAAACCTTCCGCCAAAAGATTTTGTTATTTTTATCATGTTTTTCAACCACGCCGAGTTCATCCCTTGTGCATGTAGGAAGTCATCTCGTCACGAGTGGTTGTGACTAGCACTACAATGCCCAAGTTCATCTCACTCGAGTGAATGAGAAGCAGTCTTGTGACATTGCCGTGGCACAGTAAAGATCCAACTCCAAAACATTTTCATCATTACTTAGCTTAGACATCAAGTTTTAGCACAAAGATATCAAGAGATCTGAGCTAAGTATATGATTCAAGAAACATGAGACATAGCAGCTGAAGCATACATGTGAAAGCAACATGGATCTGTAACACATCCTATAAATGCTAGTTGCCATCTCAAGGGTGAACATTTTTCAGAGTTTATCATTCATTAAGCAAGTTCACATTTATAAAATAAGCTTAGTTCATAATATGTATCAAGATGATCAAAAAGAGCCTAAACTGTTGTGGCCATCATGTATCCATAAGACATACCAACAAAAGCATAAACAGAAACAACAAGCTATACAAGTGAAGCTAAGAACATGATATATGATACATGATGTGATGCAATGCAATATGATACAAAAGCGAAAACAAAGAGAGACAAAGAGAGAAAGACTACTATACAAGATATAAAGCATCCCACAACTAAAATGGGAAGCAAACACCCAACTCTCCTGGAAAATATGCAAACTGGCTTTGGTTGAGAGGTTTGGTGAAAATGTCAGCTAGCTGGTGCTCGGTGTGGATATGTCTCAAGTCTATGGTTCCTTTTTCTTGGTTGTCTCTCAAAAAGTGGTACCTCACCTCAATGTGCTTGGTCTTAGCATGGAGCACTAGGTTTTTGGCTACACTTATGGCACTGGTGCGTCACAGTAAAGTGGCACTCGGGTGAAATCTAAAGAAAAATCTCTCAAGGTAGCAACTATCCAAAGCAGCTGAGAGCAACAAGTGGCAGCAGCAACATACTCAGCCTCATAGGTGGATTTGGCTATGGAAGACTACTTGCAACAGGACCAAGAAATGAGAGACGAACCAAGAAACTAACAAGTACAGAAGTTGACTTCCTCTCAACACGAAAGCCAACATAATCAGCATTTCAATAGCCTGAAAGTGAGAGGGTGGAAGCGGTTGAGTACCAAAGACCAAACTCAGGAGTGAAATGAAGGTACCTCATGATCTTCTTGACAGCTTGATGATGAGACGTGCGCGGTGAAGACTGAAAGTGCGCACAAAGATAGACCGTGAACTGGATGTCCGGTCTTATTGCCGTCAGGTACAGCAGCGACTCGATCATGCTACCATACTCCTTTTGATGAACGGCTTCTCCCTCAAGGTCTTCATCCAAGTCAATGGTAGTCGCCATGGGCATCGAAAGAGGCTTGGCCTCGCCCATGTTGAACTTCTTCAGCAGATCCTTGGTGTACTTGCCTTGGTGCACAAATGTCCATTCCCGAGTTTGCTAGATTTGCAACCCGAGAAAGAATACCAACTCGCCCATCATGCTCATCTTGAACTCCCTGCTCATCAAATTAGAAAACCTTGCCACAAGGGCATGTGAAGAGCCACCAAAGATTATATCATCCACGTATATTTGCACAATGAGAATGTCTTTGCCTTGCTTGAGGAGAAACAAAGTTTTATCAATAGAGCCCATAGAAAAACCCTATCCTAGCAAAAAGGACTTCAACCTAGCATACCAGGCTCTAGGGGCTTGTTTGAGACCATACAAGCCTTTGTGGAGTTTGTAAAAATGGTCTAGGTGCTTTGGATTTTCAAAACCAGGGGGTTGGCTCACATACACTTCCTCCTCTATGTACCCATTGAGAAAAGCACTCTTGACATCCATCTGATACAGCTTGAAGCCTTTCAAAGATGTAATGGCTAAAAGGATCCTAGTGGCTTCTAAATGGGCAACAGGAGTAAAGGTTTCCTCAAAGTCTATCCCATCTTTTTGGCAAAACCCCTGAACAACCAACCTAGCCTTGTTCCTAACTATCACCCCGTCCTCACTTTGCTTGTTCTTAAACAACCACTTGGTACCTACGGGATGACAATGTGGAGGTGGAGAAACTAGGACCGAAACTTGGTTTCTCTCAAAGTTCTCAAGCTCCTCATGCATGGCATTGACCCAATCAGCATTAGATAAAGGGTGTCCAATATCTTGGGGCTCAAAATTGGCAATAAAGGCAGAATGTGCGAAATGAGAGATTTTGTATGACCTGTTGCGAGTGACACACTGGTTGAGGTTACTGATCATTCTCTCAGGAGGATGATGACACTGAATGTGTACTGGTGCCATTCTTGATGAAGTAGCCTCCCCCTCAACTGTAGCTAGAGTTTCCTCAGGTGCAAGAGAGGGAAACTGGTCGTTCAGCCCCCATGAAATTGAAGAAGAAGGATCAGGGCCTTGAACCAATGTATTCATCGCAGGGTTGACAGGGGCAGTTGGTGGAGTCAGCTCGGAAGCACCCCAATCAGCATCGTCCTGCTCCTCTTCCACAAAGATGCTTTCACCCATCTCTTGATTACCTGCACACTCAAAGACAAGAGAAAAACCAGGTGTGGTTTCATCGAAGGTAACTTCACAGTCTCCATGACACGGTGTCTTAAGATTAAGTACTCTATATGCACATGAGTGAGTAGCATAACCGAGAAAAATGCCATCAGAAGAATGAGACTCAAACTTGTCTAAGTTACCTTGCTTAAGAATGAAGCACCTACACCCAAAAACTCTGAAGTAGCTCACCTTGGGAGGATGCCCAAACCGCAACTCATAAAAAGTCTTCTTTGTAAAAGCTCAAAGGAAAATGCAGTTTGAACATGACAAGCTATGTTGATCGCTTTGGCCCAGTACTGCCTAGGAGTCCTATGCTCATCGAGCATTGTCTTGGCCATCTCAACAAGGGTCCAAATCTTGCGCTCAACAACCCCATTCTGCTGAGGCACATAAGGTGAAGAAAGCTGATGCTCAAGACCTAAAGATTTGCAAAAAGCTTCAAAATGAGAGTTCCTGAATTCAGTGCCATTGTCACTGCGTATAGCTCTCATGGCATTCTTGGGAAGCTTATTTTGTAGCCTAAAAATCAATTCCTGCACATGGGAAAATGCTTCATCCTTGGACTCCATGAAAAAGACCCAAGAATAGCGAGAAAAATTGTCCATGATCATAAGAACATACCACTTCCCCCCATCCGACCAAACCCAAGCTGGACCTACAGTGTCCATGTGAAGAAGCTCGCCGGGTTGTTTGGTCATCACTTGGTTTATAAAGGAATGAGAAGCAGAAACCATCTTCCCGTGATGACACGAGTGACAAACCAAATCCTTCTCGAGCTTTAGCTTAGGCAATCCTCGGATTAGATCAAGAGAGCTCAACCTTGTAAGTAAGTCAAAGCTCAAATGACCAAGCCTCCTATGCCACTTCCAAAGCTCAGAAGAACTGCCTGCCACCAAACACCGAGAAGTGCCGAAAGAGCGAGAAAAATCAGCATGAAAGACATGGCCAAAAGGCACAATCAAGTAAACAAGATCACCACGAGAATCCAAAATGCAAGAAAGGCCTGGCTTAAAGCGCACTTCAAAACCATCTCTAAGGAGTTGCGAGACCGAAAGAAGATTGAAATGCAAGCTCAAAACCAAAGCAACATCCTTGAGCACAAAGTTCCCATTGAGCTTTACTGACCCACAAAAAAGCACCTTACCCTTACCATTGTCCCCAAAAGTGATGTACTCCTTGGAGGTCATGGGGTTGAGGTTGGAGAACCAATTTGAGTTACCGGTCATGTGGCGCGAACACCCAGAATCAACAAGCCATATGTTCTCCAAGCCTCCATGCTGCATCAATAGAAAGACATGGGATGAGCAAATGATCCAACTCTGGGGTTAGTAAACTGAGGAGAATACAAGTGCTGGGTCATTTGCCCTGGAAAAGTGTTAGGAAAAACACCACACATGCCATGTCCCATGGAAGAGAAGTGATCACCACAAGAGAGAAAACATGGTCTGCTAGAAGTGTAGGACTGAGAGCCACTGTCATGGGACCTGGAGTCATATTGAGGATGACTTGGTCAACGCCGAGCATGACCATCACGTGGTATCACAAACTAAGGCCTAGCCCCTTGAGATCTTGCACCTCTCGGTCTAGAGTTACGCCTCTGAGCAGGTGAACTATGCATGCCATGAGAAGGGTGATACATGTTCTGCTGGTAAGGCTCAAACTCACGCCTCTCATCTCTCTTCCTCCTAAAGCAAAATTCAAACAAGTGACCTTCCCTCTTGCAATAGTCACAGTGATACACCTTTCTCTTGGGTGGTGGTTGACTCACTCTGTTGTGGGCATGGTTCACTCTTGGAAATGACTTGGCTTTAGGAAGGGGCTTATCAGAGATGTTTGGCAGAGTGTCAAGTGGGTTCCTGAGGGTGTTTGGTTTTGGAATCCACACTTGTTTCTGAGGAGTTCTGAGAGGCTCTTCGAGTACTCCATCCATCACACTCACCATGGTAGGCTCAGAGGGCTTAGGTGGGTTAATATTTATGAGCTCGGGAGGATTGGTGGGTTTCTCACTCGTGCTCAAACCACTATGTTCACCAACCTTGCTAAAGACATTGTTACCCTTCCCACCTGAAGCAAACCCTAAACCTATAGTGTTAGCACCCCTCTTGTACTGACTCAGCATCATGCCCAACTGTGGCTCACTGCAAGAAAGCCAACTCAACATGTGCCGAAGGAATGTGTTTTCCTCTTCGGTCTTTCTCTTGTCTTGCCTATAGTTAGCAAGCTCTAGCTCCAAAGCCTCACAGCAAAGACACCAGTACTAGTACCATCCGCACTAGACTTCTCAAGAAAAGCAATCCTAGCAGCCTTCTCAGAAAGCTCAGAGCACACCTTAGCACAAGACTTGCAAGGACTTGACAAAACAGGCTCAGCTCTAGCCCTATCCAACTTCTCAACCAAAGAATACTTAGACTACAAAGAAACAAGACTAGACATGTGAACAGCGCATTCATCACACTCAGTCTCATTTGGCAGTACAGCTCTCTCCTTCTTAACACACTCAAGTTCATCTAAAGCCTTGAGATACTTAGCCTTGAAGCTATTGTGCACTTTAGCTGCACGAATGAGCAAAGCATCTTGCTTAAGCATGGTGTCATTCATAGATTCAAGTTCAGTGAGGAGAGATTTGATTGTGTATTCTACCTCAAGCTCGGTGTCGGTCTTGTCATTGTGGTCGATGGAGGTGTCATCAGCAGCCATGGTGCAGTAACCGCCTCGGCGCTTGTCGGCGTAGAAGCTCAAGCCATTGAACTTGTTCTCGGTCTTCTTCTTGGACTCATCATCACTGAGTCACCCTCAGAGTCAACATCGCTAAAAGACATGACAAGGGCCCACTGCTTTACTTCCAGCTGCTCGAAGTACTTCTTCTTCATGTGCTCGGGGTTGAAGCCTTTCTTAGACTTGTACTTGTCCTTGTGCTTGGGATGGTCGGGCTTGCCGGAGTAGCTCTTGTGCCTGTTGGGGCAGCTGGCGATGTAGTGGTCGGGCTGTCCACATCCAAACCAACCTTGCTTGTTGCCACCACATCATCAGTTCAAGCGATTATTGTGAAACCTCGAGAACTTGCTGATGACAAGCGCCAGCTCATCATCCACAAAAGCTTCCATCTACTCCTCTGTTGCAGACACAAGAGAAGACAAGGCAAGAGACAACTGTGATGGATTAGCTAGAGAAGAATTTGAACTTGAGTTACCTGATACCAAGGCCATGGTAGGAGCAGACGGGTTCTTGATCCTCGCCTATGTCTTGAGGTCGATCTCGGTGGACTTGAGCTTACTAAACAGCTCATCCACAATGAGAGTATCGTAGTTGGCCGATTCAATGATCGCCTGCACCTTGACCTCCCAGATCCTCCGATCTAGAGCATAAAGAAGCTTGAGTGCTCTCTGATGATCGTCACAGGGCATTGCTGCATTGTTAGCTCGCATGTTGTTCACAATGGTGGTAAAGCAAGAAAACATTGAGTCAACAATCTCTCCATCAACTTGAGTAAAATTCTCGTATTCCCTATTGTATGTCTCGTAGAGTCTAGTTTTGACATGGGCTGTACCCTCACGGAAGCTTCGAAGCCTCCTCCAGATCTCCCGAGCAGTCACACAATTAGGAACACGGTCAAACTCAAAAATCGACAAAGCAGCATAAAGCTAAGCACGAGGAATATTGCTAGCATTGTGTTGGTCAATCTGTTCTTAATTGACCCATGCACCAAGCACCTGGTACTCAGCATTCTCAATGATCTCCCAAACACGCCAAACGATCCATTGTAGATGCGCTTGCATCCAGATCTTCCAGTATGAGTAGTTCTCCCCATTAAATTGGGGCGGTTTACTGACCGGTGTTGCAAAGCAATATTGCCTTCTGTGGATCATGGACCGATTAAGGTGGAAGTGATCCTTAACTAGCTCTGATACCAATTGAAGGATCAAAAACAACTACCAGAGGGGGTGAATGGGAGGCAAAAACTTTTTCTTCAAAATCCTGACCAAATAGAAACACTGCCGAGCACCACCAAGCCTATGCAAAGAAGGAGGGTAGAAGCAGAGAACAGAAAGCAGCTGGTCGGGAGCTGGTCAGGAACAGAAAGAAACCTGGTCGACAACTGGTTCAGACCACACTGACCACAAAATGAAGGTGGTCAGGAAACTGCTCCGGACCACGTCAAACAAAGGTGGTCGGGAACAGAGCTTGAACAGGTTGGGAAGAAAATGAAGCTAGTCAGGAAACTGGTGGGGACCACATAGCTCACAGTGGTGGGCAAGAAATCAGAAGCTAGTTTAGAACTGGTTAGGAACACCTGGGCTAAACTGGGAGGCGCTTCTGCGCTGCAGTACTACTGCTTGTTCTCCCACATCTGCCAACAAGTTCCACAAGGACAGCAATCAGACCACCGATGAAAGAACCAGAGAACAGGAGTCAAGGGCAGGTGCTGCTCAAATGATCTCACTTGGCACCTGTGCGCATGATGCTGGAAGCACTGCTGTTAGTTCCCACTTAGTCAGAAAGCAGTGAATTGAAAGAACTCATGAAGGACACCTGCTCAGAATAGCATGAACATGGGAGGAGAAATCAATAAAAGCTAGATCTGACCAGCACAGATCGATACTAGATTTCGCACAGGCAATCACAAGGGAGATGGAAAACTATCCCCAAGAAATCAAAGCCCAATTTGAACACAGTAGCCTAGAGTTACAAATCTGGGTAGAAGAACACAGTTTTCCCAAAACATAAACTGCTCAGTTTCTTGATGCACGAGTGGAATTGGTTCAATTCACATGGAGATCTAGTTCATCACTCGACAAAGCATCAATTAACGCAAAAATATTGAGCCAAATCGCTCCAAAATCGACAAACCAAAGCTCGTCCAACGATTCTACAAAAAGTCAACGCACCATAGAAAACAAACCAAAATCACAGATTAGCTAGAAAAAGCCCAGAGGGCATGAAGAGGATCAAGCCTCCATTCCCACACAAAAATATCTCACAAATACATGGGTAAAATTCTTGTTCTTGGAACTCTACAAGAACACAAACTGAAAAGGGAAAAAAACAAAACCACACAGAGGTAAATAGCGGTGGCTAAGAGGTGCGATCAAGAGAGGTTAGTCTGGTGAGGGGGCTGTACACTCTTATTTATATGCCTACTACATAATTCCACTACTGCCTCTAGATATTTATTAGAGCGATCCACCTAGCCAAGGGCACTATGGTCCAACTCAAAGTTCTCTAATCCGACGGCCACCACGCCATCTCACCGGTAGCCTTGCCTCGACGCAATCTCCCCGATGTCGCCATGTGCCGTCCGTCCGCATCAGGACCACCCAGGTTTTGAGGTGCAAACCTGCGAAACCCATCGCTGATGGTTTTGAGGGCAAACCACCAAACCATCCTCGCGAGTAGCATAGCCTATACGCATTCCCCACCATGTACACTTGCACTTGTCGATGTCCTAAGTGTTAGCCACCGTAGCTGGCCACCTAGCCGTCTGGTCCCTCGGTCCAAGCCTCGCATCTACCCTTCGCTGCACCCGGTCCGTTAGCACGGCATGCCCTACTTGACCTTCACCCGACCATTGCCACTGCCTCCGGACTCCACACCTGCACAACACAAGCCAAGAGACACGTTTTGACACATAACCCTGTGCCAAGGGATCAGTAGAACCACCGAACCGACCACCAACCAAAGTGTTGGACATGTTGACAATCGCTCATCACACCAACAAAAGATGCTACACCATGATATGGAAAATCATATGTCCGCAGCGTGCGGAACATCTCTTCTACTGCCACAATCATATCATTCACTAAATGACTATTATTGACCTACATTTGTAGATCAGGTTCCATGCAAGCAAGCATAAGGCAACTCACTTCAAGATCAGCATCTAATGCTCTCCTGTAAGCGGTTCTTTCAGCAGCAGTTGCATTTTCATCAGGCTCATCTGGTAATGGGGTGTCTAGAATTTCTTCCTTTTTCTCAGCCCTAAGAATAATTCTCAAGTTGCGGATCCAATCCGTATAATTTGTTCCATTTAACTTATCTTTCTCAAGAATTGAACGTAAAGTAAATGATTGACTACGGGCGGCCATTTATCTACAGCAAAAGTAATGCAAAATACTAAGACAATGTATTTATGAAGAGTAAACCATATCAAATAGAATCTACTCCCACTAAAATCAGTATCCCTTAATTGACACTTAGTGATTCAAAACCCACAACTAACATGCCGACCAGTGAGCTTTAGCATCACCGCTGGTCGGTATGGTAGATCGATAAGCAACACCTTGCTAATCATATCTCATATAACTCTTGTTGTTGGGCTAGCATCTCTATGCCAAGCACACAACCTACCCATGTTTTAAGATCCCTAACCGTTAGGATGACCTTGTTCAAGTAACCAAACCTTCTTTTAGTAAGTATCTGATACAAACCTGTCTAGTCAAGGAAAACCAGTGGCACCCTAATTTCATAGACCCACCACCAATTGTACAAGACTTGTGACAGTGCAAGGTTTGGGGAAGCATACAACTTAAACATTACTAAGGGATCATTCTACTTCATTACCGCATGAACATAGACAAAACATTATAGCATGTGAAAGTAGAACATAGTAAGAATGACATAAACATAGATATGACTTGGTATAGCCCATTGTTCCTTTAAGATCTCTATCTCAATGTCAATCTGTTCATCACGGTGATCCCCATCTCCATGGTACGTGTATGTCATCACTGTGGAGCATCCGCCAAGACTAGCTATCACTACCGTGAATAATTACATAGTCGTGAATCATCACCGATTGGCACGCAGGCGATTACATTAAAGTGACAATATCTATAAGGCTCCTGCCAATATTGTCCTCATGATGTGCAAGCCATGAATTAATTACATACATGCATCTCATGCACATAAGGGCTATACTAGTCATGAATTTCTGCAAAACAGAGTTAGCCGATATAGATGTCTAACGTTGCAAGGCCTAAAATTCTACTTTCCAAGTAGTTTGCAAATCTAATTTTGCTAAACCACAGCTTTGCGGTGGAGAATCGAATGTAAAATTTCATTTTGTATGTTTTTTGTTTAGAGTTTATCTCAATCCGAGTTACGGTTCAAAAGTTACAGCTGTTTTACCGAACAACACTTTTCTCAGCAACCCACTTCCCGGTAATAGATACCATCTACTGCCGTCGCACATCGCATGTGCTCGGCACTTGACCTAAGGCTCAATTCAATCAATCTAATTGATATCAAACTCGTCATGACTAGTTTTACATGTATCACTTAACTTGGATGGCGGAATTCCGATCGGTACGAGTAGATTGTTACAAGACCAACGTGGCAAGACGATGAACCAAGATCAGAGACTCATCTACAATAGTTCATATCACCATATGCCCATAGCCGGACCTATAACAAAGCAGCTACTGCTCTGATACCACTGTAGGGTTATGAGGGTGCTACGCTAGCCAGAAAACAAAACTTTTCTACCTCATAAACCAGGATCTACAGGTAGATATAGGTCATGGGATTACCACTAGACGCGCAGATGCAGCGGAAGACTCGATGTAGTTGAACACATCATAACAGTGTCATGCAGTTGTGTGGTCGTCCGTCAAGTACACTCTTTACTTGCGGATCATCCAAGCATGTTCCCGACCAGTCCAACTAGTCGTCAACCAGTCCAACTAGTCACCGACCAGTTGCCAACCACCGTGATCGACCAGGTCCATCCTTGTGCCGCAGATGCAGCACCTCCAAGGTATCACACACGTGTAGGAAGAAGCAATGTGCAACAGGACTGCTAGGTCCACGAGGAGCAAAGGTGTGACCGTGGGGTGGGCGATGGCAGCTGAATAGATCGAATCTGCCTCACCCCTACCCCTTGCTTATATAGGCATCCCTATGCGACCCCGACCTGGAGGCCCATCAGAAACCCTAAGCCTTGTCTAATCCGGGTCCAACCCGAACTAAGCTTCCAACCCTTAAGCATGCGACCCTATGGGTTCACGCACACATAGATATAGGCCGAGTAGTCCTACTCACCCAATAGTTGACAGCGGCCTCTAGTAAGGCATTGCAACTCCTATGCATACACAAAGATTATATCAGACGAACCACTACGACCATGTACATGTTATTCCCTTTGCCACTGATATATGGTTCAACTCGTGGGTTAACACTTAACCCAAGCACGGCCATGCATTTGTTGATCCAATCACTTGAGTGATTCAGTGATATATCTCTCATCGAGAGGGGCAAATTCTATCTTGACTATCTATGTCTCATAGCATGCTTCCCGACCACCCGAAGACCACCTTTATAACCACCTAGATACGGGGTGATTTTTGATAATCCATAAGTAGGCCATTTCACATCTTGAGTACATACCACAATCTCAGGTCTAAGGACATAACGTACATGACGTGAATGGAGAGAATCTCAAGTCGGGTCAGTCCAGCCTACATGTCTCACATGTGCCCACATTATTAGTTCAACATCTCCATGTCCATGACTTGTGAAACATAGCCATCAACTAATACATGTGCTGGTCTAATATTCAAGTGTGTTCTCACAATAACGCCGACTGGGGACAACTTTAGAATAACCATTCAAGTAATTGAGTTCCACAAACAATTCACATAATTGCCGATCAACAAAAGTTGTCTATAATGGATATTCAATGAACACTTCATGCATGTCATAGATACAATTGGAATATCATCATCTCTATGATTACCTCTAGGGCATATTCCCAACATGATAGGCCTAAAATCACAGACGATTTCAAGATTATCTTTTTTGGGGACAAATGTGATGTAGGATGAATTGATACTCTTCAGATCAGCCTGATGGTGAAAGAAGTCTTGGCAGAGTCTATAGATGTCACTCCTAATTATGGCCATGCTTTCTTGAAGAATAGGTTGTTGAAACCATATGGACCTAGAGCTTTGTCATTTGGGAGGTCATGGATGATGTCATCAATTTCCTGCCTACTGAAAGGCTGATAGAGATGCTGAAGCTCATGCCTATGATGGATGAGAATCTGAAGGTTAAACTGCATTGAGGTTTCCACTGTTGTGCCAAAAGTCTTCTTTTGAACTCCTGATAGAATAGGGCACTTTTCTCACCATGACTACTAACAACCTTGCCTGACTCCAAGTGGTCCTATCTGAGTAGTCATGTCACCTTGACCAAAATGGACCACATTTTTGAATAAAGGAATGTGCAATACCAAAATATGTCTTCAAACATGGAGTGGACCCCAAGTGGCTAGAGGCCTCTAGTGGGGTTGGTCGATCACACCATGGTCCCTTGTGCCCACCAAATAGTCTCCCAATCTCGTCCTTCCCGGACTCTGCTTACTAGTTCAGTAGGTTCACCCCTTTTCTTTGTCACATTTCTTTCAAATTTTGATGAAGTTCATGGGTGGCTCACTCGATTTGCCGATCGAGCTGTATGTCGGAGAAGTGATGTCATCCTAGGGAAAGTCAATGCCACACCAGAAGGCTATGCAGGGTTCATCAAAATCCCATGAATCGACCCCAACATTTAGAGGAATGCAACACCAATCGAGGACCACGTCGTAGGTAGGTGTCTAGTGGAATGGAGTAGCAGTCAATGCAGAACAGCTTGTGGTCAATCTGGACACCAATGTTGCACACCAACATGGTGCATAGGATGTAATCCATGTTGGTCAAGGTGACACGACTACTTAGATAGGAGCTGAAGTGGTGGCCATCTTGGCAGGCAACGTCGATGCTGATGAATGTATGCGTCGACCTTGAGTCTAGGAGGGCGATGATGTTCTGGGTGCTAATAGAGACATGCAACTGCATGGTGTCCCCATACTAGTGATGACATTGACAGAAATCACCAATGTCTCAGTGGTGCCATTGTCAACACTCTCAACCTAAGAGTCATCATCGCCATAGTCAGTCATACCCATGTAGAAGAGGTGGTGCCACTTGTGGCAACACACACGTATTGCTCATCGTAGTTGTATCAGATACCTTCCTGGCAATGTTCAGTGAGCTCAGCTAGTAATAGATGTACTGTATCTTCGACGTCGGCATGGAAGGGTAGTTGCCCAGGTCAGAAAGGCACTTGATGGAGTGCACCGGTCTAAAGCACTGATGGCATAATGCCTTTAATATGTCCCAATCAGGAACACCTGTCTCACCATCAATCGTGTCGTGTTCCATAATAATGTAGTAACATGTTGGGTGATGCCGATCAAGTGGATGTAGTCTAGCAACACCTTGTTGGTCTCCTACATCTGTTATGCCCATAAGAACTTGTCGCAATGGTGCACCCACCCCAGGGTATCCTCCTTCCCATCATATATGTCAGGAACAAGAGTTTGTGGAAGCGAGGAACGCCAACGCCGTGGATGGAAGGTGCATCTATGTGATGTGGTGATGTCGTGTTGGTTGAGGTGCCAATTTAAATGAAGGGAGGGACATCGGCGAGTTGGGAAACGAGACCTGAGTGATGGGGACTAGCGTGGACCACAGTGGCTGGAGCAGACACCGTGGTGTGGACGATGATGGCTTTTGGTCCTGTGGAGTTGTAGCCAAAGGAGGTGGGAGACCGGGGCTTTTGTTCCCAGCGGCATTGAGGCTGAGATGCCGTGCTATTGCTCAGCATCTCTGTGCGGGTGTGGGAAGGTAGGGTGTGCAAGCGAGAGAGAGAAGAGAGAGAGAGTAATCAAATTCTAGCTGATCTTTTATTAACTATAGAAGTCTAGGCTTTATAGCAAAATCCTAACAAAAACTTGAACTAACCCCTACAGTCTAGGGAGTCTGGAGACCAAGACCAGGCCCAGGTGGGTGCGCCTCTCACATCTGGTATATACTTGGTCCACCGTATATAACAAAACCTTATCATGCATGGAGCAATCCAACAAAGCATCCAGTGCACAGTTTGTACATGCTTCATTCTGACTTCTGAGCATAGTATGAGTCACCAAAGAATCTTCACTCAGAGAAATGTACTATTTCATTCAATCCTTGTGGCGTGTAGCATCCATAACTAGTCCTCATACAAGCATGTTTTATCAGGTATTCCAAAATATAATGCCAGTTCACTCGGAGAAGCATTGGATTTCACACCAACGTAATTGTGTAATTACGATACCAAATGTTCAGTAACCTATGGAACCAAATGAACAAAGTAGAGTAAAACTTAATTTAATCAGCTTAAATTTATTTCACATCTTGCGATCATGGATGCATCATGTGAGCTGTGTGCCTCTGAGAATGAAACAAACAGACCAACTTTTAACTTGCCTGTTGTCAAGCTTCTCTGTGGAGCTTCTGGTTTAAAGCAGGTGATCGCCACTTATAGTAATGGCGTGGTGCAATGCAGTGAATGATAGTGTAAAACTCTATTTCTTTCCGACTCTGCTTGTTCCATGTAAGCCGCTGAAGATCCTGTAATCATACCCCTACTTTTAATGGAATATCAGGTGGGTAGTGTTTTCCCCAGCCGGTAAACCCTAAAAAACCTTTGCAGGTCCTCTGGCACAGGTGCCTTGAGCTCCGAACTGCAAATGGCATGTTCACATGATGATGCATTCAGACGACCACATGATGATGACTGGAGCCGTTTAATTGTATATACATCTGAAGAGATGTTAGAACTTCAAATAGTTAATCACGGTAGAATGATGGGGAAAACTAGCAAACAAGCATCAATTATGGATGCTGAATTTGTCCAATAAAGTCCATCTTTTCAAGCAGTAAAGAGGTTGGCCTAAGACTATGTGGACAATTTAAGGCAACTCCAACATTCAATTTTTTGGAGAATCGTAGTGTTGCTAGAGTTTTGCTTTCTTCATCTCCATCTCTCTCTCTCTCTCTCTCTCTCTCTCTCCACAATGAAATTTGTTATTTGTTGCAATCTAGGTTTGTAGGGCACATTTATCTCCATACAGATGCTTATGGATAATGTTCAGATCTTAGCAAGATGAAAAAAGTCGAGTTGATGCAAACTTTTGGTAAAATGTAATCCACACACCATGCTAACATTTTCAAGCACAATAAAATAATAGTACCTGTCTACTGAGATCTTATGCAAGTCAGAACTACCAGAAGTAAGCAGAGAAGCTATGGTTATAGAACAAAAAGAATATCAATGGGGAGCTAATTGCAACATCACATTGAAATGCTTACACAGTATGGATTAGTTAAGGTATAGTGCCAATAAATGTTGTGTGAAATGCATTCCGTACAATGCAAGACAAATGAACCACAAAACAGTATATACGATCACTACGTCCAGACTAAATAACCGCAACGGGCATATTTGCTTTTCCGCAACGGGCCTCAGCGTCCGCTTGCGGTGCCACGCCACGGTAAATCCGGGCGGCACCCAGCGGGCACCGGTGGCCGCTACGGAAAATAGGATTTACCGCAGCGGGGCATTAGGATGCTCGGTGCCGTAAAGATTTTGGAAAAAACAAAAAAAGAAAGAAAAACCTTAGATAGGCCCGTCAAGCCCATCCATGGGCCCGATGAGCCCATCTAAGGCCACACCACCGCCACTGCCGCTGCCGCCAGATTCACGCCATGGATGCCGTTGCCACCGTCGCTGGGGTCCGATCTGCTCTCGTCGGGGCCGGATCCACCCTCGCTGGGGCTGGATCCGTTCCTCAATCCGTGCTCCAGACCTTGATCCACGACGGAAGACCTTGATTCACGCTCCGGAGCTCGTCCGCGCCGGGAGGACCTCGATCTGCGCCGGGAGGATCGGATCCCATCGTCGCTGGATCTAGAAGATTGAGAGAGTGAAGGGTGAGAGGGAGATGAAGAGTGGAAGAGAGAGGGAGATGCGGACCGGCTGGTGTACCTACCTGCTCTGACGCCGAGCCTCCACCGCCACACGTCGATGCGCCTTGTGGCCAGGCCCACCGCGAGGCTCATGACACTCCATGCTGTCAAACGGCCGTCGCGCTCGGCCCTCGCGCGCCGCGCTCCGGCCCTCGCGAGTCGCGCCACCGTGCTCGGCCCTCGTACGTCATGCTCCCACGTGCTTGGCCACTGCACGCCATGAATGTGGCACTGGGAGCCGAGAAAGTGTGGGTTCCGGATAGGGTGCGGCCAGGCGAGGGAGTGGGCACAGCGGCAGTGGAACCCTAAGCGCTGTTTTTATACGTGTAGCCTCGTACTGGGCCTCGCCTTGGGCTATTGGGCCGCGGCCTTTACCGTGGCAAGCCTTTTTGGACACCCGCTGTGGTAAATCTATTTACCACAGCGGGCGTCTTAATACGTCTGTTGCGGTAAATGAACATTTACCGCAGCGGGCAAATTGGGTTTCCCACTGCGGTAAATCATTTACCACAACGGGCACTTCGGTAGCTGGCTTGCCACGATCGAGCATCAAATTTCTGTGGCGGACAACATAAGCGCCTGCTGCGGGGCACCAAAACCCAACGCTGCGGTAATTCATTTTTGGCGTAGTGGATGTTAAGCTCTAATTACTCTGTATTTCATAGTAATAGCACTTACAAATTTCTATAATACATAGTGTAGTGCTATATCATAGTATCTTAACTACCATCGAAAAGTTCATCTATAACAAGAAATTACAAAGAAGCCAGCAATGGCAAAATTTGTTGTAGGACACTGAGAAAACGGCATATTTGCTAGCTCACACTTCAACCACGTGAATTTGCCCAATACCATTATGAATTCATGTATGTTTGCCAAGAAGACACCGTGCTGATTAAAATAATGGTTTCTTAGGTTTGGGGAGAGAGAAGGTGGGAAAAAAGACACTTCTGCCCTCTTCTTCATCCCTTCCTCCGACCGACCACAGGCCACCTCGCCCCAACCGCTAGTCGTGCGCCATGCCAACCCCCAGCCCCGGACGCGTGCACAGTCGCTGGCCACGCAGCCCATCTCGCCTCTCGAGCACCTGGCCCAGACCGCTGGTTTTGGGCCAGGTGCTCGAGATCACACGTGGAGATGTCTGGGTTTTGGGCATCCGACGTCGTAACTTGCTCCAAACATTCTCAAATTTTATCATAGCCTCTACATGCGATAACATGACATCTCGACTAGTTTCATAATTTTCGAACCTCGGTTGGATTTTATATAATTAAAAAACACTTCTAATGTAATGGATGGTCATGTTTCATGGAAGGCGTTTAAACTTTTGTTGAATGGCTACATTTCATTATTTCATGCACCTGCAG
Organism: Bothriochloa decipiens; assembly: GCA_023333625.1. Classification (NCBI taxonomy): domain Eukaryota; kingdom Viridiplantae; phylum Streptophyta; class Magnoliopsida; order Poales; family Poaceae; genus Bothriochloa; species Bothriochloa decipiens. Next base: position 50,593,224 of record CM041631.1, read on the forward strand.
TTCAAATTTGGATTATCTCCAAAAATTCAAGTAAAGGAAACAAATGTATGAAATATAGCAAAATAATATAAGAAGCTCCTAAATTCGAACATGTGCTTAAATACAATACTTGGGTTAAAAAAATTGAATTCAAAATTCAAAAAAAAAGAAATATTTGCCGAGTGCCACGCGTGACACTCGGCAAAGTGGCTTGATTTTCTGAGTGCCCAGGGCGGAGGCACTCGTCAAAGGGGTTTGATTTGCCAAGTGCCCAGCCTAGCACTCGATAAAGAGGGGCCAGCTTGGGCCCAGTAGCCGGCCACGTGGCTCTTTGTCGATTGCGTGGCGCGGCACTCAGCAAAGACGTCCTCTTTGCTGAGTACCCGACGGAGTGGCACTCGGCAAAGGTGATGGCGACGGACGCCATTTATCCCGGGCACTCTTTGCCGAGTGCCCATCTTTGCCGAGTGTCGTGCACTCGGCAAAGATTACCTTTGCTGAGTGCTCTACTTGGCACTCGGTAAAGAGGGTCTTTGCCAAGTGCTCTAGCTTTGCCACTCGACAAAGCGGACGTTTCCCTAGTGAATGCCTCAAGCTAGCAGCAATAATCACCACCCATGTCCATTTTGGACGACCACCACTCCCCTAAGACTCTCATTAAGCAATCATCCATATGATGTTCTTGATCTCAGATGGAGAGGTACAGAACATCACTACGTGAAAAACGATTTATAAGAGCCAGGGGTCTTATACTGTAGGGGCGGTTGGTGATTAAGCCGCCCCTAGAAATGATTCTCCATTTGTAGGGGCGGCTCAATATTCAGCCGCCCTTAAATCGATTTGTATGGGCGGCTTGATATTGAGCCGCCCCTACAAATGGGCATCTATTTGTAGTGGCGGCTCAATATCTAGCCGCCCTTACAAATTGATTTGTAGCCGCCTCAAATTGGTGAAGAACACTTAACTTTTTTTCAATTTGTGGCTAAAACTTGTAACTAGTTTTTCTCCCACATACTAACTCCAAATGTGATGGTTTCTTTCTTAAAGTTTTCTAAAATCAGGATCTATCAAGATATTGTGTTCTAAAATCAGGATCCAAATTATCTTGGCATGCAAAATTACGTTTGAATTTCTCAAATTTGAAATTCAAATTTTGTAAATGACCTCCGATGAAGAAACTTCCTAAACAAAAAAATGCAGATCTTGAAAAGTTATAAAAGTTTGTAGTTGAGCACTTTTTTATTTGAATTGGTTTAGGGCCTCAAAATATACACTCTGTTTAGTATAATATGTGGGGAACCGAAAGGGCTTATGGACAGATGTGAGTGTGTAGTGCAGTGGCTTGAGAAGGTACCGTGCGAGTGAGAGATCACAGGTTCGAATCCCATCCAACATAAAGTGTGCAAAACTCATAAAAGAAAGACCATGTCTAGGAGATGGTGGTCCTCCCTGAGACAAAGAAAATTTACTATTTTTTTGATATTTTTACACAATTTTTAGAAAATCATTTGTAGGGGTGGCTATAGTGCCTCTATTTTTAAGTACACCGTAGGGGCGGCTAGCCCAACCGCCCCTGCAGTGCCTGGCTAGCCGCCCCTACAAACCTTTTGTGGCATAGTGCTTGCCACCTAAACAAAGAATAAATTGTGCTGCGTATGGTTAATGTCTATATCACTAGTGGCGGCCTGTGCAGGAACGATGTTGAATACTTAAGAAAATAGTATAGCAGTAGATGCAAGCATGACTATGCATCTATTCCAGATGATATGTACCGATTTGGATCGGCCAAAAGAAGAAAAATTTTATGATGAAGAGACAAAAAATAAGGATCAACTGATATCAGATTGTTTTGTGACCAACAGACTGGATCAATCTCACTCGGAATCAACATATCAACTACACACGAGGAAGGCAATAATTTTGAACAGGTGCTTTGTTGTTGGTATTGCTGTTGTGATAAGCATTTTAGGCACAGGATACTCATCCTCGTACATAGCAATTCTTCAAATAGATAAAGCATCTGTTGCCAGGCAGCCGAATGCATATTTCCATAGATTAGGAACATTCCTGCTATGTTTTTTGTGGCTAAAAACGCATAAAAGTAGTAATGTCAGGTTGCAATAAGCTAAAAAAATGGAAATCTGAATTTCTGTAGCCATTCCAGAGACAAAAACAATCATTTTATTGAAGGGATACACGCATAGCCGTGAGCAATTTTGGAACAGCAAGTATTGGGAGTGGATGATGTGGTTTCGCTGAGATGCTGATCCAGGTGGCCTTGCCAGCTTCAACGACGTTGATCTTTTACCATGCAAAATTCAGGAAACAAGATTCAGATTTAGAGGAACAAACATTCGTTGTATTGCGTCCAAATTAGCAACCAACATAGAAATTTAGTACAGAGTATCTTCTATGAGATCCAGTTTAAAATAACCTATGTATGCTATCCTAAAACTTATCTGGCAACTAATATATTTCATACTAAATAGCAGGTCAAAGAAATGGAATCCTATGGAATATTAGTACTAACTGAAGAGCTGAGGTTTAACAATCAACAGTATCTTGCAAAAACACAGGATTACATCGCTGAAAAGAAATACCACATTGGAAATCCTTGCATAATATTGTTTAGTAAGGTATGCCAATAAATGAAGTTTTGTGTGAAATACATTCCATACAATGCCAGAGAAATGAACCACAAAAAAAAGTATACTAGATGTCAAATTTTTAATTACTCTGCATTTCATAGCCACAAGCACTTTACAAATTTCGATAATACCAAAATCATAGTATCTTACCTACCAAAGAAAAGTTAATCTATGACAAGAAATTAGAAAGAAGCCAGCCTCTATGGCAATGAAATGCAGGATAAGCAATGAAGAAGAATAACTGCATATCCAGAGTTAACAACATATATATAACTCAAAACTGGATTTGGTAGCCAGAAACATAATTTAATTACTATAAACTGTCACTAACAATTGCATAAGATACCGGATAGTGGCATGGAACAGATAATGAATATCCATGTCTCACGGACAAAGGCCTTGTTTAGATCCCTGAATTAGGAGATGCCAGAATTCCTGTAACGCACTGTAGTATTTTATTTGTATTTATAAATAATTATCCAAACATTGATAATTAGGCTCAAAATGTTCGTCTCGTAAAGTACAATCAAACTATGTAATTAGTTTTTAATTTAATTTACATTTAGTACTCCATATATGTGCCGGTATTTTAATATGACGAAAAATCTTCTTTTTTAAGTGACAAATACCGGAATTGGAAGTAAACTATGAGGCCAAAGATGCTTCTCGTGAGAGGATCGATTTTATCAGCTTCAATTTATTTCACATCTTGTCATCACTGTACGAATGCATCTTGGGAGCTGTGCGCATCTGTGAATGAAACAAACAGACCACCATCTCATCTTTGGAGCTGGTGGTTTAAAGATGGTGATCGGCACATTAAAATGGCCTAGTGCAATGCATTGAATGGTAATATAAAATCTTCTTTTCGATGCTAAGTTTTTAATTACCCTATATTTCATAGCTGCAAAAAAGTATATTCGATGCTAATATTTTAATTACCCTATATTTCATAGCAACACACACTTTACAGTTTCCATAATACATAATGTGTTGCTAAATCATAGTATCTTAACTAATAAATAAAAGTTCATCTATTACAAGAAAGAATCCAGCCTCCATGGCAATAAAAAGATATGCTTGTACCTTTGGAATGGAATAATATGCAGGGTCAACAATGAAGAAGAATAAATGCATATACAGTTAACAACATATATAACTCTTTCGTACCTGAGAACTGTACGAAACTGGATTGGATAGCCAAGAAACATGATATAGTTACTCCAAACTGTCACTTACAGTTGCTGAAGTTAAGTTTAGGAAATCCATAAGTTTAAAAATGGGCACCTGAACATGAAGATCATTTGGATGGTGGCGTGGGACAAATATTTGGATATCCATGTCTGATGGCCAAAGAAGCTTCTGGTTTTATCACCTTGCATTTTGGCTGCAAAGAGGGTAGCTCATCAATCTGCAGTCCAGCATATCTGCAATGAATATATGGTGAGCCAAAGGAAAAATTTCCAGGGTGAGATTTACTAGTCGAGGACATAATTTTATTTGTTCCCGTTGAAAAAGGAAATAATAAAGCACAAGCTCTTTGGGAAAATGAGTGGACAATGGATAAAGATATTCAAATTTAAGGAACTAAGGCGCTTCTACATCAACACGACCCTGCATGTCTTAGTCATATACATCATTCTCAACACCAGATTATATTACACAGCCAAATTAAATCCATTTCAAGATTGTCATTCTCAACATCATTAAACTAACAAAGTAAATAGCGACAACACATTCTCAACAACAGTTATATTGTGCCATAGTACTGGCAGGAATTTAAGGGTTTACACAATCAAACAAATGTCAGCACAAGCCAGAGGGTACACGGTAGATAATGATAACAACAAACACCATACAACAGGACTCTATATTGAATTACACAGAAGAAACTAATTATTACAAAGCAGCAAGCAACTCATCATGACAGTACTACACCCCGGCTACTGGTTGTAGATTCAACAGACTCCCTGTGTACACACCAACTGAATCAAGACGACCTCTCATATGCACCCTTGTGAAAGTGTTGGTTTCTGGATCGCATATGAATAGTAGCCCAACCGGTGCAAAATAAATGATCAACCTATCATCATGTAACACCAACAACGGTGTTATCTGGCATATGTCTGCCAAGCTGGAGGTTACTGATTCAGTCCGAATGCTGTACTCTTTTACCCAAAGCCCAGTATCAAAGTCCAGTAGAAACCATAGGTCTACAGTGTACAGGTCGTGACGGTGGTGTGCTAGAACTAGGGAGCCTTTCAGATCAGCTAGACTAAGCTGACTCCGCAGCACCTCCGCGGATATAACGTTGTCACTGCTTAGCGGCCCATGGAGATCTCTCCACTCCTCGTTTGCAAGGTCAAATGAAAGGATTTCATCAGCTGGTGTATCATTGGTGTCATTAAATAGCGTCAAGAAATATACCATCCCATCAACTACAATTGCACTGTACGTATCAATAAAGCAGCGAGGACCTGAGCATTGTCTCCAATGTGTACCACCATTATTGATGGTAAGGACCTCCACCTGATGATGGCCCATCTCCATGAATGGGCGCCCGAGCCAGCAGCGCAGCAGCTTGTACTCATCTGTGGAGGCAACCATCCCAAGGGCCAAGAAGGTGCAACGGTTTCGCAAGAACAAAACATTCATATAGTACAGTGCTGTACTGAGAGGAAGGACCCGAATATGTCCAGTAGCCGGATTAAGCAGGCGGCAACTGTTCCATTGCGTGGACAGGCAGGCCAGCTTCAGGCTTGTGCGCTGCACCCGGTGGCCACCATCTGCAACGGCGATCCGCTTAACCACGTCGCCGGAGAGATCCACGACGTAGACGTTTCTGTCGTCATCCTGGAATTTGGCGAGGAAGAGTGTTTCCTTGTGGTGCTCGGCGTGCGTCTTGACGAAGGCTGCATCGGAGATAAGGGAGCGCCACGATCTGCAGATGGTCCTGCAGAGGCAGAGATCCTTGGCCCGGAGCCGCTGCAGGATGTCGCACAGCAGTTCAACGGGGAGCTTGTCGAAGCTGGAGGCCACAACCTACATGAATCTCGATCTGACTGGTATCAGCGGACAGATCGACGATGCGGAATCGGAATCTAACCTAGTCAGCTACCGTGTTGAATACCAGGATTAGGCGAGAAGCTTACCAGTCCGTTAGGTGGACTTGGATTCGAGGAGCCTGGGGCCGTCTCCATGCTCTGATCGAACAGTTGTTGAAGCAGCGGATCCATCTAGAGGGTGGAGGTAAGCAGCAGCGGCGGCGGTGGCAGACAATTCCGCTGAGATCGAGGCCATAACCTACATGAATCTCGATCTGACTGGTATCAGCAGATAGATCGACGATGTGGAAGCGGAATCGAAGCTATTGCGTTGAAGAAGGCAAGAGGAGCTTACCAGCCCGTTGTTAGGTCGACTTGGAGTCGAGGCCTGTCTCCATGCCCTGATCGATCGGTCATCGGAAGCAGCTGCTGATTTGGAGGGCGGAGGTAGCGGCGGCGGACAGGTCCGCAGAGATCGAGGGGATTAGCCGATATAGAGAACGGTGGTAGGTAGGGTCTGGGCGCACTGCTGCTGGGCTTTTCTAAGTCTAACACAAGGTTTCTACAGACAAAATGGGCCCAGCAATATTAGCATTAATGCAATATCATTTTTTCCCTCAAAAATCTTTGTCATTTTTTTCACACTCCTTTTCAATCACGCCAAAATATATGATCAACTTCTTCATTTTATGGTGGCCAGTGAGCATTCGTTCAAGGGTAATGATATGCTAATGATATGCCTCGAGCATCTGGATGGACAGGGCGCTCATTCCTCACGATCCATTCTTATCTTGTGCAGCACGGAGATGGGGATGGGACGGGGTCTGTTTAGTTTGTTGCACATGGGGACCGCACTGGTGCAGTGTGTGCGCTCGAACAGGAGCTGCGTCCGGACAAGGGCATCCTATTGGACGTCCGAGCGCTCTTTCAATTTCAGGGTTAGGATAGAAGTTCTTTTTCTATCTGCGAGATATTCTCAAGATGAAATAGAGCCTTGGAAGCTAGAGAAATAGGCTATGAGAAAAGTGTGGAGGGAGAGATTAAGGTTATTTATGAATAAAAGCTCCCATTTGAACAAGAGATTATGTTATGTGATGTCTCTACCTTCGAGATGGATGTGAGGAGTGTGAGTACAAAACATGTTTGAAATGAGGACACCTGTTTCCGTATGAAAAGTTGTTGACCCTAGGGTCGTTTTGGAGTACTAGTGGTAGCTTTGCAGGAAGTTCAGTGGTGGAAATGGCAATATAATTTGAGCTGGTTTTTTTCTCTTTGGTGAAGTCAGACGATGCTTTCTATTATGCTGAATGATCTATGAATTATTATATTTGTTTAACTACTGTTTATGACATTAACATGACATCTCAACTATATATGATATGACATTTCCTTGTTGAATGATTTGAATTTCAATTTTAGTAATTATAAATTTGAAATTTTAGATTTGAATATGGCTGGATTAGTTGAATTAGAAGTATTAATGTTTGGATCATTTTGGTGTGAAACATGTAAGAAATATGTATTGTATATTTGGAAATAGAAGAGAAAAAGAGATATGGGCTAGGAATGTTGTTGAAGTAGGAACCATGTGTTTGTGGCTCAAGGGGCTCCCATTTGGCCTTTAAGGCCCTTAACACAGTGTTGTGACAGGAGATTCTTTGAGGAATACTAAACTGGAAGCACTACGAGACTTTCTGAGAAATAAAGTCATATCTTGTATAAGTTGTGCCTATATGTTTTGGCATCAGTTCCCGTCAAAATTATGAAAGGTAATGTAAAATTCCTTAAAACTAATAGAATACTAGATCAAATTATAAGACTATAGAACGATAAACACAAATACCATTGTTTGAGCACTTAGTACTTTTGACATATTGGAAATAGTGACATATAGTGGATCTTGACATATATGGCTATAGCATGCATGAAGCCATTAAAAGCTAGTGGCACAAGATACATTATTCAGTGGGGGGTTTACGGATAGCTTCTATGCTGAGATAGAGAACTAGAGTATGGTTTTATTTTACGATAGATATAGATATAGATATAGATATAGATATAGATATAGATATAGATATAGATATAGATATAGATATAGATATAGATATAGATATAGATATAGATATAGATATAGATATAGATATAGATATAGATATAGATATAGATATTAGAAGTCATTAACGATATTGATGCGGTTTCCAAAGCATAACTTTGACTCCCTTTATACTCAAGAATATTTATCAAAAAGTGATATATGTATATTTGTATGAAAGTAGTTTTCAGGACGAATCCATTTATATGGTTTCCACATTTTCGGACTCAACAACATAAAACTTATGCATGATTTATATTTCCAATATTTAACTGAAACCTTGTCCTAAATGACTTGCTTTACAGGTAGAAAGAGAGTATAGATATTTATATTGATATTGATATCGATATCCATATTGATATTGATATTTATATTGATATATAGATATAGATATTGATCTTGATATGGATATATATTACAGATATAGATATGGCGATTTTTTCGGTGGCCTTATTGTGTATGTTATTTGTTTTCGCTTACATTTCCTACATGAATTCTAACATGAACACGAGTAACTAGTTTAATCATAAACAAATTTGAGTATGGATAAGAGTAAATAAGATGTGGTCGGTATGGCTAGTTGTGTCTATGGTTGTAATTATAGCTTGGTAGACGAAATAAAATTATTGTTGTAGTGGTGACTAGGAGACAATCTTTGCCTACCAATAATGCATAACAACCTTTGGCGATTAATGATAGCATGATGTTATAAATTATGTAAGCAAATTACGGCACACCAACATCATGTAATGGATTAGAAAAGATAGTCCTTTGGTTGCATCTTAATACAAAAATCCCATATATCATTTTGCACATTTGTCATGCATACAGATTCAATTCATGAACATTTGTCAGATTAGTCTTCTTGTTATCTGAAGTGCACGGATGTTAAGATATGATAATAATAACTTTTGAAATATGTAATATAATATGATTTCAATAGATGCAGTGACTAGAGCCAGAATTAACCATGTCATGGCCCAATACAACGAAGCATCTAGTGCAGAGTCTATACATGCTTGATTTCTCCTTGTTGTTTCAGTTGGAGCACAGCCCTTCAGAATAGGATTTTATCACAGTCACCGTACAAACCGCAGGATCCTATTTCACTTCTTACTTATACCTACCACAATGTACTCTTCCTTTTATTCCTTGTGGCTTGTAGAATCTAACTTGTCCTGATACACGCATGCTGTATCAAGCATACCAAAATACAATGCACTTCACTCAGAGAGGCACTCGGCTTCACCCCAACATAACTTAATCACAATATATAACAATCATGCACCACATTGTTGTTGAGTAACTATGACACAAAACCTATGTCAGCAACCCAGGGAAACCAATAAACACACAAAACAGAGCAAAACGTGATTTTATCTACATCAACAGAGTAATATATAACAATCATGCACGATATTTTGAATTGTGATCACAGATGCATCCTGTGAGCTGGGCGCCTCTGAAAATGAAACATCAGACCACCAACTTTTCAGTTCTCATGTTGTCAAGCTCATCTGAGTGGACCTTGCGGCTTAAAGCTGGTCCTTATAATGGCCTGGTGCAATACAGTGAATAATAGAATGCAAAACCTCTCTTCTTTTCGGTTCTTGCATTGTTCCATGCAATCTGCTCAAGATCCTGTAATTGCACTTTGGCATCCAAAAAAATCCTTCTAATGGATTATCAGGTGGCGTGCCTTTCCCCCGTCAACCCCAAAAGGAAAATTCAGGTCCTCTGGCTGTCTTGCACAAGTGCTTGAGAGCGGAACTGCAAATGGCATGATGATGCATTCAGACTGGAAATGTATGTGTAATTACATCTGAAGAGATATTAACAATTCAGGTAGTTAGCCGTGGTAAAATGATGGTGAAAACTAGTAAACAAGCATCAATTATGGATGCTGAATTTATCCCACAGAACCTCTCAAACTGCAGTGCTTTGAAGTTTTACCTGAGTGCGAAAAACGGAGTGTATCTTTTTCTTCCTGAATTTATCCCACAGAACCTCTCAAACAGCAATATTCATTGTTGGAAGAACCATAGCCTTGCAAGAATTTTTCTTCCTGTCCCTCCACAAGGAAAATTTGGCATTTGGTGCAATCTAGGTTTGTACGGGGCCCTTTTACCTTAATTGTTAGCGCTAGCACTAACAATTCAGCCTGGGATTGAGATACTTGTATCTCCCTTGGGCACCCGGCTCTTTGCCTATTGTTCCTCGTCATCTTGTTAGTGCTAGCACTGCAGAGGCTGTATTGGTGGTGAACGGGAGGGCGTGGCTTGAACTTGCGACTACGAACTGGAGGCGCTGTGCTCGGCGCCAAGGTTAGCTCTGCACAACAAGAAGATGACAAGGAACAGTAGGCAAAGGGCCGGGTGCCCTAGGGAGATACAAGTATCTCAATCCCAGGCTTAATTGTATTACTCGCAAATTCTTTGACTTATACAAGACTTGGTAACCAAACTCCTAATCTTTAGGGACTCAATTAACTAATCAAACCAACTAGATATTCTAACAAACCAAGATAGATACGACTCCTACTGCTGTTGCCAGACGGGTGGGTGTTGATCGCGTCCAGATTGACGCCCAGGCTCGGCCATGCGTCATCTCTCAGCCACTTGCTTTGTCACGACGGTGATAAACATTGCCCACCACAAGTTTTTACTTCAAGTTCTTGAAAATGGTAGGATCCTTGAAGAGAAAGGTCAGAGTTTATGTAAACTTGTGGTAAAATATAATCCATGCCATGCCGCAAGTTTTCAAGCACAGCAAAATAATATTACATGTTTACTGAAATCTTATGCAAGTCAGTGAAGCTGAAAGTAACCATAGAAACTATGGTTCTACAAAAGAATATTAATGCTGAGATAATTATTGTAATCTCAGATTGAAAATGCTTGCATGGTATGGATTAAGAGATTATGCCAATAACTGAAGTGTTCTGCGAAATGTTTACCATGCCGGAGAAATGAACCACAAAAGAGTATATTCCATGTTAAATTATGAATTACACTGCATGTGTTTGATGGCAGCAAGCACTGCATACAGTTTTCTAAAATATATAGTGTAGTGCCAAATTATAGTATCTTACTTCAAACTTTGAGTACGTACAGGTGTTCATTTTTCTTCTCATGCAGTAGTAGAGCTGCCTGTCATTGAATTAATAAGATGGACTGAAAGAACTAAATATATAAAGTTGAGACAAGGGCAGCAAAAAAACAGAAGAAAAAAAAGACTAAACACAAAAATGAAAAACTAAAGTAAGATTAGGCTTGGTGAGTAGATTTAGACACTGAAGACAAAGGTAAAATATCAACCATTGGCTTAAGCCAAATAAGGTGAAGAATTCAGAGAGCTGAACGCAAAGTGAACCCTCCTCACGAATAACGTAATCATCAGCAAGCAATGTCACCAAAGCTAAACCATCAATGCTGCTGATCGTTGGGCACCAAATATGGATATCCTGTCTGATGGGCATCTGATCTCTTTGTACAAGGAGGGTAGCTCAGCAATCTGCAGTCCAGCATCTGCCAGGAATGGGGAGCCAAAGGAAAATTTTGGACCATGCGGAAATATTTATTTGTCCCAGTGGATCGGATCTAATTTTATGTGTGCTCTTTGAAACGGGAAATCAAGTGTGAGCTATTTGGCAAAATGAGTGGACAATGGATGAAAAATATCTGAATTGAACCCATAAGCCACTCAAACATGGACACAACCATGCATTTCTTAAGTCGTATACATCATCCTCAATACCAGGTATATATAATACCAGACACTAGCAACGTGCACCAAAATCAAATCAATTTCAAAATCCTCATTCTCAAATCTCAACATCATTCAGGGTTTCCACAAACTAACAAAGTAAACAGCTATAACACATTTACAACCTCAATAACACTGGCAAGAATTTCATGGTTTGCAACAACATAACAGCGCAAGCAGCTACTACAGTTAACACATGACAAACTACTGTTGTGACTCAACAATTACTCAGCGTGTCGCCATCTTCATCTATGGCATTTTTTCCCTTTCACTGTCATCGTCACCATGCCTCCTCGTGCACCATGGCTTCATGTAGGTAAGTAGTTGACAACTGAAATGAGGAGGTATGAATGCAGAGTGTCAAAAGGGGGTGGTCCATGGTGACTGGTAGCAGCCGGGCTGCAATGGCCGCCGCTGTTAGGAGCACACCTAGGACACCCCTATAGATGCCACAAGGGCTCACCCAAAAGTCAGACGGACAGGAGATGCTCTGTAGAGTTAAGATCTCCCCAGACGGTAGTAACAATGGTAGCTCGGAACCAGAAGCGAGATCAAGTAGATCCACCTGACCTTCTAGTCCTCTTGCAACACAGGAACTAGAGGGTGCATCCAAAATTGATTCCGCAGAGTGGCATTGGAGGGCCGGCGTAGCCCAGCGGTGTGCTGAGCAGCACTTTAGCTCTCTAGGTGATGCGGGTTAGGTTGGCGTCATGACAACAGCCACGGATGTGGGGAGGGTGATTGTGAATGCCTGTTGAGCAGATGTACGGGATGCAAGAGTCAAAGTGGGGATGTGCGGAGTTGCAGCTGGGGCTCAAGCGTGTGGATGGGAGGTGTCGGGATTGGGTAGGGTGTGGCGGTATTGGCAGTGTCGAGAACCGCTTCACTGAGCAAAACTATGATGTTCGCCAAAACTGAGGGAGCCTGCAGACATGCAGGTTGTGCTCAAGCTGCTGATCTCGCGACAATTGATCTTGCTGGGATGGAACCTTCCCTCATGATCCACAAGCTGGCTTCTCCGTCCAAGCACGAACATAGTGACTCCTCAAGATATGGCACAGCCACTGCTGCCCCGTCTGGCCTGGCATTGATGAGTCGAGGAGGGGATGTGGAGCGGCAATGCGCCTCATCTCCTTCAGAGCTCACGATGATGACATGGACAAGTACTGATGACGGTGGGAGTGGGACAGGGTCCATAAATAACTTGGCTCTAAAACAGAGTCTGTTTTGTCGTTTAAGTGAGAATCATTTGTGTCTACACAAAAGGATGCAACTCGACTGCCTACCAAGAAGACCATCCAGTCGTGCGCTGATGCACAATCACAGGAGTTGATAGTAGCACAAAACAATGGGTTAAGATATGATACAAATACCTTTTGAAATGTGTAATATGGTATAATTTGAATAGATGTGGAGGCAGAATGAACCTTATCATGGCATAATCCAACAAAGCATCTAGTGCATAGTTTATACATGCTTATTCTCCCCGTTGCTTCCTTCTGAACACAGTTTATACAAGCTTGCTGTGTCAAGCATACCAAAATATAATGCCACTTCACTCGGACAGGTATTTTTGGCTTCACACCAAAATAATTTAATCATAATAATATATAACAATCTGGCACCACATCGTGGTTGAGTAATTACGATGCCAAATATTCAATAACAACCCAGGGACAAAACAAACGAAACTAAGTAAAACCTGATTTTATCAACATCAATTTCTTTCACATCTTGTGATCACGGATGCATCCTGTGAGCTGTGTGCCCCAGAGCTTTTGTGCAATGCAGTGAATAGAATGCAAAACCTTACTAATTTTTTGTTCTTGTCTTGTTCCATGTAATCTCCTGAAATTGCTGCAATCGTACTCTGAATTCCAACAAAAAAAAGCTTTGAATGGAATATCAAGCGGCGAGTCATTGCCCCGCCAACCCTAGAAACAGTTTCTGATCCTCTGGCACAAGTGCCTGAGCTTTGAATTGCAAATGGCACGATGATGCATTACAGGAACCTTATAACTGGAGCCATGCTAGAAATTTCCTTCCTCTCTCTACACGAAATTTTGTTACTCGGTGCAATTGATGTTTGTAGGGAACCATTTAATTCAAAGTTCTTGCAAATGTTAGGATACATGGAGAGAGAGACTAAGAGTTTATGTAAATATGTGGTACAATTGAATCCACGCCATGTCAAAAGCTTTCAAGCATAGCAAAATAATACTAAATGTTTACCAAGATCTTGTACAACTGAAAACAACTGGAAGCAGAGAAGCTATGTTTAGTACAAAACAATATTAATACAGAGCTAATTATTGCAATCTAACATTGGAAATGCTTGCAGGTATGGATTAAGACGTGATGCCAACTGATAAGTATATTTCATGATAAGTTGTTAATAAATCTCTGCTTCGTAGCAGCAAGCACTGTCTACAATTTCCATAAAATGGGCCCAGAGTATTTTCATTATTATTATATATTTTTTATTAAACACACGTTTTCGTTCACGTTAAAAATTAGGGTGTTCTCATTTCATGGTTGCCGACAAGCAATTAGGCTAGAGTAGGTCGTGCTTGGGTCTAAAATATTCCTGAGCCTATAAGGGCTGCTCTTGTCCTAAATGGAATCGTGAAATCCAAATAGGATAGACATCAATTCATTGGGTCCACAAGATTAATAAATCCGTCACCATCCATCTCATGCAGGGTTATTCTTCCATAACCACCATTCTTTGCTCTATTTGTCGCAGAGGTTCATGGGCCAACTGCATGCTTACCCTAACGTTGTTGGCGTTGGTGCGCCTTCCTGAAGGTTTCATTGGAGTATTTTGGCAGTCCATGACTCTGCCACGCCTTCCGTATCAATCCTCGGAATCGCTCCTTCCTATGCTTGTGTGTGGTTCATGGTCGTCTTCATATTGGTCTATCCAGCTAGAGTAGGCCAACAAGCAAAGTATCTGCCAACATCGCTTGGGGCGCATCCCCTTATGCAGCTGCTCAGGGTGTCGTGGCCCTGTCTCTGGCGGTTGGTTTGTCACCATGGTTCTTGCTCTTGCGGATGTTTAGCCGCCGTAGTTGTTCGGGTGGATGCTTTGCCGCAGTTTCGCTTACGCTGTAGTCTTGGCTCTTCTTAGTGGATGTTTTGCCACCGCAGATTCATCTATTATACTGGCAATCTTGCATTCATGTACCATTGTTGGGTTTGTGGTGGGAAGCTTCTCCCTACCACGCTTCTTTCAGTTATGTTGTTGTTATGTTCCTAACCACTTTCTCTGTGGTTCTATATCCTACACTATGGGACCTTTCGGGATGTCATTGTTGCATCCTGTAAACCATTCTTTTGGTGGTTCCTACTTCTATTTAATACAACATGTGCCAATGCATGCTTTCGAAATAAACTCTTCTCTCTACCCATGTGGCACGCAATTGATTTTTTTTGGCCTCTCTTAGACTCATCAATGAAGAAGGATTTTCATTCTAATAGCTATGGTTGGATACTCCTGTGTTCTTGGTTTGGTCAAATCAGCCCATGGTTCCATGAGCTACTCTAAGATATAATGGTTGCAAGCAGACCAGTGGAAGTAATGGTAAGGTGATGGAGCAACACCCACTATGACGAAGGCATATGGGTGGGACGGGGCAAGGTCGGGGTTGGGGTTGAGGGTGACGATGCCACCGATGTGCCACCCTATGGTTAAGGGAAGATGGGGCGGAGGGGCGGGGGGCAAGAAGTGGCCATCAAAGCTGGTAGCGAGGCAGCCGTTGTCCGTGGCCGATGGAGAAGGAGGCGGGGGTGGGGCACGAAAAGGTTTCCAAGAGGAAGACAAACAGGAGGTGGGTCGCACGGTCCGGCCTTCTATATGGCTGGTCGCATGATATCATGCTTTGTTTAATTATGTTGGGTTGTCTACATATAATTATGTTGGTTAAACTATTTTGTAATGTTTACATGACACTTCAACTGTTACATGCCATTTCCATGTTTGATGCTATAGAAAAACACTAATATTTGGATTACTGTAGTGCATATAGAAATACTAATGTTTTGATTAGTATGGTTGATTCCTTGAAGATTGCTAAACTAGACCATATCTCGAGTGTTGCTACGACACTTTCTTAGAAATAGAAGCACTGCTTGTGTAAATTGTACCTATGTGTTCTAGAACTAGATGATACCCTGCAGGGACTTTGTATTAGCATTGTATTGCATCATGCAGAAAGGATGGCCTGTAGTGAGAGATGATTAAATCTTGAAAAATAATAATCATTTGGAAAATACACACGGTTCATTTCAGAAACATAACATCTTGTAGCTGCTGATAAATTGACAATTAAAATTGTATATAATACATAACTACATAAGCACTATTGATGCTAATTAATCAACTATATATATAGATGGAGAAAGACTATTACTTATAGGGAAATAATATTTAGTATATCGAGCACCATGGCCAGTATGGCATGCAGGCCCATCTCTCCCCCTTAAGGTTGGAAAGCCCAGCCTCATCTTTTACGGCTTCACGCTCCGGTCAAGCAGAACACATCATCGTAGATTCATAGTACCTAACCGCTGCAATCAACTACAGGCAGGGGCTACGATAAGGATCAGTTGCCGCCGTGGGAGCTGATTTCCTGTTGCCGCCGTGGGGTCTCGTTACTTGTCGGAGGCTCGGAGGAAGTTCCTTCCAAAGCCGCTTCCATCCTATCCCCATTCTCACTACAGATCTTCGGCCGAGGCATCAACTATATATGTTGTGTCACATCCAGTTCTAAGGATAAAACCAGATATACACTATATGTGAGTCTTAAAGGACAAATCTCACATATAGCTATAAATAGCATAAAACGGTAAACCATGAACATGTTAGCAAATAAAAATTATCATCTTAATGTAAAGATTCCAAGGCCGCTCATGTCCTTGAGTAAAGCTAGTATACCAGTTTATTAAACTCTATGCAGAGTGTACACTTTCACTGTGAGTCATGATTTCCAAATATATGGGTTTGCAAGGCCCAAAACACCGAAAATCATATAAAGCCACTCATGGGTTCCTCTAACCCATTAGGGATGCGTAGACATCAGATGTAGGAACCCACTTTCAATATGGCATAATCTTTCCCGGCTATACTCATAAGGACAGAGGTTGTCCTATACCCAATCCCGCATATCACTAACAAGCTAGAAAAGGTTCTAGGAGCAACTAGAGTCAGAGCCATATAGCCCTCACAGCTATACTATAAATCTAGAGGTTCTGTTACAGATAAATCCTCAAGTTGCTAAAAAGTCATTTTATTGTTTATTGCTTAACAATTAAATAAGTCACAGAATCATAGTCACAGAAATAAAACCCATGCTATACTTTCCTTGTTCAAAACTTTCCTGATGAACCTGCTGATTCTGATTGTCAAAGAACTCTTGGTCTCTAATTCCAATTGCACTTATCGGTCCTCAGCTCCCGATCTTTAACACTCATGAACTGCTCT
Organism: Bothriochloa decipiens; assembly: GCA_023333625.1. Classification (NCBI taxonomy): domain Eukaryota; kingdom Viridiplantae; phylum Streptophyta; class Magnoliopsida; order Poales; family Poaceae; genus Bothriochloa; species Bothriochloa decipiens. The sequence goes on from CM041631.1 coordinate 50,610,234, forward strand.
TCGTCTATTCGTAGCAAACAAGCAACACAAACAGACAAAGCTAAGAACAAACATCAATCAAAAGAAACACTAAAAAGAGAGTGGTCTACACGGTAGAGCTTGTTACTATGATCACAAGAGCGTAAGAGTGACCAACAAAGGAGATATCGTTGTGGTGGCACAACTAGCGAGGTTGATCTAGGCTATTCGCATGTTGAAAAGGCGTTGATAGATTATCATTCTAACCCACAAATAAGTCACATTTTGAAAAGCCTAGAACATGGTAAATGTCACTACGATCGCGTAACTTACGTCAATACGATTCTAAAAAGTATAAGATCACCTAAAACGGAATTAAAATGGGCAAGTTACAGCTCAAACAAGGTCAGGGGCATAACCATAAATAAACAAAACCATTTTTATATTTAAAAACAATTTAAAAACTGAAATAAAACCTATTTTGGACCTAAAGCATAAATACCGATGACTTCAGGGTTCAAACTATAAAAATAGCAGTCTATTTTGAACTACGGTGGACTAAATCACAAATACCAAAAAGTCCAGGGACCTTTCTACAAAAACACCAGAGCTGACCGGCTTGTTGACCAGAATGACCTGGTCGTTGCTTGCGTGGCGCTGAGGTGGCGCCCACGTTAGCTCTGGCGGTTGACCCGCGGTTGACCGGGGTCAATAGCAGATCTGGGACGTTGGGTCTCGATCTGACGGCCAGGATTTGGCCGACGGATCAGGACGCCGGAGCGGCGCTCCAGGCGGCGACGCGTCACCGGAGGCTCGTCGGAGTTGACCAAAAGGGCGCTCTGGGTCTCGGCTGGCGAAGCGGAGGGCACAGGAGGGACGAGCGCGCCCTCGCGGACTCGGTCGCAGCTGCTATGGCTGCAGGAGATGGCCGGAGGCGAGGATTGGCAACGGCGGTGCCATTGGCACTAGCCGGAGCTCGGTGGGAGGGCGCTCTAGGGCGCGGGGCCAAGACGAGGCCACACGCGCGTTGCGCGTGTGCTTGCGTGAGAGATGGGCGGCACGGTTATCTTCAGGCGAGGCCAGAGCGGCGGGGTGCCGTGGCGGCGGCGAGCGGCGGTCGACAGACGACGGTGGCGGCACGACGACGATGACATCGTGCGGGTGCCAGAGACGGAGAGGGAGGATGGGGAGGGGAATGACGGGTTCCTCACCTTGGGATGAAGCTCGTCCAAGTGTTCTTGTCATCAAGGACCCGCTGGTCAAGGAGATCGACGGCGGCGGCTCCAAGCTCGGCGCGGTGGTGGTGAAGACGGCACGCGGCTAGGATTTGCGGGTGGCGGCAACCGCCTTAGGGTTACGAAGGGGAGCGTGGCGCACTAGGTCTGCCCTTTATAGGCACCGAGAATCCTCGGGGTGTGCGCTCGGGACTGAATCGGGCGGCAGCGGCGCGCCTCGGCGCGATGCGGGAGACAGGGAGGCGGCGAAGGCGCTGACGGGTGGGACCGAACGGCGGGGCCCACCTGTCGGTGACGTAGGGCGCAGACGTGGCATTGTGCTGCGCTGTTGGGCCGGCCCACTGCGTGGATGTGGGAGCAGCTTCGCAGGTCGGGGAATCGGGCCGCGGGAGCAGGAGGGGAGCGGGCCGCTTGCCGAGCTGATCTGCTGGCGGCCTGCTAACTGCGCAAGCTGGCCTTTGGCCACAGGTGGCCTGGTTTGGCCGCGGATGGCCAAGCTTGGCTATTGCTGGCCGGCTGCTGCAGGCCATGGCCGGCCAGAGATGACCATGGCCGGATGGAGCTGGCCAATGCTGGCCATAGTTGGCGAGTGGACTCCAGGAAAGGCTCAAGGTGGCCGGGGAGGCTATGACTGCTCGCGGCCTGCTGCGACTAGCTGCTGGGCTGGGTCGCGGCCTAGGCTGGCTTGTGGCAGGCCGTGGTTGGCCAAAGCTAGCCAGATAAGGCTAGGAGAGGCTAGAGCAAGCTAGGTCAGGCCAGGATAGACTAGGGCAAGCCAGGGATGTCTAGAGATTGAACTATGCCCACTAGAGCTAGGTAGAGGATGGTGTCTAACTAGAGCGATGGCCAACACTATAGAGGGAAAGGAAAGGCTCTCTCTCTATCTATCTATGCAAGAGGAAGGGTTTTTCTGAAAATGTTTTACAAAACCTTCTTGAGGCAAACTTGGGTTTTTGAAGCTTTATTTTCAAACACGAAAAGAACCTAGCCGTGTCTTGGTCGGGTTTTAGAAATTCTTTTTCAAACACCAGCAAAACAAAGTAAGGCACCAAGCACAAACCCATCTTTATTATCCTCATAAAAGTTTTATAAAGCCACACTTTTTGTCATTTTATAATGATAACAAAAGAATAAAATCTTAGCTAACTTTAAAGAAATTCATAAATCCTTTAGTTTATTTAGTGTTTTCGGTTCACATCCCAAAATAGAAATTTTGGGGTGTGACATGTTGCCACCCCTCGGCCCACCTCACCCTGCAGCAAGCCTCATTGGCGCACCCCTCACCCAGCCCCTTTACCCGCTCATCCGCTCTGGTTGCTGATGTTTAGGGCACCATGGCCCATATATGGCCAATGCCAACAGACTTAAGAGGAGGCCTGGGTGATGTCGTCTAGCTATGGCAGCATCAACCGGTGAAATCAGCGGAACAGCCCTGGGTGATGCTAGTGGGATGAGGAAGGAGAGAGATATGGACGGATTTATTTTGTAGGGGAAGCAAGCGGCAACTTGTGTGCCGTTAGTGCGGGTGCGCCCATGTGAAAAGTCAAGAGTCAGCTCAGTGGAGATCAGCTCCACTGCCTCTTCATTTCTTCGGCCGAATAAGTCAAAGGAGCAAAACAAGAGTCGTTGTGGGGGATGAAATGGAAATTTGTGGCCCACAAAGGTGACATGGCTCTCTGAGATTTTAGAGAATTTCTTCTAGTGGGTTCCTCCTATTAGTTATAGTAGATTATTTTTACTAGTAGAGATATGGCTTCTAGTCCCGGGTTGGAAACCCCCTGTAGTCCCGGTTACCCAACTGGAATTGCCTAAGCGGGACTAAAGGTCCCCCCTTTAGTCCCGGTTACGCCAACCGGGATTAGAAGACAACCTTTAGTCCCGGTTGGTGTCACCAACCAAGACAAATAGGCATCCCGAGACTTGCCTCCAAGCATGCCTTTTTAGTCTTGGTTTGTGATAGCAACCGGGATAAATTGGTTTGGTCTTTTTCTATTTTGGTATATTTTCATTTGCTTTCATATTTATTTTAAATTAGTTATTTTTATATGAATTCTACATATAATAATCTAATATGTGTTCATTGGAGCACTTTATACATGAATAAGAAACTAATATATATATACACACAAAAAACTAATGTTTTAGTTTACATCGATCCATGCATGCATGCATGAAATAATAATTATAAGTGTATCACATGAAACTTTGTTCTTGGGACTGCGCACACACTCTATCGTCGTCCTACCACCGACTCGCCGTCGTGTTACTGGTACTAGGTAAGACTCGGTTAGGGTCATAGTAGAACTCGCCGGTGGGCACCGCGACTTGATCAACAAGAAATCCTGAAATAGCCTCTTGAACTGCTTTGATCTGTTCTTCTCGCATGCACGTTGCCTTTTAACCAATCTACCTTCTATGTGCGTGAATGAATAAAAGTAAGGTATGAATATATATACTATATATACTGAGAAAAGTACGTAGTTAATTGTGTTTCGTTACATACTTTGAGTTGTTCTTCTGGAATCCTCTTTCTGAAGGCCATCATGTACTCACAGACGTAGTATGCGCATAAATTGTTCCCTGCTCCTTGTTATAGACACCACTTCACCAGAAAATAAATGATTCATATCATCATGAACCGAAGAATCATGTTATTAATTATCATTTTGACTATAATAAAGAAACATTGAGAGCTATTATATATATACTTACACGCCATGGACTTATAGTTAGAGGCACAGTCCAAGCCCCATGTCAACTTTTGTATTTACCCATGAGCGTAAGCCAAGCTCTGCATCCACAAGAAGAAAATAATTAATCCATCATTAATTAGCTAGTTGCCATATGCATGCAATAATATATATATAGAGAGAGAGTTTTATATAATATATATTAATTATTTCTGGATCATATCTATCATATCTTGGTACTCTGTTTGTGGTCCTAACTTGGAGTCCAAGATTATTATGAAGCCCCCTTTCAAATCAATGACCAGCAGTATCTAGTGAAAGCTGCAGGTAACGATCGATCGTTATATAAAGTTAACATGGGTACAATAAGCCAAAAAAATGTGCGCAACATGTTAGAAATAACCCGAACAAGTAAGGGAATAGGATTTATTCCTTGTCCCTGAGGGCTTCCATGAATTTGAACAGATTCTCCTCTATTTCATACTTCCAATTATCATAGTTAGTGACCGGGTCCTTGAATATAAGATGCGGGTCGATGAAACCAAGACCATTACTCTTCTTGTCTTTTCTCATTTCTTGCATCTAGAGTCTGCATTCATATGTAGTAAAATATAAGTACTAAATTTTAACATGCATGCAATAAATACTGATGGTTTGTCACTTACAGACAAAAACAGCTAATGAGTGATTTGTCGAGAGCTTCCCACCAAAGCAGATGGTTCATGTCTTCAAAATAAATTGGCATTATGCCATATCCACGGTAGTACCAATGCTCTGGTTTAAATTGAAGCATCAACAGTAATTCTGGCTCGTCCACCTTCTCCTTACAAATATTCATGTACCATTGGTTCAAGTTATTCATCTGCGTGCCCAGTTTGGGCCAGTCTTTTTTGCCTACTAGACTCCTGCCCTCTTATATGTCCGAAATATATCATGCTCTGCCTTAGCTAAAAGAAACGGGGTCTGCTCGTAGAACTGGGAAGGTGTAACCTTTGCTTCATCTAGGAACTTTGCGAGTTGTTCAGGGTTAACTTCTTCCCCACACATAGCTGCAACGACATCATCAATATAGGAAGAAGAGCCACACCCTTGTGGTGGTGGCTGATCATTATGAACAATTAATGGTGGGATAGACTGTTGTTGCATCCCAAATTGTGGAACCTCTTTCCCTGCTTTCTTCTTGGCGGTGGTTTTCCTTTGCTTACCAAAGGACTCATGTGATGATTTTACAAGTTTTCGTTCATAGTCCATTAATGGTGGAGACTTATTTCTCTGATGCCTTTTGAGCTCAACTTCCTACACTTGTCTCCTTAGCATTAGATTCTATATGTGTAACAGCTTTGGTGGGTTCTTCAACATCTCTTTTCTCCGTGCTCTATCTTCATTAATTTGTGCCCTCCATCTATCATTGTCCTTTTTATAGGGATGCTCTTCCCGATCATGTACTTGCTTGTCCATAATGGCACCCTCTCATTTACGACCCCGTTTTGGTTTCTCCACGGGCAGGGAGGACGTCTACGGATGTGGCGGAGATGAAGATGGAGATGGACATGGAGATGGAGATGGAGATGCACCCGTGCCATGGATCGCATCATCATGATCACCTGTAACATCATCATCATGATCCAGAGCAACACTATAATGATCTTGGGAATGAAGAACTGGTGGAGACCTGCAGTGAATAAATTGATGAGTGCCAATAATATAGCATATATATATAGAATATATTGAAAAGTTTCATATTCTCACCTAGGAGGTTGCAGTGGCACTGGCGGTACCCTAGCCGTCTCATTGCTAGGAATGATTATGAAGCACTTGCGCCATAGAATGACTCCCTTCTCAGCTTCTCCTAGGGTCTTCTCCCCATCACCTCTAGGAATTTCAAGTTCCACTCCCATATGGCCGTCGATAACTCTATCCACATTGACTCTATAATGTGTAGGGGGAATTGGAGTACCATGGACTTTTGGATCCATGCTGTTAGGATCCTCTGGAGAGACATAACCGAGCACCACCATAACTGTACTATCCCCCTCGGGAATGTGCAGCTCACATGTGGTAAGGTTGACAGTGATTTCATCCACAGGGAAGTGTTCTTGTTCTTCCTCTTGTTGTTGTGCAGTAGGTAACTCAGTGAAGCATAGCTACTTCTTCGCTGAGAGGGGCTAACTCCATGAGGATCTATTGTCAGTTGTTGGAGTCCCATTCCACTCATCTTTAGCTCCACTTGTCGGGAAACCTCATCTTTGATCTGTATATCCCTCCTCAAATCCCTCTTTTGTTCTCACTCGCGCAAATGAGCCAACTCCTGCTCTAGCCTGAGTAACCATGTTGCCTCCTCATCCTTCTTTTGTTGGTAGCTTCTGTAGGTATTAGCGTCCTGTGGGAAGGTGAGCTTCCATGAAACCATACCTAGGCCTCGTGTTCGCCTAGGGTACTTAGGATTTTGGAGGGCCTCAGTAAGCTCATCCGTCTCTCAGTTGGCCTTAAACTCACCATGTGCAGCAGCATTTATCACCTCAATAAGTTTGGCTGTTGTGGGTGCGAGTGCCACAGTATAAAGCGCTGCCCCTGTCTGTGGGTCGAGTTTCCCCCCATGTCCATAAAACCATTGCTTGCAACGGGTGGTCTAATCAAGTGTTTTCGGAGCAACCCCATTGGCAAGACATTCTTCTTCCATTTTCTCCCACTTGGAATGGCACTTCTGAAGCCACCTGATCCAGTCCTATGATGGTATTGCTTTTTTTACATTTAGCTAGTTCCTTCTTGATACTTGTACATGGTATTCCGAGGTCTTGTACTCAACAAAAGCTGGCCATTCTTCCTTCAACCTTTCGTACATCGAATCTAGACTGAAATCTGGAGTTACATTCTTCTTGACAAATTTGGTAAATAGGTCCTTCTTCCAGCCTCAGAATAGATCTGCCATCTTCTTAAGTGTCTAGGCTCTAACTAAGTTTGTTTGTTGCTTCGTAAGACCAAGAGGGAGAGCGAAATGTGCAATAATTTCTTTGCCAAAAGAAGATCCTCATCCATCTCAGAAACATAAGTGATATGAGGCAGAGCATCCTTCCTCTTTTTCCATTCATGGGTGTTGATCGACTGCCTGTACCTAACAAGAGACCTACAGTGTTTGACATAAGCTTTTGCATTTTTTCGGCTTCACCGGTTCACCGGTATTCTCATCCATAGCTGTGATTGAGAAGTGACCCTTGCACGGTTTAGTTGGACCTCTGACATTTCTGATGCTTGTTACCGCCTAAGTCGTTTGTCTGGAGGGCTACAAATATATACATATATAAAACCACAAAGGAATTAATGGAATTTGTTATTAATACCATACATACAATTATATACATATGTTTTTATATTATACCTCCTCAACATTTTGTTGCAAACGACTTGGATCCTCATGAAGGTTTTGCCGCACACGATTTGGATCATCCTCATGAAGGTTTGGCTCTAGTGCCTTGAAATCTAATAAATATTGATTGGGGTCAACCTCCAGTTCGGCGGCTTCATTCTGGTTAGGGGGGAGAGTGCATATTTTCCGCTACCCTAGATAAGATGTTGCATCAATTCTTCATGATTATAGTTGCCGCTTGGATCCGCCATATCTTACGAACTATATATATAAATGAAAACTGTGGATTAGTTGGCTAGCGATATAGTGTGGAGAACGATCAATTAGGATAGTAGGGCAGAGAACTCGCATTATAATTAAAACTCACTCTATAATAATTTTAAACATAATCAAGATTATAATAATCTAATGAGATCCACCTAGCTATATATCTAGCAAAATCATAATAAATCACGATGATGATCAATTATAATGACAATACTGTAAACTTAGACGATGACAGTATATATAGAATCGATGACGAAAATATATACAAAATGAATATGATTGCATATATAGAATCAAACCAAAGCAAACCCTACTCAAAACCTCTTAATCAAGATTATAATAATCTCATGAGATTCACCAAGCTATATATCTAGCAAAATCATAATAAATTGCGATGATGATCAATACACTTAGACGATGACAGTATATATGTACAGAATCGATGATGAAAATATATACAAAATGAATATAATTGCATATATAATTGAACCAAAGCAAAGCCTGCTCAAAACCTCTATCTTAGTTACTACCAGTGTCGAGCTGCCAGACGACAACGTCGGCATGGTTTGGATCGAGCACGAGGCGGCGTCGACGTACGGGTAGAGGGGGCCAGCGTCGACGATGACATATACGGTTTGGGGAAGAGAGCCGGTGTCGAGAAGCAGAGAGCAGGGCCGGTGGAGGGCCGGGCTTTTGGGCCAGGGCCCGGCTTCTCGTCACGGAGCGTCAGCGCGGGTCGTCCCAGGTCGGCCGTTGATAGCGCGCGTGGTAGAGAGGTCATGCTGGTGTCAAGGACGGCGGAGCGGCCGCGGCGGCATCGAGAGGGGCGAAGCAGCTGCGGTGGTGTCGAGGAGGGCTGGAGCAGGTGTGTTGAGGCAGGCCAAGGCCGCACTCGAGTTGGATCAAAAGGCGGCGTCAATCTACGCGCGGCGGAGCAGAGGAGGCGGCGTCGACGGTGGAGCGAATCGAGGCTGCATCGAGGAGGGTGTGCCAGAGCGGCCGCGGCAGCGTCGAGGGGGCGGGTCGAGGAGCGGGCGTGGTGGCGTGTGGGCGCTGGAGCAGCCGGGGGCACGCGGCGTCGGCGTCATCCTTGCTGGAGCTCGGTGGCGGCGGCATGCGTCGGTGGCGACTGCATCGTCGTCGTCGGTCGATTAGGGTTGGAGCGAGATTTGGGGGTGCGGTGGAGGAGGAGGAAGAGGAGCCAGTGGGCCAGGATTATATACCCATGACCCTTAGTCCCGGGTTGTATTACCAACTAGGACTAAAGGGGGCCTTTAGTCCTGGGTTGTAACACCACTCGAGACTAAAGGTAAATTTTGGTGGGCCGCCAAAACGTTGTCCACCTTTAGTCCCGGGCCGTGGTGTCACCCGGGATTAAAGGACGGTGAGTTTGGCTTCCCGCCAATGTCTAGAATGATCATCTATTTTTTTAGATAAGAAATACCCATAAAACTGATAATTGTTGAGTAAATGGAATATTAGCTAGAAAAAATTGGGAAAAATAATCTACATCTGGTCTTGTATTATTGTTCACGGGAAAATGGTGTAACATAAACTTTTTGGTCTATATTTACTAATATATAATATAGTCTAAATTAATGATGACCATTTCAACCATGCAAAAATGTAGCTAATAATAAAAATTATTGAAAGTGTTGATTTCAAATTAGAAATCAGTTTCCACATCTAATTAGTGTAGATCATTGTGTTTTTCATCATACATTGGCCAAATGAAATCCGCCAAGCAAATGTGAAATCCAGCATGATATAAAAATCTCATGAAACAGAATAAATATTACATATATGATAATTTAGTTCTAATACACTATAATTTCAAGCGGGAACAGCAACAAACTTCTTCCTAACATATGTCCCTAGTGTGTGATCTCACCGTAACCATGGAGTGTCCTCATCATTTAGCAGGACACTTGGGTCACTTTTCACTATGAAGGGTGGGAATCCATGTTGCTTTAGATATTCAGACATGTTAGTCATGTCCTCGATTCCCACGATGTTTCTTTTCCCTGGAAGAACTATGTGGCACTTTGGCTCAATGTCGTCGTTTTTTGTTTTCCCTTTATTCTTCAGTTTGCCTGCCATGTCCTTAACATAGAACACCTGATTCACATCCTTGGCTAAGACAAATGGCTCTTTTATGTACCCAAGATTATTGAGGTCCACTGTTATCATTCTGTAGTCTAGGTCAACTTTTACCGCTGTTCCGTTCAACTTCACCCATTGGCATTGAAACAAAGGCACCTTAAGGTCGTGTCCATAGTCAAGTTCCCATATCTCCTCTATGCGGCCATAATATCTTTCCTTTTTCCCATATGGGTCTATGGCATCTATGCATACACCACTGTTTTGATTGGTGCTCCTTTTATCTTGTGCTATCGTGTAAAATGTATTGCCATTTATCTCGTACCCCTTAAATGTAGCGACATTCCAGGATGGTTGCCTAGCCAACATGAACAAGTACTCATCAATACTCTCATCACCCTGACATCGTTTTTTCAACCAATTGCCAAAAGTATTCATGTGCTCTTTTTTAATCCATGCATCACTCTTTCCTTGGTTCTTGGATCGTAGGGTGTTCTTGTGCATGTCGATATAACGGTGCACCAAGGTGGAGTGCTGCAGAACTGTGTAGTGTGCTTTTTTGAAAGAATCATCCCTCGTGCTTTTATATGGTTTCCTCCCTAGTGTACCCTTTCCACTGAGTCTCCCCTCATACCATGATTCAGGAACACCAATAGGGTCCAGGTCAGGAATAAAATCAACCCAGAACTCAATGACCTCCTCTGTTCCATAACCCTTAGCGATGCTTCCTTCTGGGCGAGCAAGGTTGCGAACATATTTCTTTAGTACTCCCATACCTCTTGAAGGGGAACATGTTGTGTAGGAACACGGGACCGCGAATACTAATCTCCTTGACCAGATGAACTAGAAGATGAGTCATGATATCAAAGAAGGATGGCAGGAACACCAACTTAAAGCTGATAAGACATTGGACCACATCCTTCTATAGGTTAGCTAAATCCAATGGATTGATTGCCTTCTAAGAAATTGCATTGAGGAATGCACACAACTTCATGATGGTTAATCGTACAATTGGAAGTAGTATTCCTCTTAATGCAACAGGAAGCAATTTTGTCATAAGCATGTGGCAGTCATGAGACTTTAGGTTTGTAAATTTCTTGTCTTGAACATTTATTATACCCTTTATATTCAAGGAGTATCCGGATGGGACCTTGATGTTGTTTAGGACTTCAAACATGATTTCCTTCTCTTCTTTGCTAATAGTGTAGCTAGCAGGTTTGAGGTAATGGTGCCCATCATCTATCTTCTCTGTATGCAGATTGTCTCATTGATTCATACGTTGCAGGTTCTGTCATGCTTCTGGTGTGTCCTTAGGCTTCCCACACCCATGAGGCCTAGTAGGTTCACACATAGATTCTTCGTTAGGTGCATCACATCAATCGCGCTGCATACCTCTAGGACTTCCCAGTATGGTAGCTCCCAAAATATGGACTTCTTCCACATGGGTGCATGTCCATTAGCATCATTTGGAACAGGCTCGCTGCCAGGTCCCTTCCCAAATACTACATGTACATCCTTCACCATATCAAATACAGCCTTACCATTGCGACTATTAGGCTTCGGTCGATGATCTGCCTTACCTTTGTAGTGCTTGCCTTTCTTTCTTACGGCGTGAGTCGTTGGAAAAAAATGACGGTATCCCAAGTACATGACCTTTCGACATTTCTTCAAGAATACACCTCTAATGTCATCAAAACAATGTGTGCATGCATTATATCCCTTGTTCGACTGTCCTAAAAGATTACTAAGAGCCGGCCAGTCATTGATTATAATGAACAACAATGCTCACAGGTTAAAGTGTTCCTGTTTGTACTCATCCCACACACGTACACCTTCAATCTTCCATAACTCCAGAAGTTCATCAACTAATGGCCTCAGGTACACATCAATGTCGTTGTCAGGTTGCTTTGGTCCTTGGATGAGCACTGGCATCATAATGAACTTTTGCTTCATGCACAGCCATGGTGGAAGGTTGTAGATACATAGATTTACGGGCCAAGTGCTGTGACCGCTGCTCTGCTCCCCGAAAGGATTCATGCCATTCGTACTCAAATCAAACCTTAGGTTTCTTGCATCCTCTGCAAACTCGGGGAACTCTCTGTCGATTGCTCTCCACTGGGATCCATCAGCGGGGTGTCTTATCATATTGTCTACCTTATGGTCTTCTTTGTGCCAAGGGATATAATGAACTTTGCATGATCTTTGTTTCTAAACAATCATTTCAAGCGTGATATTATAGGAGCATACCACATCACCTTAGCAGGGATTCTCTTTTTGGGACGTTGTTCGTTGGGGCCTTCCCCCTCAACTTCACTAGGGTCATCTCGCCTGATCTTATACCATGCTGCATGGCATACCAAACATTCATCCAGTGTCTCCAACTCCTTATCGCAGTAGAGGATGCAATCATTAGGGCACGCATCTATCTTCTGGATTTCTAATCTCAGAGGGTAAAGGATTTGTTTTGCTTCATATGTAGTGGTGGGCGACTCATTATTCTTTAGAAGCATCTTCTTTTGGATAGTTAGTAACTCCCCAAAGCCCTTGTCTGAGACACCATTCTTTGCCTTCCATTTTAGCAACTCTAGAATGGTACCTAACTTTTTCTGCGCCTCTTCACATGTCGGGTATAACAATGTCTTGTGATCCTCAAGCATGCAGTCAAAGTTTTTCTTCTCCTTTTTGAGTTCATAGTCTCTCTATGCATCACTGATGGCCTGACCAAGCTCGTCAGGCATCTCATCTTCTTCTACTAGATCTTCTTCTTGTTCTCCCATTGTGGTGTCACCAAAGGCATCAGTGTATTCAGTAAAGCCACGAATAATATTGTTGTCATCCCCTTCTTCTTCTTTATCTTCTTCCATCATAACGTTGGGTTCTCTGTACTTAGTCCAATAAATATAGTTTGGCATGAAACCCCACCGAAACAAGTGTTCTTGAAGGACCTTTGAGCACGAATAATCCCTCTTGTTCCTGCATGTGACACATGGGCATGACATAAAACCATTCTGCATGTTTGCCCTGGCCACACTTAGGAAACCATGCACGCCCGTCATGAACTATGAGGAGCGGTGGTCAGAGTTGTACATCAGTTGTTGATTCATCTGCATTACATGACACATACACACCACATCAAAAGAGATCTCAAATTATAGTCTCCATCATTCAAATTGATTACACTAAAACATGATCTTATTCCATCCTATATACAAATGTGCACAACCACAAGTATCACTAAACAAAGTAATAAACCTACAATGCACTTCAACAAAAAATGGATTTCACGACCAATTCCAACTAAAACAGACAAATCATCAATGGGCTTCTCCTCCTTGGTCACTGCCTTATTATTATCCACACTGTCAGCCTCCTCGTAAGGCGAAATAGTCGCCTCCTTCTTATGTTGGCTCCCTACCACATCATCATCCACACCTGCACTCTCATCTGTCGCTAATTCCTCTAGCTCCGCAAGATACTCTTTAACATGAGTCCTCATACGCTTCCTCCCAGTACCATCCCTTGCATGATCCTGTGCCATCCCACTGAAATTACACCAACATAAATGAGAAGACCGTTAATTAACCGAAATCATCATGATCAATGGCTCCAAGACATAAAATAAGTAACATGACAAAATAAACAACTCACGTTGCGATCCGGACATGTGTAGAAGATACGACCATTATTTGCACCCTCCTTTCTCACTCGGTACTCCTCCACAGTCTTCTTCTTACACTTGCCGCACGGAACGAGCAGGAGGTCCAGCCTCAATCGCCTAGGTTGATGTGAGCCCGAGGAACCGGTCGAAGCAGTCGCCATATACTCTATAAACTCATTTTCACCAACTACTATAAATTTCTAATTTATAAATATATAAATTTATGCCAATATGCATTGTTGACACTAAGAATCAAAGCACTGAAGCTAGTTTTCATGAACTACTATAGCTTTCTTCATCCAACTATGCAACTATCAAGTAATTTTGAGCTCAAAGGGAATACAAATAAAGAAACATCACTATGTGTCTTCCATTCTATAAAAACCATAAATCCTCCTATTCTAGACCACGAAATGAGAAATGACATGGATGAATCATAAGAGAATGAAGTTTCTAAGCTTTACAACCAAAAAAAGGAGGGGGAGTAGATGAAAATTGCAGATGGCTGAAGAGGATGAAGAAGATGCGCCGGCGATGAGCTAGAACTGAGAGCATGCAGATGGCTCGGGCTGGGGGAGGAAGAAGGGTGCTATTTATGCCAGGACTTGTAGTCCTGGGTTGAATCTAGAATCCAGACTATAGGTCAACCTATAGTCGCGGGTGGTCCCACAACCCGGGGTAAATTCATGAGTCCCGGCTGTCAGCTGCAGCCAAGACTAGAGATTGATCTCTAGTCCTGATTGGTAGCTCCAACTAGGACTAACCTAACATCAACTGTCACCGGGCTGCAAAAGCTGCCTCCAAAGCTGTTGGGAGGGGCTTTAGTCCTGGTTAGTTAGATAAACCGGGATTATTAAGGTTTTTAGTCCTGGGCCAAAAAATGGCCGGGATTAAAGCTTCGATTCAAAAGCCATTTCTCTACTAGTGTTTCTATTGAAAATTACGCAAGGTGATGAAAAATTCTAATAAAAATTATTATAACTTTAGATCAAATTATAAGATGATGGAACCGCAAAAACAAATAGAATCATTTATACGATTTTTTATAGATTAAAAATAGTAAAACATAGTGGAGGGTGTCATGTATAGCTTGCATGAAGAGATTGAAAGCTAGTGGCAGATGATGTAATATTTAGTACGGGATTAACGTTGGTACCCTGTTTGTAGAGAAAGAGAACCTATGTTTACTAGATATAAATATAGGTATAGATATAAATATAGATATAGATATAGATTAGAAAAACAAGAAAGTTTTTCAGTTGTCTTATTGTAGCATGTTATTTGTTTTTGCTTATACATCTACACAAATTCGAATATGAACAAGAATAACTGAGATACGGTCGGTGGCGACAAGTTTAAATTCTGACACAAATTCAATTATGAAATATAAATATGAAACGAGTAACGAGATGTGGTCGTTACGGATAGCTGTGGCTATGGCTATATGGCTGCAACTGCAGCCAGCCACTACTAGACTAATTAAAGTTACTTATTCCTCAAAAAAAGACTAATTAAAGTTACTGTTGTATTGGTGACTATAGCAATGCCAACCACACACTAAACACAACAAGAATAGCGATAGACATTCACACAATAAAAATTGCTACAGTAACATTAAAAAGTTATATTAGCTATACCTTATAGATAGTGTAAGTGCCACTCTGGGCAAAATCTTTACTAAGATACACCGTCTATATCGACTTATATTTTGATGTAGCAATCTTTTTGAATTAACAGTGTGATGTTCTAAATCCTTCGAGCAACTGGTGTCTGCAATTTGACACAGAAGTCCAATATATCATTGTCCACATTTGATACACATGGATCTATTCATGACCAAGTCTGAATATTCAGATTAGCCATTACAAGCATGAACGCATCATGCATGGTCCTTGCTAAGCAGGTAGTTCATGTTCTCCTCCATCTTCGTTGGGCACCTCAGCTGTGACATCTAGATCGTCTGCATTGTCTTAAATAATATAGAACTACCTCCTTGTTTGTACGGAACAACTTCATCAACATATCATCTTCAGCGTCTACATCTACTCTGACAACTGTGGGCTATATTGACACCTTCCATGCCTACTTTTCTGCGCTTCACCGCCGCAGATGCATTTGTGTTTTCCTCGAAACTCCATTTTGGCGGCGTGCGCTCTATCGCCTTCCGCGCACACGCTTTGCAGGGCATTTCCTCTTTGTCCTTTTTATTCTCGCTGATGTCAGCGCTGACATCTACGAAAAAAGAGAAAAATATTTATTACAGCATGCTATAATTTTTGAATTGTGTATTTATTTTTAATTCAGTTTACGTTGATGTGTTCTACGCAATGAGACGAATAAAACTAGATCTCACTTGGATATGTTTCAAAGATTTTTTTCACCTTTTTCTCTATATTGCAGTCATTGTGTGTATATATTTGCGTTCTAAGTCAGATATCTAACTTAGCAACGTGTTAGATCACGTAAGTTATGCGTTCTAAGTTAGATTTATAACTTTACAACTTTATGCGTTTTAGTTTAGATTTCTAACTTTGCAACGTGTTAGATTATGTAAGTTATGTGTTCAAAGTTAGTTTTTTAACTTTAAAACATGTTAGATCACGTAAGTCATGCGTTCTAAGTTAGATTTCTAACTTGGCAACGTGTTAGCTCATATAAGTTATATGTTCTAAGTTAGATTTCTAACTTTGGAACATATTAGATCATGTAAGTTATGTGTTCTAAGTATAAGTTAGAGAATGGAAGCTACTCGTAACTTTACCTTTCCTTTGCTATAAATAGAGAACTTATCAAAAAGGAAAGGTTACGGGATTTTTCTTTTGCCAAAAAAACGAAAGTTTTGTTCATGTCGGAAATCGTCTGCTAATTTGCAGTTCTGGCGCACGAACGCGAATTAGCAAGGCCGCTACTACCTCCCATGCCGCTCATTGCAATAATAAAGACGCACCATTCACTACTAAATTTTGACCCTATTGCTTCACGTCCTCTTGCATCAAACTAAAATCTGATGCAATAGGTGGCTGTTATTGCATCTCATTTTTGGAATCTGATGCAATATGTAGCCATTATTGCATCAAAAAAAAGTTAGATGCGATAGTAATTTATGTCGATTCAATAGGTGTGATCTATCACATCATTTGTAACAAGGGATGCAATAGGTACAAATTATTATAACAGACATATTTGATTACGTTAGTATTGAATTTTTGATGCAATATGTAGGTGGTATTTTACGGTTTATAATATGGATGTAATTAGAAAGTACTATTACAATGAATTTGTGTTTGATATAACCGGTAGTTCTTGAAAGAAAATTGACCAACGCGAAAACACCTCGAGGGCATCTAATAAGTGAATTGTTAAATTTTTAAAAATAAGCATCTAATAAGTAAATTGTTAATTATTTATTAAAAATAACTGCCACAATTTTAATTTTAAGGAAAATTTTAAAAAATTAGGCCGGGTAGAGGAGCTGAACCTATGACCTTAGGACTGTCCATGTCATGGACAAACCACTAGGCTAGTTATACATTGTTGCATGGACAAGTATTTTTTTTCTTGTATATTATTATGTAATCATGTTTTTGATTCTATATGCATAAGCTGACCCGGCCCATAAACCCATGTCGTATACCCTGTAGGTAATTACGTGGCCCATCAGGCATCAACAGTAGAAGGATACGTCATTTGTTTCTGGAGGCAAGGAGTTGACGTGGCCCATCAGGCATCATACGCATTTGTTTCTGGAGACATGGAGTCGATCAGTCCAGCCGCCGACGTGTAACAGCCCAGAATTTTACACGTATCCCAGCATATCACTGAGCAACACCAACAACGGCCATACACAACTACTAAAAAATTTGGCAGTATTTTTTTAAAAATAAAGCAATACGAAAGCAAAATATATAAA
This sequence comes from Bothriochloa decipiens, assembly GCA_023333625.1. Classification (NCBI taxonomy): domain Eukaryota; kingdom Viridiplantae; phylum Streptophyta; class Magnoliopsida; order Poales; family Poaceae; genus Bothriochloa; species Bothriochloa decipiens. The sequence goes on from CM041631.1 coordinate 50,627,416, forward strand.
TAAATAAAAGAAACCAACCTAATATTACAAATATTAACGAACATTCTAACAGAAAAAATACGAAACTTCATGAAAATTTAACAACTATTCTTTAAACATTTACTTCTAAGTCTTAAAAAAATAACTAAATTATTTGTATTAAATCATGAAGTCTCTAAAAGAAGTGTGTGACGTCCAGCTAATCCCCTTTTCCTTTCAAGCAATCATCAAGTACCTGGATTAAATAAAGCAAGAGTAAGATGAAAATATTTCAGCAAATAAATTTATTTTGACAAGCTATTTAAACCACAAATTGAGTTAACCATCAATTTAACATGGAGTATTTCAATTAGCATGATAACAAGATAAAATCATAGACTTCCAATTTGAGATATAGCCAAATGATAGAGAGCTTCATAATAATATAGACAATTCCCTTCAATAATATACTTCATGAACGCAAACGAATGCAATGCAAATGTCTCCTGCCTGCACATCCAACAAGGTGTGGAGCTGCATCCCATGATGCGTACCGGTACAGTCATGATCATAGGTCAAGACATTAACTTCCAATGCCAATGAATGATACAATGAACTTGACATGATGCACTAAGATTAATATACCATCGATGATACTTCAACTTCAACTTCAGGGTTGTGGGCTAGCCACAAATAACAATATTAAATAATAATGTCACTATGAATACTTTCATAATTAAATTAAGGTTGAATAAACAAAGGTCACATGCTTTGTATATCAGTGATATGATATTATTATAAATAATAGAATATAGGTGATCAAAATAACACGTCAAAACGGTAGCAAACCACCGCTACATTTACTTGCCTCTTTACCGAAGGCCAACAAGAGCACTAGCGACGTTTCGAAGTGCTACAACCAGATCACAAATAATATTCAGAACATGCACCAATATACAAACAAGAATAATAATGATTACACACTAGAGCGTCCTAAACCCGACATTCAAGTCCCTATCATTTGCGCTATCAATCAAGACAGCAGCACTGACTCTTATAATTTTTGTATACTTCGGACTACATGTCCAAGATGGTCTAATATATTGTGAAACATAACTGAATATTTCTGACATCCAAAACTAAACATCAATCTCTAAAAATTCATAACTGAAGATTTACTAATTGAACAAATGCCACGTTTACCAATCTAGAAAGATAAAGAAAAACTCTACCACTTTCGTTCAGATCATAAGATCAAATTAATTCATCTAAATAGCCAAAAACTAATTCGATCTAGAACTGTCCAGATTCTCATCACTGAAAATAGTCAAATCTAACTGGTCATATCTCCCAAACTATGAAGGCTGTGGGGTGATATTGGCATCAAAAGAAACATGACGAAATTCTCTACAACTTTCTCTATAGTCCCAAAATTTATTGAGGCATCTAAGATGCCAGAAAACAGCAATGAACAGAAACTACAGAATCTGATGAACTCAAAACACGGGTGGGATCATCCAAGTACTCTATATCTTCTTCTCGTATCCTCAACTGATGATAGCCAGAGTTCAAATCAATCTTAGAGAATACCTTAGCACCTCTCAATTGCTCAAAGAGCACATCAATGCAAGGTAAAGGATATTTGTTCTTGGTGGTTACCCGATTAAGGTCACGATAATCAACACATAACCTCTTGGTACCATCCTTCTTCTCCACAAATAGCACAGGGAAAGCCCAAGGTGACTTGCTAGGTCTGATAAAAACCCTTAGCAAGGAGGTCATCTAACTGACGCTTCAACTCAACTTGTTCTTTTGGAGCCATTCGATACGGAGTCTTGTGGATTGGCTACATACTAGGAACCAATTTAATTTCAAAAACTGCATCACACTCAGGTGGAATACTTGGAAGCTTAGCAGGAAACACATCAGGATAATCAAAAATCACTCGTATGTCCTCTACTCGCAAGGCAACCTCACTACCTTCAACCATAGAGAAGAGGATTCCACTCTTTGTAGTCCAACGGTCTGGGAGCAACAGACATAGTAGAGCAAGAGAGTACTTCATAGCACTCCCTACAAAGACCACCTCTCTACCTGAAGGTGCTTGCAAAGATACCATCTTCCAGAAACAAGAGATAGTAGCTCGATATTGGAAAAGCCAGTCCATACCCAGAATAATATCAAAAGACTTAAGAGGAATCACTACAAGGTTAGCAACAAACCCCTCATCAGCAAGAATAACAGAGCAACCCAGACAAATTGAATGGCTAGATATAAAACCCTTAGCAGAACTAACCACAATAGATTGACCAATCTTCTGCACGGAAAGACCCGCACGAGCCACAAAACCCTCCGAAACAAATGAGAAACTAGCGCTAGAGTCAAAAAGAGCATATGCATCAAATGAATCAACTGAGATAGTACTTGTAACGACTTCCCCATTGTTTTCATCAACAAAAGGCAATGCATAAGCTCCAGGAACACCCATAGAAGAAGAAAAACCATGTGCAAAGCCTGTACGAGTAAAAGTCCAGGGTAGTGGGTACACTGGTGGAGCAGTAGGATGTGGTAGTCGAAGAGTCCCCACCTATGGTGCCGAAGGAACAACTTTCGGTGTAGGAGGAGCTGACAAGTACTGAGGGTAGGACCGTGCACCCAAGTATCGGAGAATAGGCGGCAATGAAACTTGCTGCTATGTAGATGCCATCATGTTAGAAGTGCCACTAGAAGATGAAGAAGATACTGGTTCCCAACAGAGCTTTGCATTTGGATTCCTCATACACACCACATCCTTGTGGTCCTGGCCACAAATAGAACACATCCCATTCCACTTGCAGTCTACACGTCGGTGCGCATCACCACAATGAAAACAAACTAGCCCCATACTGGGTTTAGGAATAGCCCGATATTGAGGTGTACTGCCTACTGAAGAACTGGAGTGAGAGGATTTGCCACGATATGGATGGTGACGCTAAAACTTCCCCTTCTTATGAGTTGGACCACCAGACTAGCCCTTATCATCCTGAGAGCGAGACTGATCTGCACTAGATGACTTCTGAATTTCATTAGTGCACTACTATTGCATCTCCACACCTAAAGCCTGCTGCACAGTGGTGCGGAAATCCACCAATGGAAAGGCCCCCAAAGTGTTCCTGATGGAAGGCTTCAAACCATGATGAAACTGGCTTGCCTTCTCCATCTCATTACGGGCCACATGTGGAACAAAGCGAACAATCTTGTTGAAGCCCACCTCATACTCAGCCACTGTTTTCTTATCTTGCCTATATGTTTGTAGGTCTATCTTCATCTTCTCTAGAAAAGTGGGTGGGTAAAATCTCCCCTCAAACTCCCTAGCCAAGACATACCAAGTCAAAGATCCAGTGCACATGAATCAGATGCCTGCACACCCCTCCACCATATCAGAGCCTCACCCTTTAGTAATTTTGTCCTATAGCAAACACAATCCCTATAAACCACCTGAAAGACTTCCATCTTATCCTCCACATAACTTAGCCAATCAGCTGCATCAACTGGAGAGCCACTGCCATCAAAGGTGTTTAACTTCATGCCCATCCACTTATCTAAAGAAATAGAACTCTGACGAACACCAGAGGGAATAGCAGCACCAGCAGTAGTAGCAGCACCAGTGGTAGTCGCAGCACCAGTAGTAGTAGCAGCACCACCACTGGTATTGGCAGCTTGCCTCAAGCTCTCCAACTCCCGATGCATCACCTCCATTGTGGCCGCCATTGTCGCTGGATCAAAACGTTGGTTATCATTTGCAGAGCGATTAGTCGCTGGCCGACTCCGTTTTTATTTCTTAGGCGGCATAGCTGCAGCCACCATGATAAACAAACAATAGCCACATTAAAAACATGCCTACACCAACTTCGATTGAAACACATTATATATTTAACAAATCATGTCATAACAATCAATAATAGATAAAACAATAATTACCCATCCTAAAAGTGCAAGTGTGTCAAATAAATCCTTATTTTTTCAAGAATCTAAAACCAGCTCCGATACCAACTGTAACACCCTAGAATTTTACACAAACCCAGGGATGCCACTAAGCAACACCAACAACAGCTGCACACAACCACAAAAGAATTTGGCGGCATTTTCTTTGAAAATAAAGCAATGCGGAAGCAAAACATATAAATAAATGAAAGAAGCCAAATTAGTGTTACGAATATTAACGAACATTCTAACACAAAAAAATATGGAACTTCACGAAAGTTTAACAACCATTCTTTAAATATTTACTTCTAAGTCTTGAGAAAATAACTAAATTATTTGTATTAAATCATGATGTCTATAAAAGAAGTGTGTGACGTGCAGCTAATCCTCCTTCCCTTCCAAGCAATCATCAAGTACCTGGATTGAGTAAAGTAAGAGTGAGATGAAAATATCTCAGCAAGCAAATTTATTTTAACAAGCTATTTAAACCACCAGCTGAGTTAACCATCAATTTAACATGGAATATTTTAATTGGCATGATAATAAGATAAAATCATAGACTTCAATTTGAGATATAGCCAAATGATAGAGAGCTTCATAATAAATAGACAATTCCCTTTAATAATATACTTCATAAATGCATATGAATGCAATGCAAATGTCTCCTGCCTGCACACCCAACAAGGTGTGGAGCTGCATCCCATGATGTGTACTGGTACAGTCATGATCATAGGTCAAGACATTAACTTCCAATGTCAATGAATTATGCAAAGCACTTGGCATGATACAATAAGATTAATATACCACCAATGATACTTTAACTTCAGGGTTATGGGCTAGCCACAAATAAATTTAGGTTGAATATGAATACTTCCATAATTAAATTAATGTTGAATAAACCAAGGTCACATGCTTTGTATATTAGTGATATGACATTCTTATAAATAATAGAATATAGGTGATCAAAATAACATGTCAAAACGGTAGCAAACTACCGCTATATTTATTTGCCTCTTTACCGAAGGGGAAAAAGAGCAGTAGCAACGTTCTAAAGTGCTACCACCTGATCACAAATAATATTCAGAACATGTACCAATATACAAACAAGAATAACAATTATTACACACTAGAGCGCCCTAAACCCGATATTTAAGTCTCTACCATTTGCGCTATAAATCAAGACAGCAGCACTGACTCTTATATTTTTTGTATACTTCTGACTACATATCAAAAAATTCTCAAAATTTAAAAAATTGTGTAAAACTTCATTATCTACAACTCTTATACTGTAAGATTTTGCATTTGAGGTCTCTAAAATGGTCTAATATACTGTAAAACATAACTGAATATTTCTGACGTCCAAAACTAAACATCAATCTCTAAAAATTTATAACTGAAGATTTACTAATTGAAAAAATGCCATGTTTACCAATATGGAAAGATAAAGAAAAACTCTAGCACTTTCGTTCAGATCACAAGATCAAATTAATTAATCTAAATAGCCAAAAACTGATTCGATCTAGAACTGTCCAGATTCTCGTCACTGAAAAATAGTCAAATCTAACTGGTCATATCTCCCAAACTATGAAGGTTGTGAGGGTGATATTGGAGTCAAAAGAAACATGACGAAATTATCTATAAATTTCTCCATAGTCCCAAAATTTATTAAGGCATCTAAGATACCAGAAAATAGCGACGAACAGAAACTACAGAATCTGATGAACTCATAATGTGGGTGGGATCAATTTCGGGAATTACTCCAACTAAACCCTCCCTAAAGAGATGATTCGATCCATGGAAATCAATCCAAAGAAGGGGATTAGAATCTAAAATCTCACCTATGTTAATCACAATGAGTACGAAGATGATCCTCGGGCTATCCTTATGGCTGGGATAGCATCCTCCTTCCGATGGGATCTTGGAGAAGAACGGCACGACGGCAAGGGCGGCAAAGCCCTAGTTCCCTCTTCCTCCTCTTCTCCCTTCTATTCGAACTCAGATCGTGGCAAAGGAGACGCGGCGACTGCTAGGGTAGAACTGGATCGTGAGGGAGATGGAGAGGAAAAAGAACTAGGTCTAGGATCAGGTACTGTAGCCATGCTACAGTACTTCATTTTTTATTTTATTTTTTTCCTTTATTCCTTTCCTTTATTTTTATTATTATTTTTTCCTGGGCATACAACGCCCGTGCCCGTCGCTGCAGCTTCTTCATGATCATGACCTACTCGATCTAGAGGACGGCTCCGACGATGACCAGCAGTCCAGCACCAGACATTGAGGCAGGGCTCCACGAGTTGAGACCACGAGGACGACGATCGATGCTCGACGGCATCTGCATCTGATCTTGATCTTGGTACTTGTTGTTGCCTTTTACCCTTTGCGAATCTTTGAATGGGTTCATGTCCAACCTCCAAATTGTCTAGCTATATATAACTCGTTCACTCAAGCAATCCTATTCAGTGTCTTAATATAATATATCAGAATCGTCACACATTCACTATGCGTCATTTGAAAGGTTACCCATCAACAGATTGTCCTCCGGCACGCTTAGCACTTTTGACAACTGCTAACAAATACCTCTGTGTAATATATGGTCACAGTTGGACGGCTATACAAAGAAGATTTACAAACTCTTTTGTGTGTTCTATTAAAAAGTTCTTGATGTCTAACAAATACCTCTCTGTAACATATGGTCACAATTTTAGAATGTTACCGTCCTGGGCTGCGAAAAGAAAACAGAAAAGGCATGAAGGATTTTTTTTGGACAACATTAATATCCATACTGAGAGAACGATTGTCTAAGAAACGTTTGCCATGTGCTGAGAGAACGATTGAATGGCATAGCTACGTAGGGCATTGTGAAGAATTTTTTTTTTTTTTGGACAACATTAATATCCATACTGATTTTTCATCTTTTTGTTACACTATTGCTATTTACTTGCCTTTGTTTCCAATATGTAGCATGTTCTTATTTATCTTTGTGTGTGTTTGTCAGGTGTTCAAATCAATGTCACACCAAGGTAGAAGTTGGATGCGGCTGGATAAGGCATCTGCAGAGTGGCAACAAGGATTAACATATTATCTTGATAGCACCTTTGGAGGTAGCTCTAAAGGAGGAACGGCACCTTGTCCATGTTCAGCATGTTGTTCCATGTCATTTAGAAAAAGGTCGGATGTTCAAAATCATTTGCTTCGGAAAGGTTTTGATGAAAGCTTCATCCGAGAGCAGGAAAGTATATGTGAAGGTTCAGCTATTGATGATGATGATGTTGTTGATGATAGGGCTCGTACCACAAAATTGTTACATTCTCTGATCAGGGGTGAAATCAATGAGGAACAGCCAAAATGAGATGGCAAAGAAGTTCTTTAAATTGCTACAAGAGGCCAAGAAGGAGTTGTTTCCAGGCTGCATGGAAGCTACCTAGGTGTCTTTCATTGTCAAAATGTTTCAGATGAAGTGCATGTTTGGTTGTAGTAATGCTTGCATGGAGTACCTACTTGGGCTGTTCTTGCTTATTCTTCCTAAAGGGCACAGCCTCCCAGATAGTATGGAGAAGATCAAAAAGGTTGTTAGAGATCTTGGTCTAAATTATGAAAAGATAGATGCATGCTATAATGATTGTGTGTTATTTAGAGGGAAAGAATATGAGGGCCTGGATAATTGCCCAAAATGTGGTGAGACAAGGTGGAAGAAGTCTAAAGAGGTACAGGATGTTGGAAGTAGTTGTGGCTCAAAAAAACGTGTTCCACGTAAAATCCTACGGTACTTCCCACTGATTCCACAGCTCCAAAGGATATATATGTCAGAGACTAGAGCATCAGATATGCGTTGGCATAAGGAAGAATTGGTGGTTGATGGAAAAATGCGACATCCTGCGGATTCCAAAGCATGGAAACATGTGGATGCAACCTATAAATGGTTTGCAGAGGATCCTCATAATGTCAGGCTTGGTCTGGCATCTAATGGATTCAATCCATTTGGTATGTTGAATGTGTCATATAGTTGTTGGCCTGTGATTTTAATTCCTTACAATCTTCCGCCATGGTTGTGCTTGAAACAGTTGTATTGAATGTTGTTGATGATGATACCAGGAGCAAGATCGCCTGGTGTTAGCATTGATGTGTACTTGCAGCCTCCAATTGATGAGCTTGAAGTTCTTTGGGAAGAGGGTGTCAAAGCCTGGGATGCAAAGGAGAGGAAGCCTTTTGATTTGCATGCAATTCTACTATGGACAATCAATGAATTTCCAGCATATGCGAATGCTTTCTGGATGGAGTACGAAAGGCAAGTTTGCATGTCCATATTGCCATACGGAAATAGACTACTTATGGTTGAAGCATGGGAAGAAGTTCTGCTACATGGGGCATCATCGCTTTTTGCCTATGGACCACATGTGGCGCAAAAACAAGGTCAGTTTCAACAACAAGACAGAATATAGGGAGACTCCACAACCACGGACTGGAGAACAAGTGTTGCAACACTATAATAGTTTTGACCAAATCACATTCAGCCCTGAATCAAAAAAAGGAAGTACCGTGATGAAGAAAAGAGATAGCACAATTGGAGGAAGAAGAGTATTTTCTTTGAGCTTCCATACTAGAAAAAAATTGCTTATTAGGCACAACTTGGATGTGATGCATATCACGAAAAATATATGTGAGAGCATATTGGGCACTTTGACATAGAAGGTAAAATTAAGGATAATGAGGAAGCTCGGCTTGACATGGAGCATCTCGGGATAAGGATGGATCAGCATCCAGAGCATGAGAATGGTAAGTTCACCTTACCACCTGCTTTGTACAAATTAAAGAAAGATGACAAGAAACTTTTGTCCAAATTTCTACATGAAGTTAAGTTGCCTGATGGGTATGCGTCCAATATCCGAAGATGTGTGGATGAAAATCGGTGTCAGCTGTCTGGTATGAAAACTCACGATTATCATATTATATTCCAGAAACTTTTACCATTAGTACTACGCAACATTCTGCCTCAAGAAGTTGTTGTCCCATTGATTGACTTGAGTACGTTCTTCAGTTCGCTTTGTTCAAAGGAGCTGGATGAAAAGGAGCTTGCTAACATGAGTGCTTCGATTAGGGAGACTCTATGTCAGTTTGAGATGATATTCCCACCAACTTTTTTTTGACATCATGGTACATTTGCCAGTTCATCTAGCTGAAGAGGCTTTATTTGGTAGACCTGTATGCTATAGATGGATGTATCCAGTGGAGAGATATCTGCGTACGGTAAAAGGTTATGTGAGGAACAAAGCACATCCTGAAGGCTCAATAGCAGAGGGATATATCACAAAACAGTGCATGACATTTTGTTCTATGTTCTTCAAAGACATGCCAACTCGCCCAATGCTTCATGAAAGCGCCGCAGTGCCCGAACCACCATCTGGCTTGAGCGTTTTTGCTAACCTTGACCACAGTAGGAAAGGCTATAGTTTCGAAGTCTTGGACGAATCTGAGATGCTGAGAATAAGGCACTACATACTCACAAATACTAAGGAGTGTGCTACTTTGCCTGAGTGAGTTAAATTTAACATTTCAGCATACTATTTTTTTGTTCACAACATATGTTACTAATTCTTTGCATTTTGGTTGGTCTGCCCACTACAGTGTACATAAGGCTTCACTAAAGAAATATAATCTGCATAATGTTGACAGAAGACACAAGCCGCAATTTGATAGTTGGTCTGAGGACAAAGTGAGTCACCAGAATTTTTTATGTTTCATTTTTTTATGCACATAATGAAAGCATCTTATTATTTTTTGTTAAATGGAAGTACAGACCAAACAAGAATATGACCAAGGAAAAGCTAGTGAGGAGATGTCCAACCTTTCTCAGGGACCAGATGATATTGCTCGTGTATTCAATAGATGTTTCATCAATGGCTTCCTATTTTGGACGGTGTCGGCAGAGACGAGCTTGATCACATAAAACAGTGGTGTCCTTGTGAAGGGTGATAAAAGTACGGGTAATATGGACAGGTACGGAGTTATCAAGAAAATTATCTCTCTACAATTCACTAGTGTAAAGGAAGTGATGATGTTTCAGTCTGATTGGTTCGATGTCCCCACTCCAACAAAGAACAAAGGTAAAGAGTACAACAATGATCAATATGTAATTATAGATATTGACGCTACCCGTCTCAGTTATTCAGATGAGCCCTATATTTTGGCGACACAAGCAGAGCAGGTATTTTATGTGAAACATGCAAAGAAATCAAATTGGTGTAGCGTTGTTCGAATCAAACCAAGAAACCTTTTCTCCATGCCCGAATCAGCTAGTGTTGAAGAGGAAGCAGAAATTGATATCGACTCATTGTTTGTTGGGGTGGAGGACATGACTGTTAGAAGCGGTCAGGGGGACTTGATGAATTGGGTACAAACGGACATGGAAGGCGAAGCAACTGATATTGCTGTTATTCAGAAAGCAATTGCTCAATCTGTACCAGAACCAAATGATGAAGATTTTGGTGATGAGGGTCAAGATGATGTAGACACATATATTGATGATGGAGTTGTCGCACCTGCCGTTGCGACAGATGACGAAGCTGATGATAATTATTTCGTTTAAGTATTCACAATTTTCTTGAATGACGTTTGGATGTTCCAACAGCATGCTTATGTTAAAACATGTGTGTGTGTGTGTGTTTGAGCAGCAACTAGCAGGTTTGAATTTTTTGTGAAGGATTATTTTCTGGATTACCAGCTACTAGCATGTCTAAATACTTGCGTGACTCATTTTTTAGAGCACCTGTCCAAACCAAACTGACCAACTGTCCATAGAGCACCTGCACATGTAAATAAATTCACACGCCCATGCACACCCTTTAGGCTTCCACGAATTTTGGTGACTGGACACCCTAGCATGGAACGAAAAAAAGGACCAGAGACAAGCACATATACATACTGGTTCCATTAGGCTTCTATTAGTAGTTCTAGACACAAGCACATATACTTAATGGTTCCAGGCAACAGCATATGACTAACATATACATAGTGGTTCCAGACATAAGCACATACAGTGTTGTATTAACTACCTTGTCACTAACATATACTTAGTGGTTCCACACAATGTGTGAATCCTTTTTTTTTAAATATGAAGGCTGGTACAAAATCTGCCCTGCCCACGCATAAAGAACCTGCTGTTGTTCCCACTCCCAGCCAAGGATCAAAACATGTGCAACAGGTAATATACTTACAAAATTATCACCTGCAGTTAAACACATTCTTAGAATTGCTAAGTGGTGATTGCTCCTTCAAATCTTGGTTTTTACAGACTGTAGCAGATAGTGAATTGTTGAGCAAACAGAAGAGTATCCAACATAGTCGCCTCACTCGCAGTGCCAACAGATCACTTTTCGCAAATGATAAAGATAGTAATGAGAAAGATAGTAATGAGACAGTGACATTTATTATATCACAAGCATTGAGGAATACTGCTGCAAATAAAAAGCGACAATGCAAAAAGAAAGGAGGAAAAATATAAGCAATCAGGTGTCATTTTTAAGTTGTTTTCCATGTTATTAACATGAACTTTGTTCACTTATACATGTATATGTTTGTTCACTTAACATGAGCAATCAGGAGTTCATGACTTATGTGTTTATAGTTCGGCTTCATTAACCATTCTATTTGTTAAACCCAAAAATGTTGTTGTCTATCATGTGTTGTCTATGTTTGATTCCAATTGTGTGATCAACTATATATATTACTAATGCATGTCATTTTGAATTTTTTAGGAAGATCAACCTTGAGGAGTCTTGGCAAAGCTGAAATGAATTAAATATTGTGCAACGAGAAAGATGTCATGTTGATCTGTGCTAAGAGACATGTATTTCTGTTTATGATTGCCTATTTGTAGCATAAGTTAGTGGTTTGTAATGCAGTTCAACTTTGCAATTACCAATTTGGAAACATGAAGGCATTTGATTTCTTTACATTGTACAAACGATTGAATTCTTATGATCCAAGTTATTAATATAATTGCATTTTTTGTGCAATTGAATTTTGTAATTTCATGAATTTATGTGCAATGAATTCGATGCAATAATTGGTTGTCCTTCAAATCTCATGTCGATGCAATAGTTCGCATTGCATTGAACCTCATGTCGATGCAATAGTTCGAATTGCATCGAACATAGAGTCAATGCAATAGTTCCTATTGCATTGAACCAAAATGGTGATGCAATAGAACCTCTTGCGTTGAACCTAATATGGATGCAGCATAGTCTTTTGCATCGAACGATAGCCGTTGCAATAGATGCATTGCATCAACATGATTTGGATGCAATAAGCTATTACACCTCTCAATTTTGATGCAAGAGAAAATGGATGGGCGATGTAATAGCTGCTTCTCGCATCAACCTCAAGTAACCAATGCGAAAGGCTATTGCATCAAGAACACTTGCGTCGGCTCGCATCAAACACAAAAATAATGCGACACCAAGCTATCACATCAATTTAGGCCCTATTACATCAACAATTTGCCGATGTAACAGGGTAAAAAATTAGTAGTGATGCGGAGCAAATATTTCTCCGCTCCGCATTCACAGGACAAGGAGACCCCACTCACAAAAATCTTTAATACATATACATCCTCGCATTTTCTGGCCACCGCCACTAGAGAAGCCCATTCAATGGAGATCACTAGTGCAGGGATCCATGAGCCTAGAGCCATTTTTTATCCCGTTCGCACCCATGACATCTGATGTAAGGAGGAGCACACAATGACATCTTCTTCTTTGAGCTACATCATCGTCCCTGTCTAAACCATGCGCCAGACACCTCCCTTTCCGGCATGGAACCGAGGATATGGGCACCCACGCATAGATCTGGTGCAGTATGTACGACTCTCCCATCTTCCTCACTCTTTTTCTCCCTCACTCTTCCCACCCCACACCCCCCCTCCCCCTGCCATTGCAAATCTTTGCTAGCCTAGCATGCATATGGATGGCACACGACTAGCCAACCCAGTGATGCCTTCAGCAGTTGGCATGGATGGTGGATAGATCACCACGATGAGCATTTTTATTTTTTTAAATCGATTTACACAAGTGGAACCTACATTAATAGAGGCGGTCACACTACGATGCACGTCTGTGTTAATGGATTAACCGGGTGGGCAAAGTGCCCACACACGTAAGTACGCACTAACGGAGAGACCTTTTGATGCAGGCGATTTGTTTGCCAAATTTTGACTAGGATTACCATTGGTTAAATCCTAGGTCCAGAACTGTGTGTGAGGAGTGACTCTTTACATAATCCCTTCTTGACATGGATGAAAGTGATGACGAACGCACACCGCAGCCTGATGATGACTTGTGCCAAGGGTGAATCTCTAAATTGGGCACCAAATAACTGGAGCCAGGCGATGCAGATGACATGACTGCACATGGCGGCAGCAAGCACCTACATTGGAGTTGTAGGAACCTAGCATTATGGTGCCACCCGACATAAGCACGGAGCAAGCATTTGACGACTAACGACGGACATAGGGTGGGTGGTGGTGGCTTAGTGGGGCCGGGGCTGCTACGAGCTCAAACCGGGAATTTGTGCAGCTACAGCTAGGTCACATGTGTGTCAAGGGTGGGGCATCGTCGATAGTGTCGGGAACTACTCCACCGGCCTGTCCTCCATGTGTGGTGCCGCCAAATGGAATGGCACGTGTGCTTCTCTCTATCGGACCAGGAACCTCCCCACGTCTATAGTTCGATGACGCCTGTGGGTACCACGTGGTGGCTTCTGTATCTAAGCATGGGAAGCATGACTCCAGCAGATCTGGCATTACCACCATATCTCTTTAGGTATTGACAATGACAGCTGTGACAGCCTGTGACATGACAACTCATCTCAGGGGAGCTCACGATGAAGGTGGCGACAAGAACTGACATTGGCACAGGTAGTCAGGCAGGTACGTGGGGGTCTAGAAAAAACTTGGCTCCAAGTCAGAATCAATTTTGTCATTTATGTGAGAGCCACAAAACAATGATACTCGACTTGCCACCACCAAGAACAACAAAAAAATCGTGCTCTGATGCACAATCGTAGGAGTTGATAGTAGCACAAAACCATGGGTTTAATTAAGAAATAATACTAATAACTTTATAATAGAATTTTATGACAAACACGATACAAACCCTAGTCCTCAAAGAAGCATGTGGTGTCAAGCATACCAAAATATAATGCCACTTCACTCAGACAGGCATTTGGCTTCACACCAACATAATTTAATCATAATATATAACACTCAGGCACCGCATCATGGTTGAGTAATTACGATGCCAAATCTTCAGTAACCCATGGAACTAAATAAATGAAACCAGGTAGAACTTAATTTTATCAATACCAATTTATTTCACATCCTGTGATAACAAATGCATCTTATGACCTTTGCGGTCCAGAGAATGAAAAAACAGACCACCAACTTTTCAGCTATCAGTTCATCTGTGGAGCTAGCAGTTTAAAGCTACTGATTGGCACATTACAATGGCCTCGTGCAATGAAGTGAATAGAATGCAAAAAACTTTTCTTTTGGTGCTTGCCTTGTTCTATGTAATCTCCTAAAGATCCTGTAGTCATACTTTGGCTTCCAAAAAAACTTTGAATGGCATACATGTGGAAAATCTTTGCCGGTCATCCCTAAAAAAATTCTAGTCCACATGAGGTGGATGCAAGACTTCAAGCCAAATCCGGTGGCGCTCACTGACGTGGTTGAGATTTAGGTGGGTGCTTGATCCATATCGCACTCTTCAAGTCGTCGGAAGGATTTCTGAGGTGGCTGTTTTCTTTTTGTCATGATGACTTCCGATGTGGAGTTTTGTAGCCTAAGCTTCTTAAGTAGCGGTGTCTATGCCATGTTGTCTTCCTCGACTGGCTTTTTTTTTCTTTGAGCTTTGCTTTGTAAGTCGGCATCCCCGACGTAAAATGATGTATCGTACCCTTATGCTTTCTTAAAATCAGAGTTAATTCTCTTTTCAAAAAAAAATTCTGGTCCACTGGCACAAGTGCTTGAACTATCTGCAACTAGAGTCATGCAAGAATTTTGCTTCCTCCCTCACCACAAGGAAATTTTGTTACTTGGTGCAATCTAATAAGTTTTGTGGGGGCCTCATTTATCTCCATGTACAAGCTTTATCTTCAAGTTCTTGAAAATGATAAGATCCTTAGAGAGAATAGTCGGAGTTTATATAAATGTGTGGTAAAATGTAATCCACGCCATGCCAAAGGTTTTCAAGCATAGCAAAATAATAGCACATGTTTACTATGACCTTATGCAAAGTTAGAACATCTGGAAGTAAACTGAGAAGCTAGGGTTATAGCACAAAAAATATTAATGCAAATCTAATTATTGCAATCTCACATTGAACTGCTTGTATGTGGTATGAGTTAAGAGACGATGTCAACTGAAGTGTTGTGTGAAATATATACAACACCAAAGGAATGAACCGAAAAAGAGTATATTTCATGATAATTTGTTAATTACTCTGTACAGTTTCCATTATACATAGTGTAGTGCTATTACAGTATTTTAACTGGCAAAGAAAAGTTCATATATGAAAAGAAATACAAAGAAGCCACTCTATCCATGGTAATCAATAAACTATGTGTACGTAAAAGGGAATAAAATGCAGGATCCATCATGAAGAATAATAACTAGGTATCCATACTTAAGAACATAGCGCTTTAATTAGTACCGGAGAACTGAACCACACTGGATTTGATAGCCAAAAATAATTTCGTTATTCCAAACTGTCACTAACAGCTGCTTAAGATAGGTTTACGAAGCATCAGTGTCTGCCTAGGAAACACATTGCATAACAAACATTCTTCTATTGAATAGTTAAAATATAATGGAATACACCTCCACAAAAGGTGTCAAGTTTTTTCTTCTCAAGCAGAGTAGAGCTGCCTGTCATTGAATTAAGGATAAGAGAACAAACACTGAATTCTACAGCCAAAAACAAACCAAAGAAAAAGACTAAACACAAAGACAAAACTGAAACAAGATTAGGCTAGGCGAGTAGACTTGGCACATTAAGCCACATTAAGTGAAGAGTTAAGAGAGAGCTGAATGTCAAACACACAAGCCTCTTCACAGATAACGTTAATCATCAGCCAATGCACCAATAAGGAGAGCTAGACAGGGGGCATTGAAAATATAGTCATTACGCTCCAAATCATCATTGCTCAGACGATAAATAATACTGTGTTAAGTGTGCTGCTGATTTTGGACACAAGTATCGCTGTATCATGCTACCATTCACAAGTATGCATATCCATGTCTGAAGGGCAAAGATGTATTCCGCGATGAGGTGTTATTACACTGCCTCATCATGTTGTATATATGTTGGTTGCAAAGAGGGTTGCTTAATAATATATCTGCAGTCCAGCATCTGCCAGGAATGGCAAGAAAATGGGAAAAATTACTGTGCGAGGGAATATTTAGTTTTCGAGCATCAGATCAATTTTTTTTGTGTGCTCGTTGAAACAGGCAATCATGCACGAGGTCTTTGAGAAAGTGAGTGGACAATGGATGAAAAATCTGAATGGAAGGAACTTAGCCTCTCCTACATCAACACAACCATGCATTTCTTAAGTCGCATACATCATTCCCAATACAAGACATATAACATAATATGGAGAAAAATTATATTAGTTTCAATATCCTCACCCTCTTATCATCACACAAGGTTTGCACAAACTAACAGAGTAAGCATGAGAAACAACTGTTGACATGGCCGAGACATGTAGACAGTGCCATAAGCTAAAATATTTATTTGGGCACAACCGCACAAGCATGCCTTATTCTACATCAACAAAGAGGGTGGAAAACGGGAACATCAGACATCTTCATACAACACAGCCTTCATACAACAGCAATGAGTTGTTGTAGACTCTAGATCAACTTAGACGAGCTAAAGAGCAGCAACTCATGCATCATGACAATACTACACCATGTGTCCCTCTTGTAGGCTCAACAGACTTCCTGTGTACACACTAACTGAAAAAACTTGACCTCTTGTTTTCACCCTTGTGAAAGTGTTAGTTCCTGGATCACATATGAACAATAGTCCATACGGTGCTACATAAATGACCAACCGACCATCATCTAACGCCAACAATGGAATTAAATTGTATCCAGGTGCAAAGCTTCTAGTCACAGATTCAGTCCGAATGCTAGCTGTACTGTTTCACCCAGAGCCTACTCTCAAAGTCCAGTAGAAACCATAGGTCCATGATCGACAGGCTGCAAGGGTGGTGTGCCAGGACTAGAGAGCCATTCAGATCAGCTAGAGTAAGCTCACTCCTCACCATTGGCCCAGAAGGTTGCCAATACTTAAAGGCCCATGGAGAATTCTCCTCCACTGCTCTTTTGCAAGGTCAAATGAAAGTATGTAGTCTGCAAGCACAAGCACCCCATCATGAAAAAGGAGGTAGTCTTGGCTCGTCAAGAAATATACCACTCCATCAACTACAGCGCGACTGTGCACATCAATAGAGAGAGGAGGATGAGGCATTCGTCGCCACTGTGCATGGTCGGTACCGGTGGTATCTCCATTGATGGTACGCAGCTGCACCCCAGAGAGCTGCTCCCGACCAAAAACGCCATCGAATGTGATCAGGCAGCACAGCACACGACGATTAGCATGCAGAGGAGGGACCTGACGAATACCTCCGGTGGCCGGGTTGAGCACACGGCATTTGTTCCATATGCCCTGGCCAGACAAGCCAGGTCCAGGCGTGTGCCTAGCACCTGCAGGCCGCCATCCGCGCCGGCAATCCGCTTGACCACGTTGCCATCGAGATCCACGACGTAGACGTGCTTCTTGTTGTTTCTGAATTTGGCCAGCAAGAGCGGTTCCTTGTGGCTGTCCGCGTGCTCCCTGACGAAGGCTGCATCCGAGGTGATGGAACGCCACGACCTGCAGACAGTCCGGAGGCGGCAGAGCTCCTTGGCCGGAAGCCGCTGCAGGATGTCGGACAGCACGTCGGCGGGGAGCCTGTCGGAGCTTGAGGTGTAGCGCGCTCGCCTGGCACGGGTCATCGGCGGCGAGTATGGCCTCTGCGGCGCCAGCACATACGCACATCCGATTGGACGACAAGCATACATCAGCCACGTGGGTAAGGAAAGGAATCTATCTGAAGAGGCGGAAAAATCGACGACGCTGAATCGAATCGAAGCTATCTCGTTGAGCAACAAGACGAGGAGCTTACCAGCCCGTTAGGTGGAATTGGCTTGTCGGAGCTGGAAGCATCGCGCGCTCGCCTGGCACGGGCACGGGTGATCGGCGCCATCCTCACCTACGTAAAGAAAGGAATCCGAATCAGCACGTAGATCGACGACGCGCTGAATCGCTTTCAGCAAGTCGAGCATTACCTGCCCGTTAGGTCGACTTGGCTTCGAGGAGGCGGGCGGCGGCGGTCTCCATGTGGAGGGCACCGGCGGCTGAGACCGAGGGGATCGGTCGATCTATATACAGAGAGAATGGTGGTAGGTAGAGTAGGGTTTGTTTTCAGCAGAAAGGTATGTTAGGTTAGGGAGTGGGGCTGGGCTTTTTTCAAGTCTGAGAAACAAAATGGGCCCACAAATATTTGCATTGTTATCTCGTTTTTTTTTTTTACTTACACACCTTTCCGTTCACGTTAAAAATTAGGATTTTCTCATTTCATGATTGCCAACGAGCATTTAGGCTAGACTAGATCGTGTTTGGGCAGCTTGCTAAATCGAATTGTGAAATCCACAGAAGCGGAACACAAGAGAAGTTAGTTAGATAACTACAGAACAGACATAGGATTAATAAATCCGCCTCCATCCGTCTAATGCGCAGGCAGATTTACCAAAATTGTTCTTTACTCTGCTCTCTGCTCATGTGGGGTGGTTCAATTGATTATTTTACGGCCTCGGTTAGACTCGTCTTCCGAATGTGATTTTCGTTCTGACCGCTATGGTTTGAATACTCTAGTGTGCTTGGATCGGTCGGATGAGCCCACGGTTTGATTTTGGTGATACTCAAGCTACCCTAAGATATAATGGATGCAAGCGGGCCAATGGAAGCGAGAGCACTGGGTGCGGAGTACGGTGGTTGTCGATGGTTGGTGTTGGGTAGTGAAGTTAGTGGCGAAGTTAAAATAGAATTGTTTAGAGCAAGACTACTGAAAGCAGTGGTTTTAATTGGAAAAGACTACAAATTCTAAAAATTAACGATCAAAGTTATTTTTTGCACACTCACGCTGAAGAGGAGTTTGATAACTCTAGGGTAGACATCGATTCATGGCCCTAGGAGGCACAGGAGGAGAGGGATCGTTCTCAAGAACTCCACCGCAGTCCTCTTGGGAACAACAGATGATCAACGGCGAGCGGAGGCTGGCTTTGGTGGCTCGATTGCTTCAGCTGACGGCATGTGTTGAACGTAGAAAAGATTCAGGGTTAATCTCTAAACCTCTTGCTGCTCGGTCGAAGCCTCGTCGACCATGCTTGCATCCTCGCCGCTGCCAGCCTCCCACAGCCCTGCGCACCAGCCACCACTACCTGCTTCCCTAGCTCCTGGCTGCCTTACGCACCAGCCGCCACCCACAGACCTCGTGGCCGCGTCTGTAGTAGCCTCATCCACTGGAATACCGGAGACGACAGCACCTGGCTTGCACCGCACTACCGGTAGCAATCTACCAGCGGCCAGCAGCCTACGGCCGGCGACCTGTGCCTCGGCCCCTAAGAACCTCCGTGACCCCAAAGCAAGGCAGACTGCCCTACGCCCCCAGGTGGCAGCCATCCCTGTCCGGCCCCTATGCAAGTGTAGGCCCCTCAATTTGAGAGTCTTGAATTTCACGTATTTACGCCAGAATCACGCACAAATATCCCAACATCGCAAAGAAATGATATACATATTTATCTATTCTATCTGTATCTATCTATACTATAAAAGAGCGAAGAAATAGATAAATACATATTACCTGAAAATTCATACCTACCATATGTATCAACCGTTGGATCTGACTTAAAACTTGATCTAAGGGATGTTGGACCTTCTTGCCTCCTAATAAATGGGTCACCCTATAAGATGTAAGATTTGTTTATGTTTCTACTATATAATTTCACTGCCTCCGTTTTATTTTTTTCACCGAAACGAAATTCTACCCACCCGCCGTACCCTCTGCCCGACACCACCGGTACCTATCTCTTTTTTTCTCACCTTAAAAATATACCCTAATCCACGCAGCTTGAAGCTGCCGCCAGGGCATTCTTCGCGCTGCTGCAGCGCGACAAGCAACTCGCCGGCCCGCCCAGCCCTCGGCTACGGCTGCAGTACCATTGACTTCAACGGTGACGCCGGGGAGATCGAGTATCTGCTCCTCCATGCCAACTCGCCCGCCGTTGCGCAGGTCCATCGACACTGACAACCCCTTGCGAATCAGGTATATACATACGTACTCTCTAGCTGTGCAAGAACATGCCTACTACGTACAACAGATGCAATAGAGGCCGCGGTGGAATGGAGGACGCCGGCCCCGTGTAAGAACATACTACTGGGTACAAGTGTACAACAGATGCAACACAAGAAGCTAACAGAATCTGCGAAGAGGACGTCGAGGATGCATGCCGACCTTGATGACAACACAAAGGTTCTATCTGTTAGTTGCTCTCATCAAATGAACGTCTATAAACCAAAGTACGGAACTGAAGAGATCAAGCACAGGTCGCTACAATCTGGTAGTCGCTCTCTTTTAAAATACGATATTTTCTATGTTTTCTATAATTTCTTTTCATGTGATTGTATGATTTGTGAGGACGACGCATGAGCAGATCAAGCGAATATGCGAAAAAGGACGCAACAGAAAAACAAGGGAGACGGAAACTCACATTGATCTTTAAGAAAAAAATCAGCATCCATCCATTAGTTTTATCACTTGCTCGCATATAGGAAGTTTTCTTTCATTAAGCTTTAGTTCTTACTCTTATATTCTATTATAATTTTGTGATCACACGTGAGATGTCTAGGTTTTAGGCATCTGATGTCGTAACTTGCTCCAATCATTCTCAATTTTTTATCATAGCCTCTACATATGATAACATGACACCTCGTCAAGTTTCGTGATTTTTTGACTTCGTTTGGATTTTATATAATTAAAAAACACTTCTACCGCACCTAGATGGTCACGTTTCGTGGACAAGGCTTTCAAACATTTGGATGAGTTTATGAACACGGCCTCACAATACACTCTTTAACATGAATATCATTTTTTGAATGGCTACGTTTCATTATTCATGCACCTGTAGTTTAAATCTGGATTATCTCGAAAAATTTAAGTAAATGAAATAAATGAATAAAATATAGTAAAATATTATAAAAAGATCCCAAATTCAAAAATATACTTAATACATATGCCTGGGCTAAAGAAAAAGTTTGAACTCAAAATTCAAAAAAATAAAAATTTTGCCGAGTGCCAGACTTGGCACTCGACAAAGGGGCTCTTTGCCAAATACCTTTGACGTGACAGTCGGCAAAGGGTCTAGCTTTACAGAGTGCCGGCCTGGCACTCGGTAAAGGTTTAATCTGTTAAAAAAATTAAAAACTACACTACACTAACCCTAACGGGCCAGCCGCCCGGCCCACACAAGCACACACACGCACACACACTCACACACGCCAGCCGTGACCCGCCGCCGCCACGTTGATCGGAGCGCCGCCGTCCGCATCCCCGCCACAGCCCCGCGCCCCCTCCGCTGCACCGCGCCCCCGCCACGGCCCCTCTGCGCCGTCGCGGCCCCGCTCCTCCGCCACGGCCCGCCGGAGCTCAGGGGAGCTCGGCCGGAGCCCCGCCTCCCATCCCCGTCTCAGGCGAGCAGGGGAGCTCGGCCGCCCGGGCCCGGCCCCGCCACCCTGCTCATCGCAGCAGAGGCAGCTGGCCCAGCCAGCTCCGCTGGCGTGCCCTGCACGCTCCTCACCGGCAGGTAGTAGGAGGAAGAGGAGGGAGGAAGGAGGAAGAAGAAGAAGGGGAGGAGGAAGAAGAAGAAGAAGAAAGAGAAGGAAGAAGAAGAAGAAGGGAGGAAGAGGAAGAAGAAGAAGGAGAGGAGGAAGAAGAAGAAGAAAGAGAAGGAGGAGGAAGAAGAAGAAGAAGAAGAGTGGAGGAGGAAGAAGAAGAAGAAAGAGAAGGAGGAGGAAGAAGAAGAAGAAGAAAGAGGAGAAGGGAGGAAGGAGGAGGAAGAAAAAGAAGGGGAGGAGGAGGAAGAAGAAGTAGAAGGAGGAAGAAGAAGGAGAAGGGAGGGGGAGAAGAGGAGGGAGAAGGTAGGAGGAGAAGGACCATGGTCTGATGACCGTTCACGCCGTTCATTGAAGACATTCGTCCACGTCGCCATTCCCGCCCATCGCCGAAGAAGAAGATAAAGCTCCAGGTTGTCGGCCATCGTGCCGTATGTGTCGTTGACTGCCTTCATGCCGAGTTTGTTGATGTGTGGCTTTCGTACCGTATATGTGTTGTCGGCCATCGAGCCGGCTTCTTTCTTATAGGTTTTGGAAACCTCCCCGTGCAGGGGAGGTTCTGGCAAAATTTTGTACTTATAGTGTTGTTTTTCTTGTTTTGCAGAGCAGGTCTTGTCGGAGGGGACCCGGAGTAGCTCGGCAACGCCGATCGTCTTCGTCGGCGCCGCGGGTCTGCAGGCACCACATCGCCTCGCCACACCACCACCTTAGGTATAAATCAACTCTCTTCCTTACCTGTTATCATACTTAGGTCACGTGACCCAGTTAGGCGTCTCCCGTCCGAAAGAGATACGATCGGAGGTATGCATGTCTTTGCATATCTATGACCGTATCTATTTTGGATTGTCTATGTTTTTAGACAGCCCACGGATGCGTAGATGAGTTAGCTTCCATGTTTTGCTCTTGTCTAAGTCAGAGTTTTGACAGCACCTTCCCGTTGTTCTCTGGGTACACACTCTTCCTGCGGGGACGTGTATCGGGAGAACAGCAGGGAGGTGCTGCCGAAATTCTGACTCGGATGGGAGCAGAACATGGAAGTTAACCCATCTACACATCCACGGGTGGGATTAGGACCTATCCTTCACCTATTAGATGGTAGGAATGCCGTGTAGATGCAATTGTTGGTTTTATTACTCGCTTACATATATGTATGACAGAGGATGGCTAACCATGAGTGGATGTACACAGGCTTTGCAAGTAAGAGCGATGAATGGATTAGGGGGGACCAATTATTTCCTAGATCAAGCATTTGGCCCGGCTACTAAAGTGTCAATTTGGATGCCATGTCCCTGCAACAAGTGTAAGAACTTGAAACATAAACAAAAAAAAGATATGTGGAAAGATATTCACAGGTACGAATTCGTGGCAAACTATACCCACTGGATCTTCCATGGTGAACGCAATCGTATTAGAGACGAGGAGTTGAGAGCACACCTCGAGGAGTATGACGGAGATGCCGGGATGGCTGACATGATGGTAGACTATAACGAGGCATGTGACAATGACGGATTGGTGGAGGAGGATCCAGAGGAAACCATAAAATAGTTCTACTTGATGATGTCTTCGGCACAGAAGCCCCTTCACGAGAAGACAACAACGTCGCAACTGGATGGCATTGGACGCCTAATAGTGTTGAAGTCATAGTTAAGCCTAAGCCGAGACAACTTCGATCTCGTGTTGAAAGTTTTGGGCACAATGCTTCTGGAGGGTTACACGCTGCCGAAGAACACTTATGAGTCACAGAAACTCCTTCATGCACTTAAGATGCCGTATGAGTCAATCCATTCTTGTCTGAAGGGGTGCGTCCTATTTAGGGGAGACCATGAGGAAGCAACACACTGTCCAAAGTGCAAAGCCTCTAGGTATGTGGAGGTAGAGGGTAGTGATGGCAAGAAGAAACAATCTAAGATCCCTGAGAAGGTCCAACGGTACCTTCCTGTCATACCGAGGCTCCAACGGATGTACATGACAGAGGAGTCCATGAAACAGATGACATAGCACAAGAATGGCAAAAGATACACTGACAAGATGGTACACCCATCAGATGGCGACGCATGGAAGTACTTCAATGACCAGCATCGTATAAAATCTATGGATGCTCAAAATGTACGTGTAGCAATTGCAACAGATGGGTTCAACCCGTATGGAATGATGGCGGCCCCGTACACATGTTGGCCCGTGTTCGTGATCCCCCTCAATCTCCCCCCTAGCGTCATGTTTGAACCCAAGAACGTGTTCTTGTCGCTGATAATACGTGGACACCCGGGCAGCAATATGGGTAGTGGTTCTTGAGCTGGAGCTTGTTGCACCTCTGTTGCTCTGCAAGTTGGAGATGATCTTTCCACCCGGCTTCTTCCTACCAATGTAGCATCTGATTTTGCACCTACCACGTGAGGCACTGCTGGGGGTCCCGTGCAGGCCCATTCCCACGCTCCACCAGGTTTGTGAGGGGAGCAGCATGACCTCCTCTGACATCCCCATACGACCTCGGCAGCCGGGCTCCGCACAGATGTTGGCGACGGTTTAGGTAACTATAGTTTTATTCATCGTTTATTGGTTTTACATATGTACCTTTCCTTTTGCATTGTTTAAACATCATGGGTGTAATATTGTAGTCTGAGCTGGCCGAGTTGCATACCGCGTAGGAGGCCCATCAGCGGTTGCTGGCGGCCCAACAGGAGGCCCATCGGCAGGAGATGGAGCACCAGATGGAGGCTGTCCGGTTGCACTCACAGCGTCAGATGCCGGACTTTGCCGGCTTTCATTCAGAGCATTCAGATCCCTGGTGTTGTCTTGCCTCCATTGCCTGCCTCGTTGTTCGCTCCACCCCTCTTCCTAGCCCTATAGGGACTCCGGTGAGTATATATGTTTGTCTATTGCTGGCTTGTGCGGCCATCCGGTAGGTACTAATGAGATTGTTTCTCCTTTGTGCAGCCACAGTCGGCGGGTTCGAACCCGACTCCTGGAGACAGCCCTTCTACATGCCATGGGTGGCCGGTTGCCCAAGTCCACCTCACACATGTCCCTATGATGTTCCTCCTCCACCTCCGCAGCAGGGGTGGTCTCCGTGGTCAGGTGGCGCTCCTCTGCCTCAGCAGCGTGGGTGGTTAGGTGGTGCTTCTCTGTGTCAGCACCTCGGGGGCCGGACGTACTCCTTTATGCCACAGGGGTGGCAAGGTAAGGGCTCTTCACACTCTGTGGGGCACGGGGTTGGCGGGTCGCAGCACGAGCAGTGATGGACTGAAGCCTTTATGTTGGACATATTGAACTTGTTATGGACCATTGATGGATATTGAACTTGTTATGGATGTTGGACATGTTGGACTATTGTTAGATTTGTGACTATATACATGGATTTGTGACTATATATGTGGATTTGTGTTATATATGTGGATTTGTATTATATATGTGGATTTGTGATATATATATATGTGTGTGGATTTATCTACTGTCATATGTATCAAAAAAATAGAAAAAATTAGTTTTCCCCAGCTTTGCCAAGTCCAGGCACTCGGCAAAGCTGGGCACCAGTTTTGCCTAAACTCCAGTTTTGCCGAGTGCCTGATGACCTGGCACTCGGCGAAGTTTTTTAAAAAAATAAAATTTCTTTGCCGAGTGCCAGATCAGCACTCGGCAAAGATTTTTCAATTAAAAAAAGAAAAAACTTTGCTGGCTGCTGACGTGGAAGGCACTCAGCAAAGGAAATAATTTAAAGAAATAAAAAAATCTTTGCCGACTACCATGTCAATAGTCGGCAAAATAGGCGTCAGATGACTGATGTCGTTACACTTTGCCGATTGCTGAAACGGCAGTCGGTAAAGTCTTTGCCGACTGCCTTTGGTCTGGCTGTCAGCAAAGAACTCTTTGCCATTAAATTCTTTGTCGAGTACCCTTTGCCGACTGCCGACGTGGAAAGCAGTCGGCAAAGGCTTTGCCGACTACCTTTAGCCTTTTGCCGACTGCTTCCAGCAGTCGACAAAGAAGCTAAGTGCGGTAGTGTTTAGTTCTTACTCCTATATTCTATTACAATTTAGATGAAATGAGAAGATACCCACGTGGAGAATATTGAGTTTAAAATAATTTATAAATTATTGTCTAGAAGTGAAGATTACAAGAAAAACTTCTCAATGGTTGCAAGATGGAGCACAATTCTTCTCTTTGGACTGATCAGCATTTGGTCTGGTAAGAATGTGAACCTAGATGATTTGAGAAGATACCCACATGGAGAATACTGAGTTTGATTTACTCTTGTTTAAAACTAAACTGAGTTTGATTTACTCTTGCTTAAACCTTAAGGTATTGATTACTCATTCATATCTATGCTGTCATTACCATCTGTTTGTGTTAAAGGTTGGCTTATTCCCTCAAATGGTAAAAGATAGTTGGGGATCACTCTATCAATAACAAGATGGTGATTGTGATTCTCATTACCATCTATTTGTGTCAAAGGTTGGCTTATTCCCTCAAATGGTAAAAGATAGTTGGGGATCACTCTATCAATAACAAGATGGTGATTGTGATTCTCATTCTAACAAAATAATGAGAAGATCAATCTTGGATCTTCCTGAGCTACCAATGCCTTGACTTTTGATGGTTGGGTATCGCTGGTCAATCTGTAATTGTGTACACTTCCTGGTAGTATTGTACATCACAAATCTTTGTATTAAGGAAAGACTATTGATTAGATCTTTTAGGTTTATCCATGATATAATCCAATTTAGTAATACATGCTAAAATTATGTTTAGGTCACTAAAAAAAGTACAAGAATAGGTTTGTAAAAAAATTATATCTTTCTTACTTCACATAGAAATCAGATATTGTACCATTGGTAAAATTGGGTTATTGAATATCTGTTTATTGCCTTTTCTCATTATGATCATTTAACATTCATGCACATATTTTTCATAGTTTGGCATCGATATACTATTTCCTTGGAATAGCATTTCAAAGGGTAGAAAAATAGCCTTGTCATTGGTCATAGAAAACTAAAGTATCCACAAAAAATAAATTGTTACTTACTTAGGCTGAGAACCATAATTCCTACCATATGTTGCTTAAGGAAAATCATAAGTTATACAATGAAGTTCACATATGACATTGAGGTTAATTCATGCTTTTACAACTAAATTGTATCACTACATGGTGAATGCAGGAACATGACTTGGATTAGCATGTTTTCAATTTTGTTGTCGTCGATGGCGAATAAGGACATGATAGATTTGGCTACAAAGATATAGTAAGTATAGCAGTGCGTTCATTATTTCAAGAAAGAAACGGGCTTATTTGGGCTACAAAGGTACAGTAAAGTATAGCATTGCGTTCATTATTTCATTGAGTTGGTAAAAAAAGAAAAAGGCTTATTTCGTCTGGTAGAGTGTTCATAATATGATATATCATGCTTTTTTTTGCATGTAGTATCACAACATGCAGATATACAATTTATTATGTGGAAACATGTTTTAAGATATTTTGAAATTTCTAACATGAAATTTACTAATAAATGATTCTCTTTAAAGGATGCATGATGGGTTCTCAAGGATATATATTTCTCTGATGTTTGGAATGCCTATAAAACAACTGAGAACACTAGGACATGATTATTATATATTTATTATAAACCAATGTGGTTGTTTTGTCCATTTGAAAGAGACAACACCATAACAATTGTAAATTCTATATAGAAAAAACAATTGTAAATTATGCCAGTTATAAAATGTACATGGTAATGATGGTCTTTTGAATACCACAAACTTTTGTTTTTGTTATTTGCAGCTACAAGAATACATGGAGAAGCTACGAATGCAGCTGTAGTGATAACATATGCTATGGTTTGACCAATCTGATCGAGTTTTACATCTAGGATTTTAATTCCTTGCTGTTGAGATGTTGCTAAATTAATAAATATGGATTAGTGAATTAATAGGTAGTTCGAGAACATTTCTTATCCCATCCTTCTAATACACAACAATGCATGGTCATTATTTCATTTGTCTTGTGTACCTAGGCACGTGCGTGGCGCACGTGCATGTTTACTAGTTTAAAGAAAGGGCTAAACTTTATTAAAGGGTAATATCAGCATCTAACTGTGATTGCCAAAGGGCTCACGTGGGGGTTTACATCTAGCGGAAGAGTTCAGCCGTGGGAACGACATCTATAAATAAGGGGAGGCCTACTAAATCGATAGCAATGCAACATCTTCAAAACAGGCAAAGGTGAGAGCGGACAAAACCCTAGCCTCAACATGAGGTTTCTAGGTCGGTATACACGTATACTCTACTCGTCATCATACGTCAACATCAAGCAAATGCATGCCATTAATTATGATCTGTAGTCTAGTATAGCAGTATTATAAATTTGAGGCATGCTGCCAGTTTCCACGCCACACGTCCCGCCTTCTCCCACTGCTAGTTCACCACAGGATTGTCACATCGTAAACGGTCACCAACTCGAATATAAATCAATGTTGACACCTACAACAATAACAGTGGTCAAAAAAAACATCTACATCAATAAATTGACAAATTCTTGTCATTAGCTTAGGCCAGTCTCAAGAGTGTTTCATCTTCACAGGCATTAAATAGGTTGTGGCACCATATGGATGAAGAGGGATAATAAAAGTTTCAAGAGTGTTTCATCCACACCGAATCGACAGTGAAAGCAATTTTTTCATTGTCATCTTTTTGGTCCACTATGCATGTCTGCATTCAAACTGGTGGTGAAAATTCTTTCCTGTGCAGATTTTTTAGTGAATGGAATAGTGGGCGAAAAACTGGCGCTAAAAATCGATTTCACCGCTGACTCGCCGAATGATTTAGTGATAACCCCCATTCTTTTTATCATAGGTTCATCAGTCAACCTGGCAGCGAAAACAATTTTCACCACCGGTTTTTCGTGCCACTGCATGCCACTGGTTTTTAAAATAGTGGTTAAAAAAGCACCTTCGGTTCTGGCCAATCCGGCAGTGAAAACCATGCTACAAAAATCAAATCAAACGAAATGGTTGTCAAAAAAAAATCAAACGAAATGAATCCATTTCTAAAGGTTGAGTATATATATTACCAATAAAAGGAGGGATTAGCCCACTCTTTACATTATGTAGTCCGTACATCTCCTTGTGCCTTTGATGCACATCTTGTTATTACATCCTACATTCCTACTACTCTTATTGTTGAACTACGTACAGACATATAACACAGGTCATCTTCCCCTGAGAGGCTAGATATGCTCCCATTGGTTGACGTATTGTACCTATGAAATCCCTCCATTTGGTCCGGAATCATCAAGCTGGATGGTATATGGTAGGTCGGCATAAACTCCGGTAATGCTATGTCACCATCAAAGGTACACTGGGTGACTTGTCTCATGCTTGGCTTTGCGTCCATGAACGGGTGTGAACATAACAGTCCTAGCTTCAGTACCATGGATGCCTCTTCAGCGTCGTATTTCCCTTCAAGCATAGTATCCACTGCTTCAGTGATGAAGCACCCAGTCGGCCAACTAGGCGCGTCACTGTCTTGTGTGAGTTGATGATGGGCCTCTGTCCGCGTGCCACCTCAAGTATGAAGATGCCAAAAGCAAATACGTCTGCCAGAGGGGATGCCTATCTTGCCAGTGCGACCAAGCTCTCTGGAGCTATGTAACCTATGGTGCCTACAACATGGGTTGTTTTTGGGCCGTCAGCTCTGCCGCCATGGTCATAGAGTCTTGCAAGGCCAAAGTCTCCTAGTCGTCCATTCATCTCGCTGTCGATGAGGACATTGCTCGCTTTGATATCTCGGTGGATGACAACTTTCTCCCAGTCTTCATGGAGGTAGGATAGGCCCGATGCAACACCTTTGATGATTTGGATCCTGATAGCCCAATCTAATAGCATGTGCGGCTGCCCATCTTGATGATCGTGAAGATACTTGTCAAGGCTTCCATTTGGCATGTACTCGTACACCAGTAGCAGTTCGCGTTTCCGTCGACAATGCCCTAGCAGTTGGACAAGGTTGCGGTGTTGGAGGCGGCCAAGGCTAACAATCTCTGAGATGAACTCCTTCATGCCCTGGTTTGATTCATGCGACACCCGTTTTACTGCGATTTCTGTTTTGGACATCAGAAGCACCCCCTTGTACACCCTTCCAAACCCGCCGATGCCGAGAAGGTTGGAGTCCTTGAAGCCTTCTGTGGCGTGGAACAGATCCTTGTATGAGAACCTGTGTGGTCCAAACTCCAGCTCCCAGTCTTCATGCAGCTCAGCGTACCTCCGGTGTCGTCGCACCAGTAGGAAAATGGCCGTGCCGGCGGCGAGGAGGAACGCCGCAGTTGCTACTGGCAAGACAATCACCAAGGTCCTTGTCCTGTCCTTGCCGGAAACACGAGGCAGCTTTGGTAGCATGCTGATGTCAACGGCCGGAGCAGGACGGTCCATGCTGAAGCTCCACCCAAGGACATAGTGCCGCGACTTGAGCGTCCCACCGGTCGCAGCAGAGAAGCCGACAAACGCCGAGTCGTCGTCGTCAGTCGTCAGAACTGTTGAGAGATTGTACCTGGCTGACACCAGTGGCCTCGCAGGTTTGGTGGTGGTCACGTTGATCTGTGTGACCGCGGCGTCATAGTCCACCCAAACCTGCATGGCCTCTCCGCTGATCAAGGTCATGTTGCGGAAGTCTCCATCGCCGTCATCATAGTACCCGGCGTAGAATGACTGCACGGAGTGAAGGCTGTTGATGTCGACGCCGACGAGATTGTCGTTGATGTCCCGGAACTCGTCATTCTGCATCGTATCGAGCTCGACGGCGAACAGGCGGTTGCTGGAGTTTCCGTTGCTCTGGACGTTGAGGCCCAGGTAACCGCTGGGAAAAGCGGCGGAGAAGTTCCTGCTGGAGGCGACCACGAACGCCATGCCGTGCGCGCTGAGCTCGACATGGTCGGACAGCATGCTGAACACGAAGGAGGTGGAGAAGGACCGCGCCCTTGTCATCCCATTAGCGGCAGAGTCGCGGAGACGCACCGGCTCCAGGTAGAACGCATGGCCCTTGCGCTGAAGCGTCCTGTTGGTCAGCTCGAGCATGCCATCAGATGTGATGGCTGCGACGCCATCCATGGAGAGGTTTGTGCCGGCGAAACCGGAGTAAACGAACCGCGGGTCGTCGCCGGAGCTGACAAGCCTCATGAGGCAGAGGATTACGAGGTATACAAGGAACAACAGGTGTTTCATTTTTGCTAGTCAAGGTCTGAGGGCTCTGCTTGAAGATGTGAGGAGTTCTACTATCATGTTTATGCTCAACTGCCTTGGGCTATCGGGCCGGAAGTCAACAAGTCGCCGCAATAGAAACATGTCGCTCAGTCGCTGTCCTCTTCATTATTGTTTTTAGAGGGTCGCTATCATATTCCTATATACCCTTCAATAATTTATATCTAATATTTAACGCTGTAAATTTCTTTAGTCGGTCGCTCACTCTCGTTCTCACACGCCCACGCCGCCCAACCCCCTTATTCCCCAACTCCAGTTAGTTTAGAAGAGAAGGGGTTTGGGGGTGAGGCCCGCTAGGCGGTAGGGACGGTGACAGTGGTTTACGAGCCCTAGTGGCGGTGGAAGTGGACAGACCACGTCAGGGCAAGGGATGTTCATGGCAAGAGATTACCATAGAAGGATGGGGAGGGGAGGCGGTCGTGTTGCTTCGGTGGAATCCTAGCGTGTCATGGTGTTGGGTGGGGGGGCCGCGCAGGCGCTAGCTAGATGCGAAAACGAGGAGGAGGGCAGTTCAAGGGACTGGCCAGGGGCAAGGAGGAAGGCCAAAGGCGATGGGCTAACAGACATGACGAGGAAGAATGGCACAGGGCTACGGAGCAAGTACGAAATGGAGGGTAGGTCAAGGGATTGGCCGGGGGCGAGGAGGATGACCAGAAGAGGCAATGAGGGCACTGCTGCCAGAGGTTAGGAGGAAGAAGGGCATAGGGCGACGGAGGCGAGGAGGAACAAGGCGGATCTCGGCCATGCGGCGCAAGGAGGAAACTACTGTACACAAGGCCTAATGTGTGGTCATGTGTGCTTTAGCCGTCGTTGTCTCGGTTAATCATCAATTTACAAAGACAGACATCTTTAAACACCTGCCTCTAAAAGTATCTACTAATAAAGACAAGGATTTTAAGAGAACTCCTAGAAATCGATTAATAGAGGATATGCTCAAGGGACCGTCTATAGAAATAGGTGTATCAAGATAATTCATAACATTCTCATATAAAACTAAATAAAGGCAAACTTCATATCAAAGTTATTGAGCTCCATGTGATGTGCAACTTTGTAGTCCAAAGTTTTTTGTTTAAATTCCTAGTTTTTATATTTTAAAATTTATAGTGTTTAACAACCTCAGATTTTAACGTTTGAGTAGCATCATGATCAATGAAAACCAATGTATATCTATTGCACACAAAATTTTAACCAAAGTTCAAGACGTAAAGTGGAAGAAGTCTGGATAAAAGGACGTGAAGAAATGGAGCATGTTGTGAAATGGAGTGCACCATCTGATCTCTACAATAACGGCTCTGATCTCTACAATAACGGCACCGATGGATAGAGTGGAGCGCAGCCGTAACAGTCTAAAATTTTTTTTTCTCCAAATAGAATTTAATTGGTCTAATTATCTATTTTTGTGCACATTTGAACCTAACGGAAATAATATTTTTATTGAACTAAAAATCCATCATAATCCTAGCAACATGTTTATGCATTCATAGTTATTATAATGTGTGGTTTTGTTTAAATTTAAAACTAATCCAAAATTTGCTTTTTACTTGGCTTTGAAATAAAAGAGAGAGAAAACAAGTGAATTTTATTGGACATTTCTGGCCCGAACAGCTCAACCTTCCTTCTCTTTCGGCCTGCACCCACTACCCCTTCTTCCTCAGGCCCTCTGTCTGCTCCTTTCACGGCTTTGGAGCAGACCGCGTGAGATCAGCATTACCTGGCTTGGCTCATCTTCTTCTCTCCGGTCCACACACAGTTCTCATGGAAGGATGCGCCAGGAAAAAATGGTTTCTCTTTTTTAAAACATTCTGCCAAATCAATAAAATGCTTACATTGCAGCCTATTAATTACCCTTATTATGGACATTCTCCTATAAGACCTACAACTCCACAAATGTCACATCCAGCTATGGGCTATAAGTTGTTGGTAAGAAAGGTTAGTTCAAAATGCCTCAGCTTTTGTTTTGGATGCCAAGTGTGGGTAACCAGGGGAAGATGGCCCCCAGCCCAATGGGAATCAATGCCCCAGAATATACGCAGTCCATGTTTAAGAAACGACGGGGGCCACAATCCCAAACAACTAGGGGAAATTCAGAAATATATAGTACAGACAGAAACACTTTGCAAGCTCAATAAAAGGAAATCCAACAATATGCATCAACATTAGCAAGCATCCATCCATAAGTCCATAAATTGAAATTATGATCCACTCTAACACCTTGAAAGCTAATGAATGGACAGTATTGTAGCAAACCATTGCACAGAAACAGAAAACAAGTATGTCTGGTAGCACATTATTTGGTCACTTTTTTGTTAAAGCAAAAACATCTGGATGACTGAAAAGCAAATAAATCTAACACCAGTGCCACTGTTAACCAGTCATCGACTTTGCATACATAACTTCAGATCTTAGTCTCCTACCAGGCCCTCTTGCCCTGGACCTCGCATGAAAACAGAAAACAGATGCCCCTATGTAGTGATCAGTTGGAGAACCACAGACTCAACACACCACCATTGTGATAAACTCCAGGCAAACCATTGCAAAACTGAGATAAAATACAAGTTACTCAAACCAACTGAAAAAAATGCTGCCCATTATTCCAATCATAAAAAGCTGTCAGGTTTATCGAAAGTTCCTAGTTATGCAGCCAAGTTAGCTACTATCCTACAAAGTAATATGTATAAATAGATGGCATTGGCATTCATCTACAGTTTGATTAGTTCATGAACAAATGTTCCAGAAAAATTACACATGAACCAGCTACCATCTCAAGAAACAGTAAGGTTTCAGAATGGATTATCAGGTCCAGGATTGACACACCGACGCTGTAACATTATGCATCACAAACACTTAGTTTCAGCCCTTTAAAACAAATCAAGTAAAGAAATGAACCACATCTACTATCAGGGTCATGCATGTTGTTCCTAGTGCTATATTGAAAAACAAGGCAGTGAAGATCTCAATATAGATATAAGGGTCCATACACATTTCCTCCCTCCCAGAAACCAAGGCAGGGACAATATGATGCTCAACGATCATATAATTATCAATTATCATAATGAATAAGGTTTTGGGCATAGTTGAAGTCAAAATCTAGCAATTAACTTTACATTTTTCAATTGCATATGCTTCTCCGTGAAAATGATTTTTTTGGATATGATAATGAAATCCATCAAAATGAGAAAACATACACTACCTGACCAGCTTCAATGCCCGTTTCCAATTTCCTTGCATAAACAACAGGAGTTGTAAATACAAAGGCATGGTAATTAGGAGGTAGCATAACTTTTGATGCTTAAAAATACAGGTAACTATTTTGATGTACCTTCATCAAGATTGCTAACTTTACCTAACTACTGGCAGATAGACAAACTGACTTCGTGAAGAATAGCTGAAAGAAGTGACAAACTGACTTGGTCCTAACTAGGCTAACTACTGAATGATAGACTGAACACACAATATTACACTAACAATATGGATTCACATTGTGCTCAACTGCTCAATAACAATATATGCAAAGTAGATGCTCTTTGCCCCTTCGTTGGGTGGTGACCAATATTGCCTCCAGACGTAATCAGGTGTTGTTGGTAACAAAGGTTAGTGGGGAAACAGGGAAGATGGCCCCCAAACCCAACGGGAATGAATGCCTCAGCTGTTTAGGAAACGAAGGGGGTCAAAATCCCAAGGAACTCAGGGAAATTCAGAAATATATAGCACAGACAGGGATACAGTTCAAGACCAGTAAAAAGGAATTTTCAAAAATATGCATCAACATTACGAAGCGTCCATCCATCCAAAAATTGAAATTATGGTTCACTCCAAGAATCCGAAGGCTAATGAATGGACAGTATTGTAGCACACCATTGCACAGAAAAACAAAACAAGTTTGTCTGGTAGCACATTATTTGCTCACATATTTTAACAAAAACAGTTCAAAGGCAAACAAATCTAACACCAATGCCACTGCTAAGCAGCCATCGACTTTGCATACATAACTTCAGATTCTAGACTCCTACCAGGGCACCAGGCCCTCTTCCCTGGACAACGCATGAAAATAGATGTCCCTACTATGTTGTGATCAGTTGGAGAAGAACAGACTCAACACACCACCATTGTGATAACTCCAGGCCATTGCAAAACTGAGATAAAATTACTAGCTCGCAGCCAAGTTAGATACTATCCTGCAAAATAATATTTATAGACAGATGGCATTGGTATTCATCAACAGTTAAATTAGTTCAGGAGCAAATGTTCCAGAAAAATTACACATGAACCAGCTATCATCTCACGAAATAGTATGGTTTCAGAATGGATTATCAGGTCCAGGATTGACACACCAATGCTGCAACACTATGCATCTCAAACACTTAGTTTCAGCCCTTTAAAACAAATCAAGTAAGGAAATAAAACACATCTTGCAACAGGGTCATGCATCTTGTTCCTAGTGGCTAGTGCTAAATTGAAAAGAAAGGCAGTGAAGATCTAAATATAGATAAGGGTTCCTACACATTTCTTCCCTTACAGAAACCTAAACAGGGACAATATGATGCCCATCGATCATATAATTATCAATTATCATAGTGCATAAGGTTTTGGGCATAGTTGAAGTCAAAATCTAGCAATTAAGTATAAAGTTTTCAAATGCATATGCTTCGCCCTGAAAATGATTTTGTTTCGGAGTAGCATTATGCAATATGATAATGAAATCCTTCAAAGTGAGAGAAAGTGCAAAGTACCTGACCAGCGTCAATGCCTTTTTCAAATTTCCTTGAACAAAAAACAAAAGTTGTAAATATAGAAGCATGGTAATTAGGAGGTAGCCTAACTTTTTATGCTTAAAAATACAGAAAACTATTTTGGCATGCCTTCATCAAGATTGCTAATTTTACCTAATTACTGACTGATAGACAAACTGACTACTAAAAAATAGGACAGACTGACTTGGTCCGAAATTGGCTAACTACTGAATGATAGACTAACAATATGGCATCTCAATAATAATATATGCAAAGTAGATGCTCTATGCCCCTTCGATGGGTAGTGAGCAATATTGCCTCCAGACATAATCAAGGAATATGTTACATGCTTCAATATTATATCTTACCACAAGGCCAGCAAGGGATAAGTCTAGTATCATACCATTATTTCCCAACAAAGGTGTAGCAGAAACATGAACTGTGGCAACAAGAAAAATCCATATATGTTCAAATATCTATGGACAAGCATGCCTCATTATCCAATAAAAAAAGATGCTGGCAAAATGGGGACATCGAATACTAGCATGGATTTACAATAAACCGATCCATAATTTTCAATATCAATACAAAGTTCTGTTCCAAAGACTAGGGCAAAGATTTCTATGAAGTACATTAGACATGATCTAATTTGAGTCTCAACCTACAAAGTCAACCTCTACTCAAGAGATTTCCTGTGTACACACTGACTGAACTGAGTCCCATATACACTTTTTCAAAATTATGCGTTCCTGGCTCATGAATGAACAGTTGCCCCTTTGTTGCTACATAAACAACCAACCTCCCATCATCTAGCAGCAACAGTGGTTTGAAGGACTCATCTACCGGTACCGGCCCCTCGATTGCTGGCCCAGACAGGATATGGTACTCTTTCACCCAGTGCCCACTGCCAAAATCCACTAGAAACCAAAGGTCCACGGTAAGAGGCTGGCGGCGGTCTGCAAGAACTAGAGACCCTTTTAGCTCAGCCAAAGCAAGGTGATGTCGTGTGTAACCTGACGCAGATCCAACACTGCTACTTATGGGACCTCGGAGATCTCTCCTCCACTCCTCTCTCCCAAGGTCAAACGAGACGATATAGTCCGGACGAATCCCATTACGGGCACCATCATACACTCTGCTCGTCAAGAAATACACCATCCCATCAACTACAACGCCGCTGCACTCATCAATAAAGAGACCAGGGCTCTGCTGCCCTCTCCACCGTGCACCTTCCGCGCCACCGTTGATGGTAAACACCTCAAAGAGCTGCTCACCGCCCTTGGCAAAGCCAACCCTGTTGAACATCCTGAATACCTTGTAGTCTCCCGTGGAGGAGACCCGCCCAAGGGCAAAGAATGTGTAAGGGTCACGCAAGTTGACCCGATTCACATGCTCCGCCGCCGGGCTCTCAGGCAGGGCCTGGACAACAGCTCCGGTAGCCGGATTGAGCACGTGGCATCTGTTCCAGTCAGTAGTCAGACAGGCAAGGTCCAGCCGCGTGCATTGCAGCCGGTGGTAAGGGCCACCAGCCGCGCCGGCGATCCTCTTCACCACGTTACCTGACAGATCGACTAGGTAGACGCTGTGCGTCTTGTCGTCCCGGAGCTGGGCGAGGAAGAGGGGGCCCGGATGCCGCGCCGCGTGCTCCTTGATGAAGACCGGGTCGACGGTGAGGGAGCGCCATGACCGGCAGACGGCGCGGAGGCGGCAGAGGTCCCTGGCCGGGAAGCGCAGCAGGACGTTAAACAGCACGTCCGCAGGGAGCCTGTCGGAGCTGGCGGCCTCTCGGGCACGCCTGCCCCGGGTGACGGGCGGGGAGTACGGCCTCGGCGAAGCCATCGCCGAGGCACATCCGCAGATCTGCTGAATAAACATACGGCTCCATGAGTAAGGAATCAAAATCGATGCTAGCGCTGTGAGCAAGGCGAGAAGCTTACTCAGAGTCTCAGATCAGTCGATTGGAGCAGCGGGTGTACCCGTGGAGAGATGCAAGGCGGCGCTGGGCGGCGGGCGGCGGGGCAGAGCGGCGGGCGGCGGAGGGGAACGGGATTCAGCCGGTGGACAAATGCTGGCAGGGTGAAAGGATTTTTCCCCCTTTCCTAAATATTTTTTTAATAACATATAGTCAGGCAAAACATTTTTATTAAAAGATATTTTGACACCAAAACTATTAATACTTTAGAATTTCTAGCTAAAAAATCTTTTGCTATATATCGAAAATATCATTTTAACAATTTATCAAAAAATTGTTTTGACACCAAAACTATTTAAAATCTAAAATGATAGAAATATCTCTCCAAAAACTAATTTTCACTACAAATTCTATCTCAACCAAGACAACCAATGATTGTCATCTCCTACTAACTATGGACATTAGCTATATTGAGGATGAAGGCACGTAATCAAGAATATGATATGTGCAGTTGTTATTCACCCCACTTGTATAAGATTAGACGTATAAATAACTTAGATGCAGATTGCTTAGCTAGGCAAGCTCATTTAGCAGTTGAAACACTTCTTCAGCCATATCAGGTTGAATGCTCATATGAAGCACACTTTTTTCAATGCCCTTTATTGCAGGCATTGACTTCTCTAACCATACGATGTTTGGTTACTAGAAGCTCGTTACTAGTAGCTTCTTGCTGCTAAGATAAATGAATGTTTATTGTCAAAAAAAACTGTGTTTTGTTATGAGAATCAGTTACGTTTCTCGTAAGGATCACCAGTCTATGGAAAACAGGCATCATGTGGAGTGGTTCACCAGAGAAACGGTTCTTGTCTTTTTAACTATGAATGACAATCAACCAAAATGCCTCGATCCGAGCTCCGAGTGTCAAGCGCTCCGGTGCTGAACTATGAGCATTGAATAAACCGAAGTCTTCAAAATTGTCTTATCGAAAGCTAACAAACCGTTTCCTCGATGAATGCACAGAGTGCCAAGATTTGCAGGGAGCTAACAGATATAAAAGAATACACTCTCACTAGCCCTTCGCTGGTGTTACATCAGACTTTCTCCAGATAGGAAAGATGCTAGAAAATCCTAGTTACAATACGTTGTTATTGTCACTGCCTTGTCAATGACGCTAGGAAACTTAATCCATGATAAAATCAAGAAATAACAAAAAAAAAAGTAAATTTGTGAAGAGTACGGGTCCCTACTCCTTTGACCACCCACATTGGTAGGGAGAGAGAGGTGGGGACATTGGAGATTGCAGTGAAAGGGCCTAATTAAGCTTTAACGATTGAATGATCAAGTTTTACTTAAAAAGGTTAAAAGTTGTGTCCCTTGTCCAACCATCTTGCACTTTGGGCATCATGCTTTCATTCGATGGAGTGTGTAGACAGGCAAATCCTGCAAGCCTGCCCGCCTGAGCTTGCAGTGCAGGACTCGACCGCTCTCTCCCACTTCTCCCCTCGTAGGCTTGCTCGGGCTCTCCCACTTCCGCCTTGCCCAACTATCGATGTTTTGCCACTGATAGCTTTCCACGGGGTTGTCCAGGACAGTATATTCGGGCTTCGGCGAATTCAGAAATTCGACGGTGAACGCAAAGAGACGAACACTTTTATATTGGTTCGGGTCCTCGTGATCGAGTAAAAACATTTACGTCCAATTCAGCATTACCCTTTGCGTTGGGTTGATCTTTGTATGAATCTGTCTCCCTCTCCTGTAAGGGGTGCCCTCAGCTGCCCTTTATAGTCTAGGGAGGATTGTTCTAGTCCTAATCGGATACAAAGAAGATATCCTAAAATAATTCTAGGAGGTACTTTCAATAGTAATTCCGGTCAGGTTGTTCTTAGTTCTTCTCGGCTTGCACATAGCTTTGCTTCGTGCTCTGGTTCATCAGGATGTGGGCCCTAGAAGCACTTAGTATAGTAGGTATGGAACCCTGTGGGTCTTGTATCGACACCAACCTCAATCTACTCATGCATGAACAAACCTTCATTGCGGCCTCCCCCTTGGCCAAGGCTCTTGCACCTGCCACTACCTCCCCTGCTCTAGCGGAGACCATTACGTGTGTTTGCTCTCTACCTTCTACTCCCTCCGTCTCAAATTATAGTTCACTTTGATTTTTTGGTGCATGTATTTTGCTATGTATCTAGACAAATTATTTATCTAGGTACATAGCAAAATGCATACATCAAAAAAATCAAAGTAAACTATAATTTGAGACGGAGGGAGTACTTCGTATCATTGTTTCAATACATTTGGCAAGGCATCAACTTCAGCGGTCAATATTGTTGTTACCAATGGATCTTATGATATATATTACCATGCCAGATATCTAGAAATGATTATAAGCATCACTAACTTCGGTGAGATCTTAAAAGGATCGAATGGCTCAAGAGGAGGGTTGAATTAGATTTAAAAGATCAAAGCAACAAAAATTTTGGAATATGCAAATCTAGTTCACTTTGCTTGCACCGGGGCACCTAATACTAAAAATAGACATAAATACACGGGCGGCCTTTAAACTTGCATCTTTGTGTCACTTAGGTATACAAACTTGCAAAACCGAATTCTA
Source organism: Bothriochloa decipiens (assembly GCA_023333625.1). Taxonomy (NCBI): domain Eukaryota; kingdom Viridiplantae; phylum Streptophyta; class Magnoliopsida; order Poales; family Poaceae; genus Bothriochloa; species Bothriochloa decipiens. The sequence continues at coordinate 50,667,819 of CM041631.1, forward strand.
GGCCCCAAAAATTGTGTATTTATGCCACATAGGTCCACGAACTTACAAAATCAAATTTTGAGCCCCTAAACTTGTTTAGCTGTGCCACTTAGATCCATAACCTTCTTGGCTGCGCCAGCATGGAGACTGACTTTGTTTTGACAGGATCTTTGGCTTTGGAAAATTAACAAACAATATGCTGGACTTGGAAAGATAAAGAGAAGTGGTCACCTATCCCAGCCATTTCTCTCTCTTCCTAATTAGCAGTCGTATATGATGGATTTCAGCTTATGGACCTAAGTGACACAACTAAGTTGGGTTTGGAATTCAGTTTTACGGGTTCATGGATCTAACTAGCACAATAACATAAGTTTAGGGGTCCAGAATTCGGTTTTGCAACACAAATTTAGTGGCACAACAATGCAAGTTCAAGAGCCACCCGTGTATTTATCTCCTAAAAATATCACGCTAGAAAGTCCTGGGTCTCCATAGTTTCCATTGCCGAGATGGGGAACGAGAAGAGCCTTTGGGTTGGACCTTTTTTTTAAAAAAAAAAAATTCTTTGGTTGGACTTGGCAGAGCAACCGAGTATGAACGACTGTTGTCATGAGTTGCGATGCGGTTCTTATCACCAAGAGAGGAAATGAGTGTCTGTCCTACCCATCGGGAACAAATGAGGATAAGAGCAAGCAAATAGACCAATAGCAAAAAGTCAAAAGTATAATGTCCTTATTTGTGAAGAAAATGTTTAAATGGAAAAGAAAAGCCTCTAATGACGTTCCAACGCGTGAGTATACCAAAGCTTAATTGTGAGTGGCATTTTAGGGAAACACAAGTGTTTTATGGTGGCAGATTTCCAAACTTCTCTGCAGTTCCCAATTTTCAGGGAAACACAAGGTTTTTTTTTTTTTTGCGACCCATTAAAAAGACTGAGGCCATGAAAATCAGGGAATTGCCTTTCAAACATGGGCGGGAATCAAAATTCAGAAAGCCCTCCTGCCTCCACTACGCCCATGGAGCAGGAGCTGGTGCGGATCCTGCGCGGCCTCAAGTCCCCGCGCCACCTGCTGCAGACGCACGCTCAGCTCCTCACCCGCGGCCTCTCCGCGAGCCCGCGCCTCCTCCCGGCGCTCGTCGCCGCCGCGTTCTCCTTCTCCTCCTCGTCGCCCCGCCATGCCGCCGCCGCGGCGATCCTCCGCGCTGCCGGCGCCGGCGCCTCCACCTTAGCGCACAACACCCTCATCGAGCGCCTCGCCCGGCGCGGCGGCGACAGCCGGGACGGCTCCGCGGCGGACGCGTTCGCGGCCTACGGCGCGATGCGTGCCGCAGGGGTCCCCCCCAACGGCTTTACCTTCACCTTCCTGCTTCGCGCGTGCGAGTCCCTGCGGCGGCTGCCGCTGTGCGGGTGCGTCCACGGACAGATCGTCAGGTGCGGGTTCGGCTCCGACGTGGTCGTCCAGAACGCGCTCCTGAACGTGTACTACAAGTGCAGCGGCGACCCGGGTGATGTTGGGGTCGCTCGCCAGGTGTTTGATGAAATGGAGGATAAGGATGTGGTTTCCTGGAACTCCATAGTTGGTGCGTACATGTCGAGCGGAGACGCGGAAGGTGCCATGGAGCTGTTCGAGGCGATGCCAGAGAGGAACGTTGTCTCCTGGAACACGGTTGTCGCTGCATTCACGAGGACAGGGGACATGGTGTCGGCACGTGCTGTGTTTGATAGGATGCCGATCAGGGATGCCATTTCTTGGAACCTCATGATCTCAGGGTATTCAGCAAGTGGCAGTGTCGAGTCTGCACGGTCACTTTTTGATCTTATGGATCGGAAGGATGTGGTTTCGTGGACAGCTATGGTCTCTGCCTATGCAAAGGTTGGGGATCTAGATTCAGCTAGAGTGCTGTTTGATCAGATGCCTGAGAAGAACTTGGTTTCGTGGAATGCAATGATCACAGGGTACAACCACAACTCGAGGTATGATGAGGCACTGCGCACGTTTCAGCAGATGATGCTGGAGGGAAGATTCGTGCCTGATGAAGCAACATTAGTAAGTCTCATCTCAGCCTGTGCTCAGCTGGGCAGCGTTGAATACTGCAACTGGATCAGTTCTTACATCAGTAAAAGCAACACTCGTATAACTGTTGCATTAGGAAATGCTCTCATAGACATGTTTGCAAAATGTGGAGAAGTAGGAAGAGCGCGGTTAGTTTTTGATAAAATGAAAACAAGATGTGTCATTACATGGACAACAATGATATCTGGTTTTGCTTATAATGGACAGTTTAGAGAAGCTCTGTTGATCTACAATGATATCTGCAGAGAAGGAATCACACTGGATGATACAGTCTTTGTTGCTGCACTTTCTGCTTGTGCTCATGGAGGTTTGTTGCAAGAAGGTTGGAGCATCTTTAAGAAAATGGTTGAGCACTATGGGATTGTGCCAAGAATGAAGCATTATGGATGCATAGTGGATCTACTTGGTCGAGCTGGTAAGTTACAGGAGGCAGTTCGATTTATTGAAAGCATGCCTCTTAAGCCTGCAGTTGTCATTTGGGTAATTTTGCTTAGTTCTTGCATTACACATGGTGATGCGGAGTTGACTGAGTATGTCAGTGCAAGGGTACTTGAAATAGAACCTTTTAATTCTAGTTATCAAGTCTTGGTTTCCAACTGTAGTGCCCTAGAGGGAAGGTGGGGCAGTGTGATGGATGCACGCAGAACAATGCGTGACCGGAGAGTTGAGAAAACACCTGGTAGTAGCTTGATTCAGGTAGGAAATGAGGTACATGAGTTTTTGGCCAAAGATACAAGGCACAAGAAAAGGAAAGAGGTATATGAAACTTTGGATGGATTAATAGCCCTCATCAGACATACAGAGCACATCCCTTGGATAAGTTGTTGCAGCACACTTGAGTAACACAGAGTTCTTTGAGTAGTTGTAACTTTACTGACTGAACAATAAGTTCCAGATTAATTCCTGTGGGAGGCCTTTTGTCTAATAGGCAATCAAGTGCTGATGAGCTTTGTAGCTAACATTGTGATTAGATCAACAATTTATGATCTAATGGCATCCATGGCCAGTAGAGGACAACTCTACAATAGAGGTTGAGTTATTCACTATCTTGCCAGGTTGGTTGTGTGCTGTGCACTTGGCATGTCAATGAAAGCTGATTCAGCTGTCGCCGATGATCTACAATATCACAGTATCATGGACCTGGAGGGGGGGGGGGGGGGCATCAAATGAATTGCAGTTGCAGTATCTTGGCCAGTCATTTCCATTTTGAATACAAAATGGACTACAGAATGGACTTTGTTTTATGATGAGGCAACTGTTGACACCAGCTGGGCATGTGTCAATCTTAAAGAGGAAGAACCTACCTCGCATGTCAGATGTTCTATTGAAGTAAGTTACTGATGCAAAGTTGTCTTCTTTATTATAAATTGTAGAAACCCAGTTTCAAGCTTTTCTAATTACAATAAAAATTATTGAGGATTATTTTCCACTGATGATCTACCTGTCTCATTGCATCTTGTTGAATGTTGTACTCTCGTTCCATCAAATTGATGAGATGTCTTGCTTTCAACATCTTAATACATTTTAAAACAAGAACAAAAATGCTAAACATAACCATTCAAAGAGCTTACTGATGATGGAGTTTTAGTTCATTTAGTGCTAACACAAGTTACCATCTCCACATTCAAATGGAGTTCTATCCTGTTGCTTCTACACCTGCATTACCATGTAGACTAGAACTTTATCATGTTAGGTATATTCACATGGTTTTCATCTCAGTGTTTATAATGAATTCACATTTTGTTGTCAGTATTGCTCCAATTTTGTATTAGGTTCACATTGTATGTGCTGTTTCTAGTTCTGCGCCATAAGGGCAGCTGTCGGTGGTTGGGCCTTTATCATTTGCTCTTTATTTTTACTCCGAGTTCTTTTTTATTTGATATCCTAGGATCCTTGGTGTCAAACTTTATAAGGTTTGACCATTAAGATGTCTGAAAGTATCAATACTGATTATATGAGAATGATATGGGTTGTGGTTAGGTTTGTCTTCAGGATGGCTTATGACTCCCCTGTCCTTCCTATTTTTGTTACCAAATTCTTATACATCATCCTCAACTCATCGTTTGTTATGCTGCTGTGGTTCCAGAAGGTTCAGAGTGTTTTGGTATCATGTTTGTTTGTTTTTTCTTTAGAGGAAATGAAAACAATACTTGATGTCTGGATCATCCTGTTTTGTCAGTTTCTTACTCCAGCCTTTTTTCATTATAATTATGCTCCTCTGTTGCCTCAAATTTTTATATTGTATACTGTAGTAAAACTGGTTATCCTTAGAATTTATTCCACAATAATACCATATACCATATTACATTGACATGTACTTGAGTACTTCTTTTGAGCAAGGCATCCATTGGATCCTCCTTTTTGTGCAGGCTGGGGAATTGCATTGGTCTCTCAGGACTTGTATTTGCAATTTGATATATATAACACACTTCTCTCACAAAATTGTAGCAACTTTGATAGAATTGAACCTCTTATGCTGCAGCTTTTGAGCATATATTATTTTGGTGAAGTTGACCGAGTTTGTTTGCAATGTGCTTTGATGTTTCAATTCTGTAGGATTTTCGGAACAAACTTATAAATCCTCCATGTGCCGATGTGTCCAGTTCTTAAGTTGACATGCAAGATTTCTGAATCCAGTTGCTATCTTCTGGTCCCATAAATAATGGTACTCTCGTCACATATCCAGTTGCCTACCTGCTTGGACCAGAGGCTTCAACTAGTGTGTCAACTGTCAACTCTTCCATGTGAATTCCTCTGTTTCCTGACCAGTCCTTGGACCCAGAAGGACATTGGCTCTTCAATTATCTCAATGAATTATAATTGCATTTTGGTTTGCAATTATCCCTTTGTTTCACAAAGCTGGAGCAGCGCACTGAAGCCATGAATGTGGGTTGTTGTCAAGCGAAGGCAGTGGCTGGCTGAATTTCATCTCAGGTGAATTCACATGTTAGGTAAATTCACATGGTTTTCATCTCAGGGTTTACTAGGAATTTGCATTTTGTTGTCAGTATTGCTCCAGTTTGTATGCTGCTGTGGTTCCAGAAGGTTCAAAGTGCTTTATATTACTTTTTTTTTTCTTTAGAGGAAAGGAAATCATCCATACTTTATCATCCTGTTTTGTCACTTTATGACTCTCCAGCCTTTTTTCATTTTGCTCCTCTGTTGCCTTAAAATTTATATTGTATACTCCAGTACAACTATTATACTTGAATTTGTTCCACAACAGTACCATATTACATTTACATGAACTTGAGTACTTTTGAGCAAGGCATTCTTTGGACCCTCATTTTTGTGTAGGCTTTGGAATTGCATTGATAGCTCAGGATCGGTGCTTGCAATTTGATATATTTAATGTGCTTTTTTCACAAAATTGTAGCAACTTCGATAGAATCGGCTCCCTTGTGCTGCAGCTGTTGAGCATATCTTATCTTGGTGAAGTTGAACGAGTTTGATTGCAATGTGCTTTGACCTTTCAAGTCTGTAAAACTTTCCAGAACTAAGTTATATAATAGATCCTCCATGTGCCCAGTTGTTCAGTTGGCATGTTAGATTTCTGGATGCTGTTGCTATCCTCTGGTCCCATAAATAATGGTACTCACATCACAATTCACACATGCTGGAACCTGGAAGCATCACTTCATGTCCAACCACCCAACCAAGAGTACTACAGTGCTGGGTGCAAACTCAACTAATTGCGGTGGTACTTCTTCTGTTTCTCATTTGCACCTTGGGTCATGCATGGACAGCCTTTAGATCGAATGGCGGTGACCACAAGAGGTGGTCTTATATTGTCCATAGCTGCGGAAATGGTTAATCGTAAACTGTTTCATTTACTCTGAGTGATCTGCAGGCATTTTCACAAGATGAGAGAATTGCCTCAGTGCATAGTTGATGGCTCGACGCCCTAAATGGGAGGAAAGTGTGATTGATGTCTCCAAATTTTGGTAAGCCAAGCTTCCACCACTTGTTGGCGTGGTTGAGTCGCCTACCTGCCTGGACCAGCAGAGGCTTCTACGACGAGTGTGTCCTAAACTTTCAACTCTGCCATGTGAATTCCTTTGTTTCCTGACCAATCCTTGGACCCAGAAGGACATTGACTCTTCATCAATTATCTTAATTAATTATGATTCCGTTTCGGTTGGTTGCAATTATCCCTTTGTTTCACAAAGATGGAGCAGGGCACTGAAGCCGTGAATGTTGGTGGTTGTCTAGCGAAAGCAATGGTTGGTTGAACTTCTGTGGTGCTGGGCCATTCAATAATCATGATGCCAGTGAGGCATTTGGGATGCCTGAAAAAAAAACACTGGGGTTAACAACAAATTAGAAGGAATGTGCATGTGCATGGTTAATGTTCTATAAAATACAAAATTCATGGATTTTGCTCGTATTCCAGAAATCCATGTCGGAATGTCAGATGAGAGCAAATACTAGGCAGGTACTACTTGATTTTCTTTTGGAAAGAAGATGTATTTGAATTAATAATATATAGACCCTGTGTGGCAGTGTGTGACCCACATCCTGCTATGGATGGGGAAGGGTGGTGGGAGCGGGGGCAACCCGCAGCGTGTTTGAGAGATCTGACCCTCTTCGTTTCACTGAAAATACAAGCTGATGTACAAATGATTGATAAGTTAATATGAACGCGGGCTTCCAATGGCTGAAGGTTCAAGAAGATTACTATAATAACCCTAAAAATCCAAACATCAAAAATTCCAACTATCAAAATTTTTTTCTTAAGTATCCAATGTTTGGTGAGTATCATGTAGGAAACCATCCACTAGTTGCACAAGTAGCACCTAATAATAGTTGAGGCATTTGCATTTTAATTACAAGAGTATGATTTGCCTCTTATTGATTTTATGTGATGATTAATAAAATCAAACAACAATTATTATTGCATATATATAGGTTTACATGCAACTAACCTTAGACATGGCTTTCAACAACTCCATGAGACCCTAGGGGACCTAGCTTAGTGCCCATGTCATGGTCACTAACCTTTTTGCTAACAAGATCATTACATGGTTAGATTAGGAGCTTTGGAAAGAAATAGAAAAGCAAATAAAATAGAAGAGAAAATGAAAAAAAGGGAACCAGCCCGGAGCCATCGTGCGGCCCAGTCCAGCAGCCAGGCTAGCCTGCCTTCCCCACACCGCATGGCCCACAGTGGCTATGGCGCGGCCAGCAAGCCCGCAACCGCGGCGGCCTGCCTGCCCCCGATCGCGGCCCATCTGGCCTGCTGCCCGCGCGCCCGTTTCCCCCGCATGGTCGGCCCCGCTGGCCAAGCACCCCAGCAAGGCCGCCAGCACCACACGCCCGCCTCCGCTCGCAGCCCCGCGGCCCAAGTAGCCAGCCGGCCCAACAGGGCGGCCTGCCAGCGCCACGCGCTCGCGCGCTGCCAGCTGCCGCTGCCACGTGGGCCCGCCCTGTCAGCCGCAACCTCCTTCCACTTCTGGCCGCCAAACGTCCCATCCTTGTTTTCAGAAAAGCCATGGCCGTTCTTCCACCGTCCGTCTCGCGCCCGCGCCCTAGCGATGCCGTCCGTCCCGCCAGGCCGCGCCGCGCAACCCTAACCCTAGCCAAGGACGCGCCGCGACCGCTCGATTGGCATCTGCCATCCCCACTGTTCGTCGCCGGCCACCGTGGCTATATAAGGGAGCTCGCCGACCCCCCTAGGGTTTCCCTATGCGCGCAGCTTTCCTGGCGACGCCCGCACCACCCCTCGTGAGCCCGTGGAGGAGCAAGGGGCGGGGAAAGAGCCATCGCCGGTGTACCAGAGTAGAGCACCACGAGCCGCTGCTGCCGTTGCTGCTCACGCCGCTGGAGGAGGAACCGGAGCCCTGATACGTCTTCGTCGTCGTCCGCCGTACTCCTTCCTCTGCCCCGAGCCGAAGCAGCCGCTTCACCAGCCAACGACGCGGCCACCCGAGGTGAGGATGCCCTGCTCGCGTCCATGACCGCCGCCTAGCTCACCGCGCCCGTTCCTGCTCCTCCGTCCACCTTTCTCTTCATTAACCCCATGGTCGTGTTCGACATCGTCTAGAACGTCGTTTAGGCAACTCCTTGGAGCCAGCATGGACCACAGTGAGGGCGCGCCGCCGTGGCCTCGTAGCCGCGCGCGCCCTCGTCGAGCCTCCGTTTAGCTGCGGTAGATAGCCCTTCGAGCTCCAAGCCGCTCGAATCAGAAAGAAGGGAAGGAGGTGGCGCCAATCGACGCTCGCCGGAGCTCCGCCGCCGCCAACGCCGTTCACCGCCGCCGCCATCGAGCGCCGGTCTAGGAGGCCGTAATACCCAAATTATAGCGCTCTTCGTGTTCACCGTGACCTCATAGAGCCGTTGGGCATGCCAGCTTTGCATCCCGTGCGCCGTAGTACCCTGCTGCCGTAGCGCCGCCACCCCAAACGGCCACGGCACAAGCGCCGGCCAGACTAGGCCCCGAGCGCCCGCCTGGACCTCACCGCCGCCTCCACCTTGGCCTAGCGAAGCCGCTGCACCCGCCAACGTTACCTCCCGAACGCCCCAGAGCCCTGCAGCCGCGGGCCGCCGTCCGACGCTGTCGCGACCCGTGAGCTGGCCAGCCAGAGAGCTGCTAGCTCTCCACGCAGCCACCAACGCGTTTGCCCCGCTTCCCCTTTGCCGTAGCCGCTACCCCAGCAAGCAAGGACAGCCAGTGCCGCCCCACAACCGCGGCCTCGCCGCCGGCCGCCACCGGAGCGCGTGCACCGACAAGCCAGGGCCCCGCAAGCGCCACCGCGACCCCACTAGCGTCTTAGCCATACCCCCGCGCCGCCTTAGCCGCTCGGCTGCCGAGCCAAGCCGGCCGCAGCAGCGCGTCGTCACTCACTGCCGGCGACATGCCGTGCCGGCCGCCGCACGCGCAAGGCAGGGGGAAGGGGATTTTCCCCAGTGTGTGCACCGCATCCACCGCCTGACCCACAGCGCCACGCTGGGCCAACCAGGTAGAGCCACCTAGCCCCTCTATCTTTGGTCCACCATGGACCGAGTCCACACGGACAGAGGTCGTGGACCAGGCCCGTTATCGGCCCAGCGAGCCACGTGGCTCACCCCAGCACTTGACACGTGTCCGGGCCGGGCCGACCCAACCTGCCCTAGACCCGGCCCTACCCAGCCCCGCCGAGGCCCGGTCGTCGTTGACCGTTGACTGGTCAACATTGACCGTTGACCGTGGGTCCACCTGTCAGTGACCAGGACTGTGGGCCCCACATGCAGCGACTGCACCAGCCGGACCCACCTGCCAGTGCTGACGTCAGCATGACGTCAGCACACACGCCAGCACTGCGCCACATTAGCTGGACCCACGTGCCACGTGGACCAACCAGATCGTGCCACGTGTCAGCCTCTGGTTTATCCAGTCCTTTTTCTTTTTCAGAAAATGATTTAAACTTCGAAAATTCATAACTTCTTCATATGATCTACAAAAAATATGAACCAAGTGCCCAAATATTCATAAAAATGAGCTCTATGTTATAGGCTTATGTATAATTGCATTTGGAGTTATTGGTTTTCATTTGGTTCTTTGTGATTGATCTATAGGGGTCGCTCCCGCGACCATTATGTCTCGTTTTCAGATCCTACGAAGGAGTTGTTCGAGGAGGAGGACTAGGAGCACGCCAAGGACTTGAGGGAGGACTTGAGTGATAGCTATTCCGGTGCCACGTCCCACCCAACCTCGTAGATCCTATTACGCATGCAACATAATAAAATGCTAGTGCTCTACTTTTGCAATAATGCTATGATAAGCAATGTTAGGATTGCATGGTAGATACTTGTATGCCTATTGCTTGTTGTAACCTTCACCCTACTCACCCACTTATAGGATGGACACGCCATGCAGTGCTTGTTACTTGCTACTATACTCCACTTGCATTATATTTGGAGATATGATGCAGATGGTGGACTTGGGTGGATTCGGCTCGGGATGCCGGATTTGGTGTATGTATGGGTGTCTTTGGGTAATATAACATGGGAGGGTTGTCTGGTGAGGGTTGAGTTGACTGGATAGGATCTACGACGAGCTTTTAGAGCGAGTCTTGTCGAGGGGTTGCGACCTGGGCACCAATGTGATCTAAGTATTTGTGGCGGGTACATGGTAATTTGAGGAGATCCTGGGGTCGAGAGCCTTCGTGGAATGAGGCCCCCGGAGTGAGATGCCATTGAGGCAGAGGATACTGATGGCCCTATTTTGAGGAGATATCCTGTCTGGTTTCCCCTAGGACTTGTTGTCTCTTGAGGATCGAAACCACGGACCCCTTCGTACGCACCACTCGCCCCAGATGAACCGGGGACGGATGATTTCAGGTACCTAGGGCGGTGCCACTACTACTCGGAGTATGCAGTGTAGGAAGGTACGGGTGGAACCCCACACCCTTCCGAGACGTTCATGTGTCCTCTTCTGAGCATCGGCCCCTCGGAGAGTAGGAACATGACTTCACATTCTCAGCCACTCCAGGCAGGACTTGGGGTGTCCCAGGGTTGAGAGGTAGGGTCATAGTTAGATGGTCATTTTGCTATCAGCCTAGGCGTTCATGAGCGCTAATGATGGTTATCTTGTGGATGGTCGGCATTAGCCGGTTACAGGTGTACACACTCTGCAGAGTTGATTCGAATCTATATATAGTCCACAGCCTCGGTATGGCTATCCTGTGACCCACGCTTCTCTTGGGTAGTGAGATGAGTCCCTTCTACCTCCCCCTGAGTGATGTTGTTGTTGTTACCCTACGACATGATGGTCGATTAGGCATTGATGAGAGGGAGTTGTCCATTGCCACCACGTGTGAGCGTGGTTGTTGAGTGGGCTGAGAGGATGACGGTTGGTGGTATGGTGTTGTGGGATGGGAATGGATTAAAACTTGATGAACAGTTACTATATAATATTGATGATACTTGCATAGGAAACTATAGCCAAATAATAGGTCTCTTGATTATATCCATTAGCATCCACCTACCACAAAGCATAAGCAAAGCATAGGGTGGGAGCCGGTGGCCAGTACAAATCATACTGAAACTTATTTGGCAGGTGAGCCCGACTACGCCTACGGCGACGAGGGGCTCGAGGATTAGATGGTCTCGTGCCTACGCTCAAGATGATGCAAGACGTTGTTTCTGCGATATCCCTCTACTACGTAGCTATTCTGGATGCTAGACACTCTGATGATTCCGCCATGTGGCGATGTAACATTTATGTAAACTCCTCTATTGCATTCTTTTATTTGATGTTCGGCTTTGTATCAACTATTATCAGATAATTAATGATTTGACCTCCTGGGCTATCATTATATCCTTCATTCTGTGTAGTTTTCCTTCACAGAAAATTAAGGATGTTTCAGTTGGTATCAGAGCCAGGTTGACCCTAGGACGAGACCCATAGGATTGGATGATAGAATAGGAAGATCTTGAACTACTTTCGGTTATATACCGACCTTGCATAGCGCTTTTATGCTTGGCTCACCTCATTTCTCACTTACCTTCTAATTTTCTTTCTCGGTTCTAAATGCAAATGACAACCTTTGCAGAGGTCCCCTTTGACGGAGATAAGCAGCAAGACTATGCTCAAATCCTACGTGAGACACTCTAGCTGCTTGGCGTCCCCAAGCAGAACTGCAGCTGGACTTGCTATCGCAAGAATGAACCCAACAGATCAGAAGAGTGCTATGCGGTGAGTATTTGGATTACTGGGTGCGAGGAGGTGCCCGCACTGAAGACCTTCAGCGTCCATGAGGTGGAATGTACCATCACCTACGCCGCATAGCTTGCATTACGCGCCACCCTTCACGTAGTGATGAGAGACACCACGAGCTGCTCAAGACAGGACCACTTCGCCTGTTGCCCTGAGCTCTTGACCGTTCCAAGGACGACAGGGAACATTGGAGCGAGGCCATGAGCATTTGGGCTAAGGAGGATGATGTTGCACTCAAGAGTATGGGAAGACACATACTCATATGGGATAAGATTATCATGCTATTGGAGGGTGACAAGCGCTTCTACAAGCATCAGGTCTTTGAGTTAGAGAAGAGGGTGAAGGCCCAAGAGGAAGAATTAGCCAAGATGAAGAAGTCAAGCTGGACCAACATGGTACACCTTGCTAAGTACATGAAGGCTTGTGCATATCTGCGTGACGTTGTGAAGACTATACAAGAGAAGTGGAAGCAGTCCAATGCACGCCGTATCCGACAGTACTGGAAGGTGCAGATGCAGCTACCTGCTCATCGCCGCAAGGTGCCCCGCGCTAAGAAGTTCAAAATAGGGTCCACTAGTCTCAACCTGGAGGCCTACCCCGTACCTTCGGTAGAACCTACCCCAGAGTGGGAAGAGGCCCGGAGGCATGTGCAAAGAATGTTCAGGACCAACGCATAGCTCTAGGAGATGGCTGCTAGTTTCTTCCCTCTCTTGCCGCCAGGTTTGACTTTCGAGCAGTGATCCACAGCTGACGCAGAGTAGCTAAGCCGAAGACAACCCCACAATGGCTGAGAAGACTCACTTCTGAAGTAGAGTAGATTGCCCCCCTTTTTGAAGCCTACCTACGCGTAGTGCTGAAATTCTCACGAGTCCTTTAGTGTAGCTACTAGAGACATCGCCTTGTAACAAACTTGATGTAATGGATTCTTGCATCTTATCACGTCTTATGGATTTTCATTGCTTCTTTGAATGGGTGTTGGATCGATAAAAATGTTTTAAATTAATTAAATCAACTTAAATTACTTAAGCTAAAGTTGATAATAACTCATATCACTCGCACTTGTTCCTAAGTCTGGTGATCTTGAAGCAGGTCTGCCCATCGTTCAGCACATCTGAGCCACCATGCACCACTCCCAGGGCCCGCCATGGGCCATGGACACGGTGGTAGTCATAGCTACATGGGACACAGGACCCCCATTGGATTCAACCCAGAGAAGGAAGAATTTTGGATCATCACTTCGCCAACCGTCAAGACCCATGTTGAGGAGCATTCTCCACCACCCCCACCACTTTTGGCTAGGGTGATGGCTCAGCAGACTCGCCTCCTGGGAAACTTGACTGAAGAATTTCAGCAGAAGTTGGCTAGGGCACTCCGGCTGGAGCTTCCTACCTTCAATGGTCCCGTAAATGACCCTATCACTGCCATGGATTGGCTATATGACATGACTGAGTGGCTGAGATCAACCATCTACACCAAGAAGGATCAGTTCAAGATCATAGCCCACCACTTCAGGGGTAACACCCAAGCATGGTGGAATGGATTCAGCACTGCTCACCAAGATCTCGCCAACATCTCATGGGAAGAGTTCATTAAGGCCTTCTATGAGCGCCATGTGCCAGCAGAAGTAGAAGAGACTCTGGCAGAAGAGTTTCAAGGCAACAAGCAGGGAAAAGATACAGTCCACAGGTATGCTAACCGCTTCTTTCGCCTGATGCGATATGTGCACCCTGAAAGTGTGGCCACCGAGAAGGACAAGGTGTATTACTTCACCTGGGGATTGAAGGTTTCCCACCACCTTGCTATCGCAAGGAGGACTTACCACACCCTCAAAGAAGCCATCAACAAGGTAATGAGGTCAGAGAAGACCCATCCAGAGACAGGCATGCTCATCCGTAGGAAGCGTCACCTTGAGGAATCATATCACAACACGGTCCAGCAACGACCGCGTATGCATGATCTCCCTACAGGTAGCACCTTCAAGAGCCGCCCCCTTCAGCATTTTGACACATGGAAGGTTACTGCAACCACTCCTATAATAGAGGTGCCCTTCTTCTGCTATGGATGTGGCCATCCTGGTCACAAGATCCATGTCTGTCCAAGAGAGAGCTGCCGCACCCACACCTACAGGTGGCGTTCCTCTCGTTTGCCTTGGATGCGGACAACCAGGCCACAGAGTCATCAACTGTGCTGGAGTCGATATTGCATCACCAGCCATGATTCGTGTCAAGAAGACCTGAGGTTCAGCAAGGAAGGTTCGCATTGATGCGCAAGCTGCCCGCTGGTAACTTACGCACAGTTTTGCTAAAGACGTCCCTAACAATGAAGATCAGAGGCAAGAGTCACCACCACCCTCGAGGGAGTAACCTGTTTTAGATGTGGCCAAAAGGGCCATAAGGCTGTCGACTGTCCAGAAAGAAAGTCCGTCACACCCGCATCTGCAAGTGACATGGCTACCGCTTGTTATGGATGTGACCAACAGGGCCACAGAGTTGCTGACTACCCAGAGATCGACTATGCCGCACCAACTATGAATCCCTACAAGGAAGAGGCCACCACGAGTGCCATGAACCACAATGCTCGAAGAACCGCCCGTTGGCGTCTTGCCAAGCAAGATGCTAAGGACACCCCCGACATAAAACAAGGTATGTGCTTATAATTGGAGTTAACGCTTTGATTTTTGTTTCAAATCTGGTATTGCATCTTTTTATGCACTTACTACCAAGTCTACATAAGATTTTCACTTGCACACTGCCATATGAGGATCCCCTCAGTTCTAGTCCTTTTTGATGCCTCCACCCATGGAGAAGTAGGGTATAAGGACCGCTACTCTAGGATACCCCAGTAGCTAAGCTCATCCGACTACCCTAGAATGCATGAGCAATACTTTATTATTTGGAAAAGATCTTTGCAAGTAAACACATGGATCGATGCAAGCTCAATTGGGTGAATGCAACCCTCTACGCCAAAAGGGAAACAAGGAAACAAGATGTCGTGCTATCAGGAACAAGTACCCCTACCAAGGATAGAGACCTGCTAGATCGGCTGCATAATGCCAAGTACTTCACCAAGTTGACCTTAGATGAAGCAACGAAGAAGACATGCCAGAGGAAACTCATGTCACCAGATGTGAGCAACATCTAAGGATAATATTGGAGAAGATACAGAAGCATCAGCTCTACACCAAGTTCAGCAAGTATGAGTCTGGCTTGAATAGGTCAATTCTCCTAGGCCATGTACTCAACGCTATCAGAATAAACTGTTGACCTGTCTAACATGAAGACAATGAAAAAGTGGGAGCAACCACAAAATGCGACCACTGTGAGGGGTTTCATGTAAACGGTCGGTCACCACCACCGATTCATCGAAAACTTCTTCAAGACGGCTCGCCCTAGGATCAACCTTCCAAAGAAGATCAAAGAGTCTGAATGGACGCACCGGAGGACAAACAAGTTTTCTTAACCCTGAAGAGGATATATAAGCTCATGAAGCACAACAAGTGCCTAGGGTTAAGTCAGGATAAGCAAAGAACCTTTTGGCTCAAGGACAGAATCTATGCGCTTTCCAACCCTGTCATGCACAATGAGACCCCGTCAGAAGGGCATGACTTCAAGTATCGTGCCCACCCTGGAAGCACCAGGAAGTATGCAGTCTTGAAAAGGAAATCTTGGTGGAAGGATATGAAGACAAATGATGCAGTACATGTTGCAAAGAGTAGCATATACAGACACATCAAATCGGAGCACGGGATCTCCAAGCCACTTGAGGTGTCTGAATGGAATCATGATAGCATGGCTATGGAATCCATCATGGGTTATCCTAGAACCCTGAAGAACCTGCTATATGAGCAATAAAAAATCGCCTGAACTAGAATGGCTCACCTTGTTGGCAATCAACGGTGACACCAGAGTTGGACTTCAAGCAGATTCGTATGTCGGAGAGCCTTCTCAAGTTGCATGGAGCCCTAAAATCATAGCATATGATTGTGGACCTCAGTATATGTCCAATTGATGGGAAGCCTTGGGAGAAGCTATGGGGACTCAATCGGGACTACCGCATCGCTTACCACCCTCAGATCAATGGACAGATAGAAAAGGGTGAATCCAATCCTTGGAGACAAGCTTTGAGCTTGTGCTTACCAATATGAACATTTTGGAAAAGAAGCTTAGTCCATGCTGAGATCTAAATCAACAACAGGTACCACATCAGTCTCCAAACGTCACCGCTTGAGGCCTTGTATGGAGGACTACTCAGGAACCACCCCTGGTGTATGAACAGAAGAAGAAAAGAGATCACCCTTGGACCTGCCACCAATAGCGAGGCCAAAGGAGAAATCACCCAAGTGCGAAAGGATCTAGGGCATTCATAGAGACCGTCAGAAGAGTTGTCCTGAAAACAGTGCCGAATCTAGGATTTTAGGTTAGGGTATGCCTCCCAAAAATTTCATACACAATTCGGTAAATACATTTATCAATTCGATAAGAAGGCTTAGTTTTTATTTATAAATTAACTGGAAACCATATCCACTAAATACAATATAAATAGCTTCAAAGCCATATCAATAATTGAAATATATACATAATATAATACCAAATACTTACAATATTATTTGACTAATGATTTTATTCGACGCTTTCGAAGGAACATAAATGTTTTAATTATATCATCTTCATCAACGTCAAAGAAAAATATCTCGCTCAAATCATCCAAAAGACTACCAACTGCGTGACAGATCACATCAACTGCGTGATAGATGATTCCATAATTTTAGCGCTAAGTAGTTAGCAATTCAAGTACAGATGATTTTTTTAAAAAAATCTGGAGAACATGAATCTCACCTTTAAAGTCTGAATGACTGAACCAAATCAGATGAGATCGCAATTCACAAGGATGAGTGGTCGGAGTGGATAGTTCTGATGTGATCCTCGTATTGCGTATTGGCGTTGGCGTCAGGCGTCGGCGTTGGCGTCGGCGATCCGCGATTGTCGACGGGCGGCTTGGCGTGACGTCGTCATCGTAGGGCATGGGCAGGCACACTGTGGAAGTCGAACCATGCGGCCAGCGCTTGGGCACTGCCTCGAACACTCGATCGTGATCCAATTCATAGTAATCACAAGGCATGGGCCGTATTGGCATGGGCTGTAACACTCCTTTGTGCTCGGATGGACGGCGACCTGCCTCTCACACCTGGCGCTCATGAATCACGATCACATCGAGTGTTTTTCTTTTTTTAATAAATATACGTATATGTAATACTGTTTACGTCAGAAAAACAGGGTATGCCAGGGCATACCCGGCATACCCTACAGCTCCGCCACTGCCTGACAACCGACATAAGGACCTTGAGTTTGAAGTCGAGAACCTTGTCTACCTTAAGGTCTCCATGGCTTCATGAAACCCTAGTTTCCCAAAAAAATGAGAAAGCTAACTCCAGGATATGAGGGACCATACAAGGCCAGCACCAGAGTTTTGGCAAATTGCCTGCAGGATAGAGTCACCTAGACAACTCACAGAAGAGCAACCCATGTTCCTTTATCACAGCAACACAACTGTTGGAACTACCAGAACAACCAATACCCTATGAGGCATATGAACTTCAACACGTCATGGAAGTACACCATCCGTCTCTTGAAAAGGGACCTAAAGAAAAACAGAAGCACTAGTCCACCACCGTGCAAGTTCGATGGAGAGACTCCACCAGAAGAGAAGCAACTCAGAAGAAGAAGTTAGAACTAAAGGAAGCTCTACCCCCTACCTATTTGAGAGGAGGTTATACCTTTAATCTCGAGGATGAGATTCTCATAAGGGGGTAGGACTGTAACAACCCTAAAAATCCAAACATCAAAAATACCAACTATCAAAATTTTTTCTTAAGTATCCAATGTTTGGTGAGTGTCATGTAGGAAACCATCCACTAGTTGCACAAGTAGCACCTAATAAAAGTTGAGGCATTTGCATTTTAATTACAAGAGTATGATTTGCCTCTTATTGATTTTATGTGACGATTAATAAAATCAAACAACATTTGTTATCGCATATATATGTATAGGTTTACATGCAACTAACCTTGGACATGGCTTCCAACAACTCCATGAGACCCTAGGGGACCTAGCTTAGTGCCCATGTCATGGTCACTAACCTTTTTGCTAACAAGATCATGACATGGTTGGATTAGGAGCTTTGGAAAGAAATAGAAAAGCAAATAAAATAGAAGATAAAATGGAAAAAGGGAAACAGCCTGGAGCCACCGTGTGGCCCAGTCCAGCAGCCAGGCTGGCCTGCCTTCCCCACACCACATGGCCCACAGTGGCCAAGGCCACGGCCCAGCAAGCCTGCAACCGCGCCGGCCTGCCTGCCCCCGATCGTGGCCCATCTGGCCTGCTGCCCACGCGCCCGCTTTCCCCGCGTGGCTGGCCCAGCTGGCTAAGCAGCCCAGCAAGGCTGCCAGCACCACACGCCCGCCTTTGCTCGCAGCCCCGCGACCCAAGTAGCCAGCCGGCCCAACAGGGCGGCCTGCCAGCGCCACGCGCCCGCGCGCTGCCAGCTGCCGCTGCCATGTGGGCCCACCCTATCAGCCGCAACCTCCTTCCACTTCTGGCCTCCCGACGTCCCATCCTTGTTTCCAGAAAAGCCATGGCTATTCTTCCACCGTCCGTCTCAAGCCCGCGCCCTCGCGATGCCGTCCGTCCCGCCAAGCCGCGCCGCGCAACACTAACCCTAGCCAAGGACGTGCCGCGACCGCTCGATTGGCATCTGCCATCCCCACTGTCCGCCGTCGGCCACCGTGGCTATATAAGGGAGCTCGCCGACCCCCCTAGGGTTTTCCTGTGCACGCAGCTTTCCTGGCGACACCCGCACCACCCCTCGTGAGCCCGTGGAGGAGCAAGGGCGGGGAAAGAGCCGCCGCTGGTGTACCGGAGTAGAGCATCGCGAGCCGCCACTGCAGTTGCTGCTCACGCCGCTGGAGGAGGACCTGGAGCCCTGGTATGTCTCTGTCATCGTCCGCCGCACTCCTTCCTCTGCCCCGAGCCGAAGCAGCCGCTTCACCAGCCGACGACACGGCCACCCGAGGTGAGGATGCCCTGCTCGCCTCCATGACCGCCGCCTAGCTCACCGCGCCCGTTCCCGCTCCTCCGTCCACCTTTCTCTTCATTAACCCCATGGCCATGCTCGCCATCGTCTAGAACGTCGTTTAGGAAACTCCTTGGAGCCGACTGGACCATAGTGAGGGCGTTCCACCGCGGCCTCGTAGCCGCGCGCGCCCTCGCCGAGCCTCCGTTTAGCTGCGGTAGATAGCCCTTCGAGCTCCAAGCCGCTCGAATCGAAAAGAAGGAAAGGAGGTGGTGCCAATCTACGCTCGCCAGAGCTCCACCGTCGCCAACGCCGTTCACCGCCGCCGCTTTCGACCGCCGGTCTAGGAGGCCGTAATACCCAAATTATAGTGCTCTCCGTGTTCGCCGTGACCTCGTAGAGCCGTTGCGCATGCCAGCTTCGCATCTCACGCGTCGTAGCACCCTGCTGCTGTAGCGCCACCACCTCGCACGGCCACGGCACGAGCGTCGGCCAGACTAGGCCCTGAGCGCCCCCCTGGACCTCACCGCTGCCTCCAGCTTGGCCTAGCGAAGCCGCTGCGCCTGCCAACATTGCCTCCCGAACGCCCCAGAGCCCTGCAGCCCCGGACCGCCGTCCGGCGCCGTCGCGACCCGTGAGCCGGCCAGCCAGAGCGCTGCTAGCTCGCCGCACAGCCACCAACGCGCTCGCCCCACTTGCCCTTTGCTGTAGCTGCTACCCTAGCAAGTAAGGACAGCCAGCGCCGCCCCTCAACCGCGGCCTCGCCGCCGGCCGCCGTCGGAGCGCGTGCACCGGCAAGCCGGGGCCCCACGAACGCCACCGCGACCCAACTAGCATCTTAGCCATACCCCCGCGCCACCTTAGCCGCTCAGCTGCTGAGCCAAGTCGGCCGCAGCCATGTGTCGTCACTCGCCGCCAGTGACATGCCGTGCCGGCCGCCGTGCGCGCGAGGCAGAGGGAAGGGGATTTTCCCCAGTGTGTGCACCGCGTCCACCGCCTGACCCACAGCGCCACGCTGGGCCAACCAGGTGGAGCCACCTAGCCCCTCTGTCTTTGGTCCACCATGGACCGAGTCCACGTGGACAGAGGCCGTGGACCAGGCCCGTTATCGGCCTAGCGAGCCACGTCGCGCACCCTAGCACTTGATATGTGTCCGGGCTGGGCCGGGCCGTCCCAACCCGACCCAGATCTGGCCCTACCTAGGCCCGGTCGTCGTTGATCGTTGACTGGTCAACGTTGACCGTTGGCCGTGGGTCCCACCTGTCAGTGACCAGGACTGTGGGCCCCATATGTCAACGACTGCACCAGCCGGGCCCACTTGCGAATGCTGACGTCAGCACACACGCCAGCACTGTGCCACATCAGCTGGACCCACGTGCCACATGGACCAACCAGATCATGCCACGTGTCAGCCTCTGGTTTATCCAGTCCTTTTTCTTTTTAGAAAATAATTTAAATTTTTGAAAATTCATAACTTCTTCATACGATCTCCGAAAAATATGAACCAAGTGTCCAAATTTTCATAAAAATGAGCTCTACGTCATAGGCTTATGTATGATTGCATTTGGAGTTATTAGTTTTCATTTGGTTCTTTGTGATTGATCTATAGGGGTCGCTTCCATGACCATTATGTCTCGTTTTCAGATCCTACGAAGGAGTTGTTCGAGGAGGAGGACTAGGAGCGCGCCAAGGACTTGAGTGATAGCTATTCAGGTGCCACGTCCCACCCAACCTCATAGATCCTATTACGCATGCAACATAATAGAATGCTAGTGCTCTACTTTTGCAATAATGCTATGATATGCTATGTTAGGATTGCATGGTAGATACTTGTATGCCTATTCCTTGTTGTAACTTCACCCTGCTCACCCGCTTATAGGACGGATATGCCATGTAGTGCTTGTTACTTGCTACCTATACTCCACTTGCATTATATTTGGAGATATGATGCGGATGGTGGACTTGGGTGGATTTGGCTCGGGATGCCGTATTTGGTGTATGTATGGGTGTCTCTGGGTAATATAACATGGGAGGGTTATCTGGTGAGGGTTGAGTCGACTGGACAGGATCTACGACGAGCTTTTGGAGCGAGTCTTGTCGAGGGGGTGCGACCTGGGCACCCCTGTGATCTGAGTACTTGTGGCGGGTACATGGTGACTTGAGGAGATCCTGGGGTCAAGAGCCTTCGTGGAACGAGGCCCCCAGAGCGAGATGCCGTTGAGGCAGAGGGCATTGATGGCCCTGTTTTGAGGAGATATCCTGTCTGGTTTCCCCTAGTACCTGTTGTCTCTTGAGGATCGGAACCACGGACCCCTTCGTATGCACCACTCGCCCCAGATGAACCGGGGACGGATGATTTCAGGTACCTAGGGTGGTGCCACTACTACTCGGAGTATGCAGTGTAGGAAGGTACGGGTGGAACCCCACACCCTTCCGAGACGTTCATGTGTCCTCTTCCGAGCATCGGCCCCTCGGAGAGTAGGAACATGACTTCACATTCTCAGCCACTCCAGGCAGGACTTGGGGTGTCCCAGGGTTGAGAGGTAGGGTGGAACCGCCATAGTTAGATGGTCATTTTGCTATCAGCCTAGGCGTTCGCGAGCGCTAATGATGGTTATCTTGTGGATGGTCGGAATTAGCCGGTTACAGGTGTACACACTCTGCAGAGTTGATTCGAATCTATATATAGTCCACAGCCTCGGTATGGCTATCCCGTGACCTACGCTTCTCTTGGGTAGTGAGATGAGTCCCTTCTACCTCCCCCTGAGTGATGTTGTTGTTGTTACCCTACGGTATGATGGCCGATTAGGCATGGATGAGAGGAAGTTGTCCATTGCCGTCACGTGTGAGCGTGGTTGTTGAGTGGGTTGAGAGGATGACGGTTGGTGGTATGGTGTTGTTGGATGGGAATAGATTAAAACTTGATGAATAATTACTATATAATATTGATGATACTTGCATAGGAAACTATAGCCAAATAATAGGTCTCTTGATTATATCCATTAGCATCCTACTACCACAAAGCATAAGCAAAGTATAGGGTGAGAGCCGATGGCCAGTACAAATCGTACTGAAACTTTTTTGGCAGGTGAGCCCGACTATGCGTAGGGCGACGAGGGGCTCGAGGATTAGATGGTCTCGTGCTTACGCTCAAGATGGTGCAAGACGTTGCTTCTGCGATATCCCTCTACTTACGTAGCTGTTCTGGATGCTAGACACTTTGATGATTCCGCCATGTGGCGATGTAACATTTATGTAAATCCATCTATTATATTCTTTTATTCGATGTACGGCTTTATAATCAACTGTTATTGGATAATTGATGATTTGATCTCCTGAATTATCATTATATCTTTCATTCTGTGTATTTTCCATTCGCGTTAAATTAAGGATGTTTCGATTACTTTCCAAGGAATGCCATTCATCGTTTGATAGGAAGACAAAATTCAGATACCTGTTGTATGTTGTTTTCAGTATACAAAATCAGATGTCTGTTTTGCCGTGTTTTCTGTTTATAAAAAAAGTTTAATCTTAGTTACGATAGTTGAATTGCTCGCCGTCCAGGAATTACACTTGTTAAAATCAGTGTGCGGTTGCCTATCATCGTCGCAACAGCGGCCGTCCCGTTTGGTTGCCCTCATACTCAACTTTGCACGTGAGCCGACGACGCGTGTCGCGCCGCGGCACACCCGGCCCCGCTCCTCAAGGCCCCGCAACTCTGTCTCCGCAGAAGATCCCACCCGTTGTCGCCCACGCGCGCGCGTCACGGACGGACTCATCACGGGGTATCCGAGGCAGGCAGCCTCCTCGGTCGCCGCGCCACCCCAGGACCCGCGGCGGACCCCACCCGCGGTCCGTCCTCCGGTGTCCATGGACCGCGTCCACGGAGCAGCAAGCACCCCGCACCGCGGCGCCAGACTGGCAGAACAGAAGTGCCAGTGCACAGCTCCAGTCCACAAGAGAGAAGAGAGTGGAGATTACTTAGGCTCCGTTTGTTTCCGATTCTTTCTGCTCTGATTTAACTGATTATCACTATTTCTGTTTTACTATTCATCACCTAATTCAACCGTACTCTTAGACTTCATTTGTTTCAGTTCCACCTCGCTCTGGTTCTACTGATTATTTATTATTCCTCTCTCATTATCCCTCACCTGATTCATCTGATTTGTCTGATTGTGCGGCTCAAACAAACACACCCTTAGCTTTCACTCGACTGCAACTGCCAGCTGCTGCTGCTGCCACTCCTCCTGGAACCCCTCGCCACCCAATGGCCGCCGCCGCCTCCTCCTCCTGCTCTTCCTCCGCCCCATCCCAACCCTAGCGCCGACGCCAGCCGCAGACAACCACCAGCAGCTCGCTCCTCTCCAGATCCCACGTCCTCCCAATGGCGGCGGCGGACGCGGCGCGGCAGGGCCCGCGAGGCCACCGGAGGCGCGCCGGCAGCGCCCCGCGCGTGCGCCCGCGCGCCTGGTGCTGCTCCTTCGGCGGCGCGCCCGACAGCCCCGACCTGCGCCCGCTCCCGTCCCCGGGGGCGGCAGGGCCGGGGGCGGGGGCGGGGGCGGGGAGGAAGCTGCCGCCCAAGTCGCCTTCGTCCGCGTCCGCGGCGTCATTCTACGGCTCGCCGACCTCGTCCAGGCTGGCCGGCCTCGGGGGGCTCATCGACCCGCGCCGCATCCTCTCGCCGGGACGCGTCTCCCCCATCGACCCGGACGCCGGCGCCGTCCCGCCGCCGCTCCCAACGCTCCCTCCTCCACCCGCCGTTGAGGACTCGGCAGCTGTGGGCCCCGCGGAGGAGCAGCCGGCGGCGGCGCTCGTGCTGGCGTCGGCGGCATTGCCGTCCGCCAAGGGGCCGCCGCCGGTGGCGGCCGTGCGGGAGGAGGCGGGCGCCGGTAGCGGCGCGCTGGATCTGAGGCTCTTCCTAAGGGGGAGGGACGGGAGGTGCGTCCTCATGGAGCTCGACTCCGCCGTGCTGTGCGGCTGCAGCGACTTCTTCGCCGCCATGGCCCCGCGCGAGGACGCTGCTGGTGCTAATGGTGCTGGCGCTGGAGGTAAGAGGATCGAGGTGGACGGGGTGGAGGATCTGGATGCTTTCAGGGCCGCCGTGGAGCTCATGTACGACCCTGAACCAATGCGGTGTCTTGCGGCTGCCGGCGTGGCGAGGGCCATAGATGTGCTTGAGGTGAGCAAGACGAATTACATGCCTCTCTTATTTGTTTGTTACATTCTCAGTGCTTCTTGTTGATATGGCTCCAGTGAGACAGTTTTTTTTCACTGTCTATCAGTGGGGCACTTAAGCAGTGTTGCCAGCAAAATGTTTGCCCCTTCATGGTATTTAGATTAGATGCAGTTTTCTTAATGGCACATTGCCTGATATTAAGAATGGTGTTGCCAAGCAAAATGTTTGCCCCTAGGCTCATAGTGCTATACTGTATGTCCCCAGGCTCATACAGTTGCAAGTATTGTTACTTCGTTGGTATAAATAAAGTAATTAGATTAGATGCGTTAAGTATTCTCGGACAACATATCTAACATAGGCTATATGCACTGTATTTGGTGTTTTATCTAGTAATGCTTTCATCAAAATCAGTGACTCCATGCTTTTCTATTCAATTTATGCTAGTTGTCACATTACATGCTTTTAACTTATCAAATTCACACTTGGACATGTAAATCATGCAGTGTGAACTGCTCCCTCAATCGAAAACGATTATTTTTTAGTTTAAGTGTGTGCAGTCAAAATTTTAAAACTTACCAATAATGTACATGAAAGTATCAATATTATCTCAGCAAAATGGTATGAGTAGACTTGTGATGAAAAACACTATCACACTTCTATTTTCAATGGCTTTCGCAAAGACTTGCTTGGAAAAAGTAATTGTTCAAGCAATGTACTTGATAGCATGTCCTTTTCCAAAAAGCAGAGGCACAAATTACTCACTACCTAAGTTGCACGGATACGGATACGTGTATCGATATCGGAAGGATAAGGATA
The DNA here is from genome assembly GCA_023333625.1 of Bothriochloa decipiens. Lineage (NCBI taxonomy): Eukaryota > Viridiplantae > Streptophyta > Magnoliopsida > Poales > Poaceae > Bothriochloa > Bothriochloa decipiens. Next base: position 50,692,627 of record CM041631.1, read on the forward strand.
CGCGGATACGGCAATTTCCAAAGAAACCCGATACACGGATACGCGGATACGTTTACTATTTAAAAAATAAAATAAGAAATAATGCAGATGTAAAGGCCTGCCTCTAAAAAGGCCGAGGCCCAACCAGCCCAGTCAGGGCCCGTAGCCATCCACGATATAAATATCGAAGTTAGGGTTTCAGTTGAGCCGCACTCCTCTCCTTCTCTTCTCAGCCGACCACTTTTCTCTCCCTCACTTGCCCTCTCCCTCTGATGCCGCTCGCCCCCTCCTCTCTCTCTGTCCCTCCGACGCGGGTGGGGCAAGTGAGGCCGCGGCGCAGGGCGCTCCGCGCGAGGCGCGGGGCCGTGGTGGCACGGGGCGCTGCGGTGCGCGCGTGTTGCCGGCGGGTGGCCGCCCGCCCGCCGCTCCAACGAGTGCTCTTCGGCGGCGACTGGCGGATCCGCGCGAGCTCCGATGGCTTGGGATCCGGCAGACAGCAGCAGAAGCCGAACCTGCACCACCCAGCCCTTTAGATCTGGCGGGCGTCAAGCGGGGGTCGCGGCCTCGCGGCTTCACTCGTCGCGAGTCGGCCGTATCCATATTCTTGATACGCGTATCCATGTGGTTGATATGTATCAGGCGAACATATCGGATTTTTGGAAAAACAATAAAATTTGGATACTCCTCTGACACGTATCGGCCGTGTATCCGACGCGTATCCGTATCCGATACGTATCGGATATGGGATACGCGTCAACCTTGACGTATCTGTGTAATATGGCTCACTACATGTATAGATCTAATTGCTAGCTAGCTAGAAAATACAGCTAAAATTAGCTCTAGGGCACCGAAATAGGAGTGCTAATAGGTGGGCTGGTTTTTTAGCCAAGTCTTCAACTAGCTGTTAGCCAACTAGCTAGCTAACGAAACCTAATTTAGTTAATAGCTTCTATTCTGCTATACTAATTAGTTGTTGCATTGCTATTGGTCTGCTATGTAGAACCACCATAATTTCACTCCTAAATCAGTGTTTTCTTCTCTGCAATGTTATCTCTTCATCTCATTAATTTTTATTTTTAGTCAGGATAATCGGTCCTAATACTTTGACTAGGCACTGCTACTCGATTAGAGCAACAAGAAATCTAGTCCCCTGATTAGTTGATGGACGACTAGTTGGACATTGAAGGTGTGCTCCAGGATGGTCACCTGGCCACTTGGATTTCATTATTTCGACCCAATGGGATTTCTCTCACATACACAATGTCACAGCAGAGTGGGTGCTGCTCCTCCCCATATCCATCGCACAGCCGCCAGAAGCTCATGTGTCCGGAAAGCCGAAGTGCATCACGGTCGGCTGCCACCGTACTGTTCTCTGCCTGCCTCTTCCATGACCTCCTCCCAGCTGTTGCTGCCTCTTCCTTGCATCCACCGTCAGCAGATCTCGCGGCGCGCAAGGGTAGCCACCAGCTCCCCTGTCTGGGTGCTGAAGCTGCCACTGTGATAGATCACTCCTCCAACAGTCCAGCTCCAAGGCACTGCGGAGATGAGCCCCTCATCAAACTTCTCAAGACTCTGCTGCTCTAGTGCTTTTATACTCCAGCTTCTTGATTTATGGTATACACAATATAGTATATATGTCAGAATATACTGGACAACTATATGGTTTGCTATGCCCAACTAGTTGGGCTGGTCCTGACTAATTGCAATTAGTCTCCCGGTCAGTCCCCAGCGATTAGGATCGATTAGATGACCATATATACATTATCTCTGTATTAGGTGTATTTCTTAGTTGTATGAGTTACATTGGCTGATGCAGCTAATATGTATCAAGTATCTAAATCATGTATTCAAAACTTCTATTCCAGAAATAGAATGAACTACTTCCATACATGTCTTTCTGATAAATTAACACTTGATCTGATACAATCGAGAAATATTTACTTTTTGCAAAATGTATAGAGTGAGTTTTGTGGACATGCTACATGGTAATATGATGGCAATGCTTCTTTCATAAGTAATATGTTCTTTTTTTTCCCAAGCTAATTCGTATATTGAAGTAGTGAATGATTGAACTGTAGAATATTTTGAATGACAATAATAAATATCCAGCGACAGTTTTCAAAATTTACAACTTGTGCTGCTTAGATGTGAAGTTTTGTGAACACAGATCAAAGTTATATACTTGAATTAAATTTGTGTCGAACCATGGAATTATAATTGCAAGGGCATTAACATCTTTTCTTTTCTATTAACTTATTTAATCTGGCTAATTAAATGTTGATTGCACAATTTTACTAAATGATGCTCTGTTTTGGAATGTAGGTATGTTCCTCTATCATGTTCAGCAAGGGAATCAAATCATGTTTGACATACATAGAAGCTGTTCCCTGGAATGAGACTGAGGAGGAGAAGCTGAAGAATCTATTTGCAAGATTCACTTTTGACAAAGCAATCTCCCAGGATATACTGGCAAGATTGCGTCAACACAATTGGAGAAACTCAGATGACCTCGCTGTACAACTTATTCAATCTGTCACTAGCAGCACCAGCACTTTGGCCAGAAAAGACATGCAATCGCTGGTAAATGGTCTTCTAAGCAAAAGTTCAGTATATCAAAAGGACTCGTCAGGGCTAAACAAGGAGAGCCTGTACCAGATCTGTTATTCATGTCTGGAGTCACTGGTTGATCTCTTTGAAGAAGCCAGACAACCAACAGATTATACCGGTTTGGCTGTGGCAGTTAGAGGGAGTAAACCACTGGTTGAGCGAGTCTCGAGGCAAGCAGAGAACCTAAATTGGCTCTTAGAGATTCTAGTAAACAATGATATTGCAGAAGAATTTGTAGAACTGTGGGCGAAACAAGACAGCCTAATTAGGATGCATGAGCAAGCATCAGCTATGGTCAGGTATGAGCTAAGCCGGATATCAGCTGGTGTGTTCACTGCACTTGGTAAAGGAAAAGTACAGTGTCATGGTGACGTACGAAGCCTCCTCTTTCATGGATGGTTCAGCACAATGTTGTTGGATTTTGGCTGGCTTCAGCGCTGCCCCAAAGGTCTAGACCTAAGGTCGCTGGAGGAGAATTTAGGGCGAGGCCTTTTAACCCTCCCCCTCAGGCAGCAGCAATGTTTGTTCGAGGAATGGTTCCAGTTCTATGCGACCAAAGGAGCTGAGTGTCCGAACCTTATTAGAGCATTCCAGGTATGGTGGAGAAGGTCTTTCATTAGATCATTGGTAGAACCTCAAAGCTAAGGTTTTTCTTGATGTACTAGTATGTGACTACGTGTTGTATGATTTGTAAAATTGGAACTGTTGTGATGACCCGTAGAGTTCTGTTTTTCTTTTGTAGTTTAGCTCTTCCCACTGTATGTGAATAGCTGGGTGAATTTGTTTGAGGATAGCAGCTGTGATGTGTGGTTTATCGGAGATTGTTCTTAAATTCATATAACTCCTTCCGATCTAATGTCGAACTTTGTACTAACGTTCTGTAGCAAGACAGTCACTATTGTCCGGGGAAGCAAGGGTAAGAGCGGTCCCACAACTGAAAGACAAAGAAGTTGTCTAAAACTTTTTAATGCTTTGCATGTAGCTAAAATCAATCACAAATACCATTTTATACATCATTGTATTATTAGTTGAGAAATAATGAATCAAGCTTAAATAAGATACAATGATTGTAATATTTTTTTTTCAAAAAAATCAATAATACAAAATTGTATATGGCTGCAACACTTTTGTTCACATGATGAAGACGACATCCAACGGAGTGGGCTGTTTACCTGTTAGTTCATTGCCTTGTTTACTACCTGGGATGGGCCATTGGGCCTCGTTTAGTCCACTAGGAATTTGGGGAGATCGGCCTACACCTTCTCGGCTTACCACTTCTCGCTAACAGAAGCAGCGCTGGGCACCATTTCTGAACTTCTAGTGCAGAAACACATTTGGTGAACTACAACAGCCGATCCACACTACTCAAATGCTCAGTACATTCGCATCATTGTATAATGTATCCGAGTCCGCATGCTGACAGCTTCTAAGCTTTGAATTAACAAGAAAAGAAACATCATTTCACTGGTATCGACTCTCATAATCTGACAGAACTTATAAGACCGACCAAATGGATTGCCTAGACAGGCCTTGCTGCCATAAACAAAAGGTGTTGTTACTTCGCTCTAAACAAAAGGTGTTGTTACTTCGCTCTTTGCTGCCCTGAATTTAGGCAGCAACAACAACGGTCTGTGGCCTATCTATTCCTTCAATGTTTATTTTAGTGTCCAAATTAGGAGATGCAACAGCAGATTCAATTTGTTGATTGGTACCAACAAGTACAGCGAGACGATTCTCTGAATAGTTTTGCACGTCAGGTTCTGAACTACTTTTCTCTTCTATATTAGCTTCCCCCCTGGAAATAAATCAGATCCTTGCTGCTCTTGTGCCGTGCCTCACTACCAGACGACTCCCCTGAATCTATGTCTTCTTTCCGATATGAAGCAATTGTTTTTTTTTTCTTGATGACGAACAACAAGAGGCACGAAATTCAGACAACCCAAGTTGCTGAACTAAAAATCAAACTGCAGAATAAAGAGCCGAGCTGCTACAACTATGGGATTTGCTTGAATTCCATTACTCTATTGGTCTTTTTTTTCATAAGGAAAGCTTTATTAATTTCAAAATCATTACAGTGAGATAATATAAAGACCTTGCAATAATGAATAGATCTAGCACGAGTAAAGTGGCACTCAAAAAATAGGTTCTTAATTGTCTCATCACTGTGACAAAAACAACACCGTTTGCTGCCATACCAATTACATTTAGCTAAGTTGTGTTTAGTTAACACTACACCTCTACATAGGTACCACAAAGATACTTTGATATTCAATAGAGCTTTTAATTATAAGCCTTTATTAACATTAGTGACACCATTATGCATCATTGTAATGAGATTTGACTAAGAACTGTCCATTAGGTTGTAAGTTGTAGCAAAATTCATCTTCTTGTTATGAAATAATATACTAGGTTTTCAATCGAAATCCTCTTCCACTGTGTATAACCTAATGTTTATTTTTTGATTTTCGTAGGAAGCTATGGAAAATATACAAGCAGAACCAATTGCTAAAAGGCATGAACCAATGATTAGTGCTGACGTTGTTACCGAGGTCATATGCCTCTCCCAAGGCAGGGACCACCTTTTTTTAAGAATGTTGGCATTCCGATAATTAAGCTCCACCGGAATAGAGACATCGGTATAGAGAACGCTTCAAGAATAGCTTGTTTCTGTATTGGAAAGCTTCGCTACCCTCCTTAAACAAATGAATGAACTAAAATGGAAGACATAAAATACTGAAAGGGACTTTGAGGAGTTTTAAGAGACAGCAACAAGAGGAGTACAATAAGTCCTGTGAGGATATGGTGTCCTTCAACTCTTCTTGTATCTCTCAGTCTTCAACTCCTGTTGGTTTTATGCAATGAACATTTATGGTGAATAACAAAACAAAACATGGACGGATAATTGCGATGCATGGTCGACGTGGACCATAAAAATATGACACATAGTCTAATGAAAATTTGACATGTGGGCTAACAGGTGGAAGAACAGTTACCTAACACGTCGTCTAGAAACTGAAATGTGTAAGAACCAGCGATGGCCACGTGGTCCAATAAGAAGATGAACTCATTCCAATGGCACCTGCCATGTCAGCATAATGGCCGTACGAAAATAGTTCTTTGATGGTCAATTTTTCGTCATCAAACAAAATACTTCTATGAAGAGTTGCTCAGATTCTTCATGCATGCACTAATATGACGGGCCATTTTTAACGAGCAAATTTTCATCATAAATTAATCTTAAAACAAAAATTATGATGTATTTTGCTTCTTCAGTGACGGAAGTTGTTTGTCATGTTTGTGCAGATTTCTACTAGTGGCCGGCCAGTGGCAAGTGTGACTCTCACGCAGACGGCGGCGTGTGCGGTGCAGGCGGGAGGCGGTCGGGGGCGCTTGCTGATATCTGGACGGACGATGGTGGTGGGTGCTCGCGGTGGAAGCAGCCGATGGTGGGGGGCGTGCGTGGCTCTTAGGAGGGGCGACATTTGGAGCACGCACAACGCATGTAGGCAAGGGCACCAGTGGCTGGGGGCATCTGTGGCCACGGGCAGATGTGCTTTGCAAATATGCCATTTGTTTTTGCAGTTTCATCATCTTATAATTTGATATAATATTCTGTTAGTTTTTATTGTAATTTTTCATTACCTTAAGATAATTTTGAATAGACCTAATGCCAATACATATAGGTACAACTTATACAAGCAATTCTTTTATGTCTAAGAAAGCCTTGTATTAACACTTGAGATATCCGTTTAGTTTAGTAATCTTCAAGGAATCTCCAGTTGTAACCCTGTTTAAGAGCCTAAAGGCCACATGAGAGCCACTATTCTTGAGCTGCAAAAATGGTTCCAACTCTAGCCCATATTGTTTTTTTCTCTTCTATTTCCACATATGCAATAGTTTGTTTCCTCCATCTTCACACCACAATAATCCAAACACTAATATTTCTAATTCAAAGAATTCAACATATTCAAATCCAAAATTTCAAATATAACATTATTAAAACTCAAATTCAAATATTTTAAACATGGAAATGGCATGTCATAGTTGAAATATCAAGTAAATGTCACAAATATTTGAACCAACATAAATATATAGGTCATTCAACATAATTAAACATAGTCCATAAATATATATAACTAACACTGAGGTAATCTTAATTTCCCTTTGAGAGTACAATGCATGTGCTTGAAGATGCTACACACACATACAAGATTGTTGACAAGAATCAATAGAGGCATTAGAATGGCACACAACTATGCTAGGGTTCCATGATTTCTAACACCAACGTAATAGGGAGTTGAGAGAAGAGTGACAGAGTCATTGGTGACGAGGAAGGATGCGTTACATGTAATAATCAGCTGGAAGAAGGCCATAATGACAATGATGGTGTCATACTTGTGCGAGGAGAGGCAACAAGAGTGAGGGATAAAAGTCACCCCATTCTTCTAACTATGGATGGGAGCGACCCTCATGACTAGGGAGAAGGAGTGTATGGGAGGGTAATTGGGCCTAAATATGCACTTGGTTCATGATCAGATGTCTCAATGTCATATTTTCTTATTCTCATCATTTACCTTGCATCTATATAGAATATTATGGAAAAACCAAAATTCCTACATACAACAATTTTTACTGGCGCTCTTCTCCCTCTAATCAATTCTATTTTGACTCTACCTCTATTTCCATTGCCAAGAATTGATAATCAAACACCTTAGGGGGATGGTGCCCCACTACCTTACTATTCACCTAGTGTCTAATAGCGTTGCAACTTTCATGGGCCCACCTGCCCCATGATATCTTGTAAGCTAAAAATATCTTTGAGGCTTAAGGAATCATATTCCTAACCATATAACTTTAAGGATTGCTCATTGGCACCATGGAATGAATTGTGAGTGGATAGAGAGGAAAATGATGGACATTTCATGTCTTCTAGAGCAAGTGTGTGTGGTTGTGTGGTGCCCAACTATGTAGGAAAATGGCAAATAGGTATGCTAGGGTTCTAGGGAACATGTATTGGAAACGTGGAGGTGGAGCGATGGGGTTGCTAATGAAGGAATTTAACAAGCTCAAGAGAATGACATGAAAATGGATGGATGAAGGCCATAGTGATAGTGACAGTGCCTTGTGGGAGAGAGGAGCACATGCATAAAGTGTGAATTATAAAAGCCACCAACCCTTCCAACTATAGATGGGGGCGAGCCCTCATGATTAGGGAGAAGTGGTGTAGTGTCCAGATGATTCTGGGTGTGTTCCTATATATTTTGGTCTCTTATAGGGCCTAAGGCCTATAGGACCTTGCATTCAAGCCTAGACATGCGTTTTGATCATGATCTTATCATAGCTCAATATTGTCATCATTGTTTTGTGTTGTTATCTTCCACTTCATGTTAATTTTAGAATTTCTAGTCTCACCAAAATCAATGCTTTCACCAGTCTTGATGTAAACAATTCTCTTTGGCACTGCCACCGACTTCATACCCAACACAAATTATCCATCACCATAGTGGTTGTTGCTCCCACCACCTTTTTGTGCACTTAGAGCTTACCTTTCATAGGTCCACTTGCATCCATTATATCTTAAGAGTATCTCCAGTGTCACTAGTGCAGGAAAGACATGTCTTCCTGGTTTGGAACCCCTTTTATTCCCAGTTTCCAAACTAGGAATATGCTTTCAGGAATAAAGGCATCCCAACCGGGACTAAAGTCTATCCCCAACATGAAAAATCAAGTTTACCAATTTTCCTCATGCATAGCAACCTTAGTGACACCAACTGGACGCTCCCCTTTTGAATTGATCTATGGGGGACCTTTAGTCCTAGTTGGCAGACCTTTAGTTCGGGTTGGTGACACCAACTGGGACTAATGGGTGTTACCAACTGTAATTAAAGTTTCTCTAACCATTAATACGGGTTGGTAACACCAAGCGGGACTAAAGGATAACTTTTAGTCCCGGTTTGTATTACTAACTGGGACTAAAGGTGGCCTACTGCAAAAGCCTACCGCAAGAGCAGTTGGGCAACAACCTTTAGTGCCAGTTGGAGGATAGCACCGGGACTAATTATCCCTTTAGTCTCGAACAAAAAAATTCTTGGACTAAAGCCAAAAAATCGAGGTGGGAAGAAAGGTTTTCTCTCTACTAGTGTAAAACCGAACTGTGGGCTCATCCAACTAAAATGTGCACACTAGCTAGAGTATTCAAAGCATAGTTGTCAGAAAAAGATTCGCATTTCACAAACAGAGTCTAAGCCAAGCCATAAGACAGTCATTTAATTATGTGCTTCCACATGAGCAGAGAGAAGAGTAAAAAACAGTTAGGGAAGAACTTGCTTGGGTGTGAGAGGGATGGAGAAAAACTTTATAATGCTGCATGGCCCTATGTTTACCCTCTATCTATCCTCTTCTATTCGGCTCGTGTGGATTTCACAATTTGATTTAGCACTAGAGCAACCCTTTCATAAGCTAAAAATTATCTTCAGGAGTGTAGTTAAAATTTGAGGGTATTTGGATGCTGTATGAATTAGTTTTGAATTTATCTTGCTAATAATTATATTATCTTGTGCTAACTTTCATGATTAATGTATACATCCACTTGAGGTGAAACTTGGTGATCATCGCGTTAATGTCTTGATGAGATTGAGATAAATTGGAATCTGTTATTTGACACTTCCTTACGTCATATCCTATCCCTAGAAGTTGAAGGAATGCTACAATCGATGTCTAACCTAGAATTACCAAAGTCCTCCTTCGTTCCACACTTCCATGGATTTCACGATTCGATTTAGCATTAGAGCTGCCCTTATAGGTTCAAGAATGTCTTCTATCTAACCCAAACACGATCTACTCAGCCTAAATGCTGGTTGGTAACCATGAAATGAGAAAACCCTAATTTTTGACGTGAATGAAAAGGTGTAAAAAAAGATAATAATAATTCAAATATTTTCTGGGCCCATTTATTTATTTCTCACACTTGACAAAAGCCCAGCGCCAGTCCTTACCCTAACCTATCTACCACCATTCTCTCTCCCTATATATCCGATCGATCCCCTCGGTTTCAGCCTCACTGTCCGCCGCCGTCGTCGCCCTCCACATCCGCTGCTTCGAATGACTGATCGATCTGAGCATGGAGACCATCGTCGAAGCCAGCTGGTCGACCTAACGGCCTGGTAAGCTCGCTCCTCGCCTCGCTGAAAGCAATTCAGCGCGTCATCGATCTATATGCTGATTCGGATTCCTTTCTTTACGTAGGTGATGGCGCCGATCTCCCGTGCCTGTGCTCGCGACGCCTCCAGGCGAGCTCACTACGCCTCCAGCTCCTGCAAGGAAATTCCACTTAACGGGCTGGTAAGCTCTTCGTCTTGCTCAACGAGATAGCTTCGATTTGGTTCGATTCAGGGTCATGATCTATCCGCTCTTTACCCACGGCGTTGCAGATCCCATACTCGCCGCCGGTCACCCGTGCCAGGCGAGCGCACTACGCCGCCAGCTCCGACAGGCTCCCCATGGACGTGCTGTCTGACGTCCTGCAGCGGCTCCCGGCCAAGGATCTCTGCCGCCTCCGGACCATCTGCAGGTCATGGCGCTCTATCATCTCTGATAAGGCCTTCATCACAGAGCACGCGGAAAGCCACAAAGAACCGCTCTTCTTGGCCAAACTCCGAGATGACAAGAAGCACCTCTACGTCATGGATCTCTGTGGCAACATGGTGAAGAAGATCCCCGATGCGGATGGAGACCTCACGGTGCTGCGCACACGCTTGGACCTGGCTTGTCTGGCCACGCAGTGGAACAACAAATGCCACGTGCTCGACCCTGCTACCGGATGTATTCTTCAGGTCCATTCTCTGGTTTCCATGTTGGATTAATTGGGCTAGGCCTATACTTAGTTGAGCAATTAATCACTAGAATTCCAAAGGCCCACAATTAGCGCTAAGTGAGGGTGGGATTAGTACCACATGGTATACTCACTGAGAGAGAGCTCAACTTAAATAGGAAGTTAGTTGCTCCCTCTATGTGCAAGGTGAAAGGGAAAGCTGGGAGACCACGGCGCGCCGCGCGTGCACCCGGGCGCGAGCCGGGGCCGTGGCCGTGGCCGTGGCCTTGGCCTTGGCCGGACGCGAGGTGCTGGGCCATGTCTTGTCGCTCAGCCCAATGGGTCTAACGGTCACAAGTGGCACAGTTGTGGTTTTGTCTAGCGTGTAAGGGCAAATGGGTAAACCACTTACGTCCGATGTGCCCTAGGGCAAACACGAAAGACCAAAATGCCCCTGCATAGCTGCTGTATAAATACGGCCATCACCCTCCAGGATCCCAATCTGGAATACACACTTCCAAACCCTAGCCGCCACTTTGTTCTCGAGTTTGAACTGCTCTCTGTCATCTCCGGCCCGACTCCTTGTGCGCACAAGGGGTTCGGGTGAGCAGGTCTCCGAAGCTCCATCCATCAAGCGTACCTGCACGGGTAGGCGGGCGATACAATTTTTGGGGAGCGCATCTACGTGACTACTTGATCTGCTGCTGTTCGTCCCCAAGCGTGGTCTGCACCGACCGTAGCAGGCCACCATGGCGCTGCGTACCTAGACTGGTGGTGATGCTGCCGACGATGGTTCTCAGTCCTCCGGACTGGGATCCAACCGAGGGTATAAACTGAACTTCTCTCTAGTACTACTTGTGATTTGTACTATATTGTTCGGTTTAGGAAACTCTGCACGTGTTTGCAGTGTATTCCATTGTTCGATATTAGGAACTGCTACAATGAATGCCGGTAGCAGATTCTCTTGTTTGATGATTATTTGTTTCCTGCTGCTATACTTATTGTTATATTTATGAATTAATGCAGTCGTAAAATGACTAAATACCTAACATTCCAATCATCGCAAAGCATTTGGCACGCCAGACTACGTTTCCACCTTCTTCTCGTTTGGGATGGTTGCCTCCACGGAAGAGAACAAGCTGCTGTGCTGCCTGACCACATTCAATAACGTTTTTGGTGTGGATCAGCTCTCTGGGGTGCAGGTGCTTACCATCAATGGAGGTACCGACCATGCACAGTGGAGGCCAAGGCCGGGTCCTTCACTCCCTATTGATGTGCGCCGTGGCGTTGTAGTTGATGGGGTGGTATATTTCTTGACGATCCATGACTACCACCTTATTATGAGATTTGATATTGCTACTTTTATTCCCTGGGTGCCTACAGACTACATCCTTTCATTCGACCTTTCGAGAGAGGAGTGGAGGAATAACCTCTATGGGCCTTCAGTTACTGGCAACCTTACTTCTGGGCCGATGGTGAGGAATGAGCTTACTCTAGCTGATCTGGATGGCTCTCTAGTTGTAGCACACCACCCTCAAGGGATCATGGACCTGTGGTTTCTACTGGACTTTGAGAGTAGGCACTGGGTGAAACAGTACAACATTCAGACTGAATCAGTAGCTACAAGCTTGTTCTGGTATCAGCTAATACCCTTGTTGGTGTTAGATGATGGTCGGTTGGTCATTCATCTAAAACCGTATGGACAGTTTCTCATATGTGATCCAGGAACCAACACTTTCACAAGGGTGAATACAAGAGATCATGTTGATTCAGTTGCTGTGTACACAGGAAGTCTGTTGAGTCTACAAGAGGGACACAAGGTGTAGTATTGTCGTGATGCATGAGTTGCTGCTCTTTAGCTCGTCTAAGTTGATCTAGAGTCTACAACATCTCATAGCTGTTGTATGAAGGTGTTTGATGTTCCCATTTTCCGCCCTCTTTATTGATGTAGAATAAGGCATGCTTGTGCGGTTGTGCCCAAATAAATATTTTAGCTTATGGCACTGTCTACATGTTCTGCCATGCCAACAGTTGTTTTCCATGCTTACTCTGTTTTTTTTTTTGTGGAAACCTTGTGTAATGTTAAGAGGGTGATGATATTGAAATTAATATAATTTTGCTCCATCTTATTATAATATGGTGTTATATATGCCTGGTATTAGGAATGATGTATGCGACTTAAGAAATGCATGGTTGTGACGATGTTGGAGAGGCTTTCGTTCTTTCTATCTACTCCCTTCCTCCGTTCCAAATAATAGTTCACTTTGATTTTTTTGGTGCATGTATTTTACTATATACCTAGATAAATAATATGTCTAGATATATAACAAAATGCATGTACCAAAAAAGTCAAAGTGAACTATAATTTGGAACTGAGGGAGTAGGATTTTTCATCCATTGTCCACTCACTTTCCCAAAGACCTCATGCTTGATTGCCTGTTTTAACGTGCACATACAAAATTTGATCTGATGCACTGGAAACTAATATTCCCGGACGCTACAAATATTCCCTCGCCGCAGCAGAAATATATACAACATGATGAGCCAGTGTAATAACACCTCATCACTGAATGTCCCCTTACCCATCAGACTTGTTGCCCAAAAATCAGCAGCAGAATTAACACATTACTGATTACCCTTTCAGCTTTGATGATTTGGATGCACTTGTCAATGACTCCTCTCCAGCTCTCCTTATGTGAATTGGTTGATGATTATATTTGCCAATGCTAACGCTACGGTTCCATTAAGTCTAAACTTAATTACATCAAATGTATTCTATGCAACTTCACATCAGGTCTTTTTAAACAATAAAAGCCCATTCTCTTCTACAAAGTAAGAGAAAATGTTGTCTATCACAGTCACATAGTTTACAAAAAACAATACGTTTGAACCTACTCCAAAAGATATGCCACAAACACATACCAAATTCCACTAAGTCATACTCAGCAAAATGAATAAAGAAAACACATGTAATACAACCCCTTACACAGTGCACAAAGGCGCAGATTGGATTATAACCTGAGAACAATATTGTCTAATTCCGGACACCAGAAGCTGCAACATATGCCACTCCAAATGGATTATTTTGTTGTTTGAGTACCCAGCTTAACTAAGTAGTTAAATCAAAGATGGATAGAATCTCACCACAGGGGAGGCGAAACTGCAGAGATATTCAGTAGGATATCATTATCATGATACTCTCGATACAATCGAGGAACCAAAAATCTCCAGTAGCAGTACTTGATAACATTCCCAACCATGCACGCCAGCTCAAGTCCAAAGGAAACAAATCAAGGGCCAATTACACGTAACCGTGCAAAACTACTCCAAAAAGAGGTGAACTCACTCCTAGCTGAAATTAAGCTTTTTTTTGATGAAATAGCTGAAATTAACTTTGATATACATGGGAATGTTATACTACCTAAGTGCTCTACCTCGATTATGCTTAGGTTTAAGGAGGAGGAAGAATCAGACCAGTGCGGTCCAAAACGGACCAGTAGAAGAAATATTCATATCTCTCCACCCCGAGAAGCTTTTGAGGCCCATGAAGACATTTTGAAAGCTCATTAGGTCTACTTTCTAACGCAATAAACCTCACCACATTTGGACGTGCCAATATTGAGATATACATAGCTTAGTCCAGACTGCTCAGAAGGTCAATAGTCTATCATGATAGAATGTTGGTTCAACTAGGCGTGCAAAACTGTACCAATATACAATGTTTCATGGTGAATGGCATATATTTCTGGAAAGCTCTTGGAGTCTAGTTTCACACCCAAAAAATGGTTCATCATTTGGACTTTCCAATAAGGAGTTATGGTCAGTTTATGGGAAACTGCTCTGGAGGCCAATAGTCACGTGAAACCACTTCGGGATTCCATTACGAGGGGACCTTTCACATTGCCTTCTTTTAGAAACTCCATTTCATTTTCATACCTATCCAGGAGGGTTGTTCCTAGTATAAATATCCCCTGCCTCTAAGCTATTAGAAGCTTTTGATCATTTTGATAAACTACATCATATTGCAGTCGAGACTGCTGAGTGCTTTACTCAAACCATTGTTCTTCCTTGTTCTTCTTGGACTTGTGAAGTGATCTCTTTGGGTTCCCCAAATTCGTTCTTTACAGTTTCCGATACGGCTACACTGTCTTGTGTGGATTAGTTCCGGATTGTGGTTTTGCGGTCGTTCGGAGATCGAGTTGAAGTCTTCGCGGTTTTGGTGTCTCTCTCCCCGTCGCCTGGTCGCATCCAACCTTGGATAGGTATATAGCCAATTATCCTCCACTGTTCGCAGCAAGTTATCTTTGATTCAAAGCCTACTATCGTGAAGATCGGGCGTCCCCTTCACCGATTCATATCAGTACTTATCAGTACTCAAAAGAAACTGATAAGGAATCTTGTCTACCATGTGTTGCAGCAAACCAGCCTAAATGATCAAAAGGATAGTATCAATCAAAATATAACAATTACACTTCCAAAAAGGAGAAAGGGTAAAGGTCGAAGTCCACAACTCCACATTGTCGTCAGTTAAAAAAATAATGTGCTTGTGACAAAAGAAAAGGAGCATTTACTTGTACTTATCAAGAAAAAAAAACAGGTTCATTCATGAATTATATAAAATGAATTAGAACATACCTTGAAGTAGAGATCTGAAACAGAGTTGAAAGCATATTCATCCAATGAAATCCAAAGCATTTTCGAGGAGCTTCCAAGAGGTAATGCAAACTTAGTATCTCCAAGAACCGCGTCTCTCGATTAGTTTCATCAGATGAAATGAACAAGCCATCTATGTCAAATTCAACAGAGGAGCTCTTGAATAGTGGATCATTAACAAAAGATACATTCATTGCAGCAACGCTATCAAGACCAATTTTCTTTAGAAGGTTTCCCAGGAATGATTCAAACCTCAGTTTCCACTTTCAGGAACAAATGGGAGTTCTTGAGAGGATTGTACAGAACAAATGGTTCATTTCAGGAACAAAGGATTGCTTTTGGTCTAGTGACAGCGAGCGCAAGCTATACTGAGGATCTTGCACGAGTTATGTGATTGATTAGCGGCGGCGCGCGACTGCCTTTGGTTGGGCCACAGGAGGATGGTCCTCAAGAGGTTGAAAAAACATGATCTTGACCCTTGGATCGTGAGTGAGTAATGAGAGAGAAAGCTGAGAATAAATTTGGATAGTCTATTTTGAAGATGTGTTTTCTTGGGTACTCTTCTTTGGGTGGAGGGAGGTAGGGCTTCTTAGCGGGGGACAATTTTCTATATGGATCTAGGAAAGAAAAAGATATGGTGAATTAGTAGGGTAGATTTGTGCCGAGGCTTCACGTACTTTGGCATTGATCTCTCTTTGAATATTTCAGTTAATGGGGCTTAATGTTGTAGCTGTCTGTTTTGTCTCAATCCACTCGACCAGTCTAATCTTATTTCAGATTTTCCTTTTGTGTTTAGTCTTTTTCTTTCTTTTGTTTTTGGTTGCCCCGGCCACCAGATGTTGTATGTTTGGTTGTTTTATTATCGTCTCTTAATTCAACGAGGTGGCCCTACTTTCCCATTTTATTTTAACTACTCAGTAGAAGAATGTTAGTCATGCAATTTGCTATGTTCCCTAGGCAGATACTAATGCTTGGTATGACAGCTTGTTCGATTATCTGATGGCATTTCTTGGAAACTTATGTAATGCAACTGTTATTGACAATCTGGAATAATGAAATTATGTTCTGGCTATCAAATCCAGTTTGGTTCAGTTCTCTTTTACTAAAGAGCTATGTTGTGAACTCTGGATACCTAGTTAAGAGTGGAGAGGAACTTTTGCTTCAATTTCTCTTGGTTTTATAGAGGCACACATCAGATTATAAAATCTTAACTTTGAATAAAAATAATCTATAATGCATATGGTCCGAGTTGAAAGTTCAGTAAATCTTATTAAAGACATGAAAATAAGACGACTTCCTGGGATGGTCAACAGCCTGCACTGCTACTTCGGTGTCGTCGCTCAACAATGCTGGAGCAGGTGGTGGTTGTTGCCGTCCGAGAGATGCTATCCTCGACCGTCTCTGTGATATGTCAGTGCGGAACCTGGAGTAGTGAGTAGTGACACATGGTGTTCACCAAGGGGCTGTGTTGTTAGAAATTAGCCCCCACAACGACGAGCTGTCCGCTAATCTCCACGCGCGGAAGCGTCGATCGAATCTACCGAGACGAAAATGCAAGATCATAGACGACACCAGAGGCACGATATTTGTTAACGAGGTTCAGCCGTAGCCTAGTCCCCGGGGCATGATTACGGACGCTCTTCCCCAATCCAGCAACACCGGCCGCTCTTCAGGGTCACGGCAATGTGCCGACGCCCTCCGCAAACCTGACGCTATGTCGTCATGGTTACAACAACAGCCCTCCTCTCATATTTATGAGGAGACCGGGTTACACAGTCCAACACCAACTCTACCCTATACTGCCTAATATAACTCGAAGTCCTAGCGTAACCAAACTCGTACATAATATTCGACACATATCTAATATGTGTCATCCCTAGCCACCGCCCACCTCTGTTCAGAGGTAGACTTGCGTGTGGTTGCCATAGCCCGCCTTTGCTGCTCAAGCCATGCCTCACTACCAGAGTCCCCTGAATCTGTAACTTCTTTCTAATCTGACCGGAGCACGATCCAACAATTGTGTTTTCTGATAATGAACAACAAGAGACACAATTCAGACAAACCAAATCGCTGAAATGAAAATCAAAATGCAGAATAAAGAGCTGAGCAGCTACTACAGAGTTGGCAATTGTGGACAACATAAATTCAAATATTAGAAAGGGGATCATTTCATTTTGAACACACCTATCTCATCTGAGCTCTCTAGGTTCCTGAGTAACAAACCATGGGGTATAGATAGTTGGGGCATATCATTAAGCGGAGGGAGTGGTCTTAATATCGATGTCTTTCTATAAGGTTGAACTATACCTGGGACCCATAGCAAGAAGAAAAACGAAGGAAGGACGAGTGGAACAAGGAGACTAGACTAGCATTAGGATGGACAAAGGAGACAAACATAATTTACATCAGAAAACAAAAAAAAAACTTCTCCATGTTTGTGTGAGGATAATTGTCTTCAGCTTAGGAGGATCGGCTGAAAAAATAACTACTCAAACAATATGAATTTTTGCTGGAAAAGAAGCTTGGAAGAACTTCTTTGCTTGATACTTTATCAACTACTACTTGAAAGTTGAAACACTTATTCTCTCCTTTTCTATGAGGTCTTGCTTCATTAAGTTAATTTTTATCTCCGCCTCAGGATAATAATCAATATTCAAGTACTATTACCACACAAGCAAGAGAAGCATGATTATATGCCGGATCAGAACCAAACCTTACATGCATTTCGTCAATCGCGTGGTGGGTGTTGTCCATGATGTGTCACTCACTGCTGCTGGAGCACTTACCAACGAGCTCTACACCACGGAAGCGAGCATGTGGCCTTGGGGGAGTTGCTTGGGTCTTAGTCTCTTGGGATAGCAAAGAGAGAATACATGTTGGAGAGAACCAAACTTTAACCGTATGTGTGGTTTGGGGATGGAGTGGAATGGGTTGGCTCCATTCCTGATTCATGGAACGGGTTGAGCCCACTTCTTGTTTGGTTAGAGAAATAAGTTCATTCCAATTTGGTTGAATGGATAAAAGAAGATGGGTTGAACCCATCTCTTGTTTGGATAGAAGAATGAGGACAAATCTTGAATACACTACGTCAAAAACAAATTACCGCAACATTGCGTTTTGGCGCTCCGTAGTGGACGCCTTTGCTGCCCGCTGCGGTAAATCGCCATGATTTACCGCAGCGGACACCTTTCAATTATCGTAGCGGACACTTTTGCCCGCTGCGATAAATCAATTTACCGCAGCGGGCATCCTATACGGCCCGCCATGGAAAATGGCTTGGCCCAACTGGCCCAAGACGAAGGCCCAAAATTCAGCTGCATATATATACAAGTTAGGGTTTGGATCCTCACTCACCCTCCCCAGCCACAACGTGCGCGGGCCACCCTCCCTCCTCTCTCAGCCACAACGTGCACAGGCCTCAGCACCTCTCCTCTTCCACTCTGTCTCCTCCACCACTCCCTCCAGCCTTCTCCTCCCTCCACCACTCCCCTCCTCCCTCCTCCCCTGCTGCCCGGCGACGACCCTCCCCTCTCGCTCCCCTTCTCTTATGGCTGGCGGCGTCTGCAGCGGTGGTGGAGGCAGGAGGGCGTCCTCTCCTGTCCTCGAGTTCGTCCTCTCCATCCAGGAGTTCATCCTTAGGTGCGGGATTCCCCTCATCCTCCCTCATCCTCAGCTCCCTGTGTGATTCGCTCCTCTCCCGTGGCAGGCATGGCCGTGGCGGGCCTCGACGAGGCGAGGTGCACGCGGCAGCGGCTACTGCTCTACTCCGGCTCGGCATGGTGGCGGCGCGAGGCGAGGCACGAAGGTGGCTGCTGCTCTCTCTATTTTGGCACGACGCGCAGAGGCACGAGGCGAGGCACGGCAGCGGCTGCTGCTCTCCTCCGGCTCGACGCACGGTAGCTGCTCCTAGTGACGGATCCAGAGCTGGATTGACCGGATCCAGCGGTGGATGGTCTGGCGGCAGCAGTGGCAGCACCAAAACCCTAGACGGGCTCGTTGGGCCTGTGAATGGGCTCGGCGGGCTTATATGGGTTTTCTTTCTTTTTGTTTTTTAAAATGATTAACCATAGAAGGAAAATAGGCCAGCTGCGAGAATTCGTGATTAACCGTGGTGTTGCAGCGCTGGCGGACTGCTTTGCCTGCTGTGCAAAATAGAAATGGCCCGCTGTGGTTAACTCCTCCGGACGTAGTGGTAGTCACCTGCTGTACTATGTATGCTTAGGTTACCTCCACTTAATGTTAGCAAACTGAGATTAGATGTAAGCCATTAATTTGTACACTACACCCAAAAGTCTACATCACCCCTGAACCTTTGATACCATGACTACTTAACCCCCAACCTATAAAACCCGTTTTTCCTGCCCCTTGAACTAGCAAAACCGCTCAAATAGCCCCCTAAGGTGGTTTTGCCAGGCGGTTTTGCTTGCGCGGCAGTGGTTTTGCCTGCAGGCAGTCTAGGCTGAACACGCTGGTTGTTCCTTCCCAAATACAGACACAGAGGGCGGATGGAGCAAGGACGGCGGCACTAACGCAATAGGACGGAGCATGGACAGTGGCCTGATGGTGACGCGACGGCCATGCGGGATGGTTGGGCGGACTACGGGCTTCGCTCGTGAGTGGTGGTGGCCATGACGCCTCGGCAGTGTACGACACGGCAGACTCGATGCTCCAGTGAGCACGATTGAACCGGCAACGAGCTCCGTCTCGGCATGTCTTGTGGATGAAAATAAAAACGGGATAGCCGATTAGCATCACCAGATCACAAGGAAGCTAGAACAACAAATGAGTTGGCGGGACATGCTCCGAAGGGACCTAGCCATGGTGAGCAGCTCACGGCGGCCATGGCGGGCACTGCAGCAAAGGCGCGCGCTGGGGACTACCTATGACAGGCGCTAAGAGCATGCTTGGGAGGAGCGCAAGTAAGAGGCAGTCCTAGTGGCGAAAGGAATTGGGCAGAGGTGGCACGAGGAGACATAATTTGGCCAGCGGATCAACTTGCCCGGCGGATCAAGCTCATCGGCGTGCTATGTGTTGATGAGGGCGACAGCGGCAGCCCGATGTTGCTCCCTCACGATGATCATCTGCTGCAGTGGCAGCCGACGTTGCTCGCACTCCGCTCCACGCACGCGGGCCACCTGCCGCCCGCCGCACCCGCCGGCTGCACGCCGACCGCCGCACATCCCATCCAAACACGCGCTCAGCGCGCACCTCGCTAGCGTCCGAGCCAGGAGAGCCCAACGCGTCCGCCGCCGCCGTCGAAGAAGGCGGGCAACGGGCGCGACGAGGTCGAGGGCGACGACGAGGCGGAGGAGGAACGCGCGCATTGACCTTGACGGCCACCACGTACTTGTCGTTGGCCCGATGAAACCAGAACGACGACCTCAGGCGCTACGGTGACGGGAAAGCCTAGCTGCCCCTCATCGCCGTCTTCGTCGGCCTCCCGGATCGGGTTGAGGCCGCCACCGTGGGCCGCAGCCTTGGGCGCGAGCAGGCCTCGCCCCATGACGCGGTGGGTGTGAGTCGGAACAATGATATTGCAGAAGAATTTGTAGAACTGTGGGCGAAACAAGACAGCCTAATTAGGATGCACGAGGAAGCATCAGCTATGGTCAGGTATGAGCTAAGCCGAATATCAGCTGGTGTGTTTATTGCACTTGGTAAAGGAAAAGTGCAGTGTCGTGGTGACATACGAAGCCGCCTCTTTCATGGATGGTTCAGCACAATGTTGTTGGATTTTGGCTGGCTTCAGCGCTGTCCCAAAGGTCTAGACCTAAGGTCGCTGGAGGAGAATTTAGGGCGAGGCCTTTTAACCCATTTCTCTCAGGCAGCAGCAATGTCTGTTCGAGGAATGGTTCCAGTTCTATGCGACCAAAGGAGCTGAGTGTCCGAACCTTATTAGAGCTTTCCAGGTATGGCGGAGAAGGTCTTTCATTAGATCATTGGTAGAACCTTAAGGCTAAGGTTTTTCTTGATGTACTAGTATGTGCTGTGTGCATGATTTGTAAAATCGGAACTGTTGTGATGACCCGTAGAGTTAAATGTTTATTTTTCTTCTGTAGTTTAGTTCTTCCCACTGTATGTGAGTAGCTGGGTGAATTTGTTTGAGGATAGCAGCTGTGATGTGTGGTTTATCGAAGATTGTTCTTTAATTAATATATGACTCCATCCGGTCTTACGTCGAACTTTTGTACCAACTTTCTATAGCATGATAGTCACTAGTGTCCAAGGAAGCAAGGGTAAGGGCACGTGAAACATCCTCAATTTTCTATGAAAGAAAAATACACAGAATGACGAATAATATAGTAGTTCGAAGCTCGAACTATCTCATTATCCAGCAACAATTGATACGAAAATCCATACATCGGTTAAAAAAATACAATTAGAAGGGATTACATAAATAGTCCATTGCCACACTGGCGAAAATCATCAGAGTAGTAGTAGCTTCAGGGACAGCTGCGGTATGCAAAAGAACAACAAAATCTCCCAAAGAAGCCTGAGCGTAGGAACGAGACGTCCATTCCTCCTCGTCATCGTAGTCGTAGTCGGGCTCACCTGCCAAATAAGTTTCAATACGGTTTGTACTGGTCACTGGCTCCCACCCTATGCTTTTCTTTTTCTATGTAGTATTTGGGTGGATGCAAGGATATAATCAAAGAGACCTATGTATGACTATGGTTAACTATGCAGGTAGTGACCAATATTATAAATATAGTTCATCATGTTTTAACCCATCTCATCCACATATCCATCCCATCCCATCACCATCACACACTTCTCACACTCTCGCACTTAGTCGACAGGTCGAACTCCTTCTCGGAGCCTGTCTTAGCGGCTCACAGCCAGAAGGGTAACACCGAGGAAGAATAGAAGGACTCATCTCACTACTCCCGAGAAGCGTAGGTCGAGGGAAGGGCCATACCGAGGCCGTGGACTATATATCGATTCATAACTCTACAGAGCGTGTACTCCTATAACCACAAGATCACCATCATCGACGGTGCCCCGCCTAAGCTGATTCCGGCTGCTTTCTAACTAGCGCGATGCCACCCTACCACTCAGTACTGGGACATCCCGGATAGGTACCATCAGCACACTGAGACTGTGAGACATAGTACCGGGCCCCCGAGGTCACTATATTGTTTAAGGAGGGTGTGGGTCCCAATGCCCGTACCTCCCGACACTATCTGCTAACGACCTAGTAGTAGTGGCACCGTCCTAGCTAGTCAGACATCCATCCTCCGCCCATACAGAGGCGAGCGGTGAGCACGTAGGTCCCAAGGTTTCGGTTCTCAAGAGATATCAGGTCCTAGGGGGATCAGACAGGATTATCTTCTCCTAAGGACTACAACAGTTCGTGCTACAACAGCACCTCCTACTCGGGGCCTCGCTCCACAAAGGCTCTCACCCCTGGGATCACCACATACCTCATAATGTATCCGCCATTGATATCTCACATAGGGGTGCCCAGAACACACCCCCCGGCAAGACTCGCCCTCAAGGCTCGTCGTAGAATCCTGTTCGATCAACTGAAACCCTCACCACACACCTAAGACACACGCAGCACTCTCCCTGAGTAAAGTGGCACCACGTGCCATAACCATATACCATACCATACTCTCCACCACGCATCATATTGCAGATATAAGCGTAGTAGAAGTAAAGCATCATAAGTAAATAAGCATGCGTCTAGCCTATCAGCGGATGTGCAGGAGTAAGGTTGCAACAAGGTAAGTCTCATCAAGCAATTCTACCATGCAACCTATCATCAGGTGATAAAATAAAGCACTTGCAACTTGTAAATATGCCATGTGTAATAGGATCTATGAGGTTGGGTGGGACGTGGCTCCTGTGTAGTCGTCACCGAGCTCCTCCTCGTAGTCGGGGTCGTCCTCCTCAAGCGGCTCCTCCTCTGAAACGAAACGTAATAGTCACATTAGCGACTTCTATAGAGTTAACACAAAGAACCAATGAAATCCAATAACTCCAAATGTAATCATACATAAGCCTATGACGTAGAGCTCATTTTTATGAAAATTTGGACACTTGGTTCATATTTTTCGGAGTTCGTATGAATAAGTTATGAATTTTCGAAGTTTAATCTATTTTTTGAAAAAGAAAAAGGGCCAGATAATTCTGGGTGTGACACGTGGCATGATCTGGTTAGTCCACGTGGCACTGCGGGTCCAGCAGTGGTGACGCAGGACTAAGGTCATGGTGACGTCAGCGTGGGTCCGGTAGCTCAGTCACTGACAGGTGGGGCCGACTCGTCTGGTCATTGACAGATGGGACCGGGGTCCATGGTCAACGTTGACCGATCCACGGTCAACGCCGACCGGGCCAACTCCGGGCCTCGGCGGGCCTAGGCAGGGCCGGATCTGGGCCAGGTTGGGCCGGCCCGGCCCAGATACGTGTCGGTGTTCTGGATAGGCCATGGCTCACTAGGCCGATAATGGGCCTGGTCTACGGTCTCTATTTGCGTGGACTTTGTCCATGGTGGACCGAAGAGAGAGGCTAGGTGGCGTGCTGTTGTTGGTTCAGCATGGGCATGTGGTGGACCGGGTGCATAGTGTGGGGAGAATTTCCCCCCTCTGCTTCCACGCGCGACGGCCGGCTCGGCCGGGCCTCGCTGGCGGCGGGCGGTCTGGTGGTTCCGGGCAGCCCTGTAAGCTAGGTCAACGGCTAAGGCGATGCCTGGCTGCGGTAAATGTGGTTGCGGGGTCACGGTGGCCTAGTGGCACGCCGGTTGGTCGGCAAGCAAACCACGGTGGCGCTGAACGACGGCGGCGCGGTGACAGGGCTCCTTGACACGGGGATAGGGGCTCGGGCGTGCGCTTCGGCTTCGCGGTGGTGGTGCAAGGGCAGCTACAGAGTCCAAGCAGGGCCGTGGTGCCTTGGCTCACCGGCCCGTGTGCGATGGCGATGGCGGACGGCGAGCCACGGCTGCAAGCCGCTGTGGTGCATGGGAGACAGCTTCGAGTCATGCAATGGGCTCGCGAGGTCAAGGCGAGTGAGTCTAGGTGCTCAATTTGGGTAAAGGGAGCTCCCAATGGGTGGTCAATGGCAAGGCACTCGGCGGTGGAGGTTGGCATCGGTGGCAAAATCTTCCGGCGAGGCTTCGATTGGGCCACCATCTTCTCCTTCCCCTACCGATTGGAGAAGCTGGGATCTCCATGAGCTCTACCGGGGTCTCGGCGGAGGCGCGCGCGGCGGTGAACGCCACGGCGGCGCTCCGGCGGCCAGGTCCTCTGGTGAACGAGGCTGCAAAATCGCGTGGCCTCACTAGAGTTGAACCAAGCCCCAAGAAGTTGCCCTTTAGGCGTTCTAGACTGGTGCAGAGAGGATGGGGGAGCTAATGAAATGAGAAGATGATCGGGGCAGTGGGAACGCGGTGGTGAATGGCGGCGGCCATGAAGGTCGGTGCTCACCTCGGGTGGCGTCTGGCATCAAGGCAGTGGCCGGTCGGGGAAGCAGGGCACCAGCTCAGTGCAGGGAAGGCTGAGCGGCGTCGTGGGTCATCGTCCTCTGGCGTGTGCGGACGGCGGAGCTCCTGGGTCCGGCTCTGACTCCGGCAGCGGCGTTCCCCTCCCCGCCTCCTTCTCCTACCTCTCCTCCTCTCCTCGATCCGGTAGGTAGCAGGGTGGTGCGGTCACGGCAGGAAAACGACATGGGCAGGGGTAAACCCTAACAGCCAGTTTCCCTCTTTTTAAAGCACCGGCTGGGGCATCCTTGGCGCGGCGGACGGTGGAGATGCGGCAGGGCGCATCGGGTGGTCGCGGCGCGCCCGTGAGCTAGGGTTAGGGTTCCCGGGGTTGTGCGGTGTGGGCAGACGGCATCCGGGCGGCCATGGGTGCGCGCGGTGTGAGGCGAGCGGCGGAGGTTCGCCGTTTCCATTTTTGGAACGGCGGACAAGACCGGTGGCGGCCTGAAGTAGCTGCTGACAGGTGGGGCCCACCTATCAGCGAGCGGGGAGAGGGAGACGTGGGCGCGCGGCATGCTGGCGGTCGGCCGGCGTTGGCAGGCCCTTGCTGGGCTGTGTGCGGGTGCGGGTCAGGCCGGCGCCTTGCTGGGCCGTCTCGGCCGACTAGGCCATGGCGATGTGCGGCGAGCGGGCGGCTTGGCCGGGCGGCTGGCAGGCCGTGCGGTCGCCTTGCTGGGCCGCGGCGCTGGCGAGGCCGGCAAGCCGAGTTGGGCTGCCTTGCTGCTTTGGGCTACATTGCCTTTTTCTTTTTCCTTCTATTTTCTATTTCCTTTTCCATTTCTTTTCCAAGTATTAAACTATATATGCCATGATCATGTTAGTATAAGATGTTAGTGATCAAGACATACACCTATTGGTCCTCCTAGGGTCTCATGGTGATGTTGGATGTATACCCATGGTTAGTAGACATATATATATATGCATGTGATAAAAAGGTTATTGATTTTATTAGCAATACATAAAATCAATAAGAGGCAAATCAAATCTTGTGATTAAAATGCAATTGCTCCAACTAACATCGGTGCTAGTTGTGCAACTATCGGGTGTTTCCCTACATGATACTCACCAACAATGGGATACTTTAGAAAAAATTTTATTGGTTGTGGTTTTTGATGTTTGGGATTTTTATGGTTGTTACAGCACGTATGACCCCGAGACAGTGGGTTGTAATTTAAGACCTTCCTAGAGACTGTTAGGTTAGTTGATGTAATCTAGCATAGCTCAGCGTTGTATCTGGACGTATAAGTCCATATCTTGTAATGCAAGCTGACGATGGAGGTTTGTTAGCAGGTTGTTGCTACACCCTATCCTTAATTAGTTTGTTGTAATTCTTTCTTGAAGTGTAAGCCACGCAGGGGGGCTGTTCCCTGCCCATATAACACGCAGCCGAGAGACATAAGATGGTCATCTCGTTAACCCCAACTTGTCTTTTAAGACCAAATTTGATATGCTGACAACTAAAAAGATAGGGCGTACTGAGAGACAAGGAGTTGTGTAAAACTTTATAATGCTTTGCATGTAGCTAAAATCGATTATGGATACCATTTTATATATGATTGTGTTGTTATTTGATAAATAATGAACTGAGCTTAAATAAGATAAAATGGCTATAATATCTTTTTAAAAAATCATGATACAAATGATATAGTATTGTATATGGTTGCAACATTTTTGTTCACATGATATATAGTTGGAACCGGGCACTTTCAGTTCTTAACTTCTTGTGTATTGGCAGGCGGACCCACCGGCGAGGTGGGGCGGCCGCCCTACCTCCCCTCAGGTGGGACTTCCCTCATCTCCCGGCGGTGAACGCCATTGCCCAGCCGCCTCAGCAATAGCTGAGGAGTTTGCCGAACCAACGATTCGTCTTCCGTCGAAGGTTGAAGACGACATCCAACAGAGTCGGCTGTTCGCTACATGGGATGGGCCATTGGGCCTCGTTTAGCGCACTTGGAATTTGGGCGAGATCGGCATACACATTCTCGGCTTGCAACGTCTCGCTGACAGAAACGGCGCTGGGCACTATTTCTGAACTTCTAGTGAATTGGTGAGATTTCTCGCAGGGTACGAAGAGTGCAATCAAACATACGGTTTACAACTACATTCGCATAATAAGCCAGCAGGGGGCTAACAGTTTCAGACATCAAACCGGGGATAAATGAAGACTGGTGTTTTATTAGTATACTCCAGCAGTCAACATGGAACTGATGTATGAGAAGTTCAGAAACACATTTAGAACGGATATGCATAGAAAAGATAACAAAAATAAACAAAAATAAAAATAAGTGTTGCCTGTGAACCACAACAGCCGATCCACACTACCCAAATGCAGTACACTCGCATCATGTCAGATACTGTAACTGACAATTTCTAACCTTGAAAGTAACAAACATGAAGAGAAACATCATTTCACTGGTATCGACCTTCATATTCTGACTGAACTTATATAATACCGACAAAAAGGATTGCCTAGGCAGGCCTTGCTGCCACAAACAGGTGTTGTTACTTCTCTATTTGCCCTGAATTTAGGCAGCAACAGCAGGAGTCTGTGGCTTATCTATTCCTTCAATATTGATTTTAGTGTCCAAATTAGGAGATGCAACAGCATATTCAAATTTTTGATTGGCACCAACAAGTACAGCGAGATGATTCTCTGAATAGTTTTGCACGCCAGGTCTGAACTGCTTTTCTCTTTTACATTAGCTTCCCCCCTAAAATAATCAGATCCTTTCTGCTCTTGCCGTGCCTCACTACCAGACGATTCCCCTGAATCTGGACTTCTTTCCGATATGAACCGGAGCAATCCAGCAAGTGTTTTCTGATGACGAACAACACGAGACACGAAATTCAGACAACCCAAGTTGCTGAACTAAAAATCAAACTGCAGAATAAAGAGCCGACCTGCTACAACTATGGGATTTGCTTGAATTCCATTACCCTATTGGTCTTTTCATTTTCATAAGGAAAGTTTTATTAATTTCAATATCATTACAGTGAGATAATATAAAGATTTTGCAATACTTTCTACCTCTGTATACCGAGGATACATATAGCCTTACAAAAGATCTTAAAAAAGAGATACAAATAACACTTAATCTAAAGACGAGACTCCTTGGCCACCTCGCTAATCGTTGAGATGCCGCTACGACAAAATCTTACGAAAAATTGGCTTGTGCAGGATAACCTATGTACGAAGACAATGTCTAATTGAGTGGATCTTAAAACTAGGTCGTTCCTACACAACCAAAGCAACCAAGATGTAGCTGCCCCTAGCAAGGCTAACGATTTTAGTTCTTTACTAAGATCATCGAGCCAAGACCCAAACATGCTTGATACAATATGGGTTTGAAACATGCCCGAAGCCGTTAGAATAACGAACAGACCAGACAAAGGCACTCAAAAAATAGGTGCTTAATTTTCTCATCATTGTGACGAAAACAACACTGTTTGTTGCCATACCAATTATGTTTAGCTATAAGTTGTCTGTAGTTAACACTACACCTCTACGTAGATACCACAAAGATACCTTGATATTCAACGAAGCTTTTTATTATAAGCCTTTATTAACATATAGTGACACCATTATGCATCATTGCCAGGTAATGAGATCTGATTAAGAAGTGTCCATTAGGATGCAAGTTCTAGCGAAATTCATCTTCTTGCTATGAATTAATCTCTTGGGTTTTCAATCGAAGTCCTCTTCCACTATCTATGACCTAATGTTTATTGTTTGAACTTCGCAGGAAGCTTTTTGGAAACTATGCGAGCAGAACCATTTGCTGATGAGCAGGAACCAATAACTAGTGCTAATGTTTTTATCGGGGTCATATGCCTCTCCTAGAGCATGGTCCCCTCCTAGGGAAGCTACAACACCTTTCTTTAAGAATGGTGGTATCCCGATAACATTACTAGAATCGATGAGTTTCCCTAGGGTATATTTGGTATATTTCTTCCCCTACTATTTTTAAACACGGTAGGGAAAGAATGGTTTCTAAACGGCTTCATACTCGGCTACATTGTTGGATGCTTTGAAGTGGATACGCAAGACATATTTTAGCTTGTCCCTTGATGGAGCGATGAAACATACTCCTGCCCTGGTGCCATCGATGTTCAGGGAACCATCAAAATACATTTTCCAGTGCTTGACACTTGTATCTGACGGGGCAGAGTTATGTCCAACCACTCTACGATGAAGTCGAACTGGGCCTGAGATTTGATGGTGGAGTGACCTCAAACCTGATTGTGAACTGAATTTTAGTGCCCACTTGACGATACAGCCGCTGGCGTCCTTATTGCACAGGATGTTGCCCAGCGCAAACTCCGTGACCATCATGATCGAGTATGAATGAATAGTGTAACAACTTCCTCTTGGTGATCATGATCGCATAGAGCAATTTTTGGATGTTGGGATAGGGTTGCTCAGGTTCATTGAGAACCTCACTGACGTACTAGCTCGGATGTTGAATTATATCATGCCCCAATTCTTCGTGCTCGACCACCATCACGGTACTGACAACGTGGTTGGTAGCCGCAATGTAGAGTAGTAGGTGCTCACCATCTCTTGGTGCCATGAGAACCGAGGGAGATGTCAGGTAATGCTTGAGCTGCGTAAAGGCCTGATAAGCCTCCCTCATCCACACAAATTTCTCTTGCGCTTTCAGGAGCCTGAAAAAGGGGATACCCTCCTCGCCCAATCGAGAGGTGAAATGACTTAGGGCCGCCATGCATCCCGTGAGCTTTTGGATATCCTTGACACACCGTGGTGGCCTCATGTTCAGAACGGTCTGAACCTTATTCAGGTTAGGGCGTATGCCATCTTGGCTGATGATGTTGCCGAGTAGCATCCTAGAGGGGACGCCAAAGATACATTTTTTGGATTCAGCTTCCATTGGAATTTGTCAAGGGCCTTGAAGGTTCTTTCAAGATTGTCGACTAGAGTAGAGGCCTCTTTAGTGTTCACCACCACGTCATCAATGTAAGCTTCGACCAGGTCATCTTTAATCTCGTCCTGGAGGCATGTCTGAATGTCCCATTGATAAGTGGCTTCAGTGTTCTTCAGGCCAAACGACATGGTTGTGTAGCAGTAGGCGCCAAAGTGGGTGATGAAGGAAGTCTTGACCTGGTCATCTTTCTTAAGGGCTATCTGGTGATAACCCAAGTAGCAGTCTAGAAAAGAAATCAACTCGTAGCCTACAGTAGAGTCTATGATCTCATCGATGTGAGGGGGTAGAAAGCCGGTTTAGTGCAGTGTTTGTTGAGATCGGTATAATCAACACACGTTTTCCATTCATTATTTTTTTTGTATACAAGAACTGGTTGGCTAACCACTCCAGATGAAACACCTCTTTAATAAAACCAGCAACTAAGAGCTTGGTTACTTCTACCCTAATGGCCTCCTTTTGATCCCGAGCGAACCGATGTGGCCTTTGTTTGATTGGCTTGGCATATCCACGAGTTTCCACGTGAATACTCTAATGTGTTCTCATAGGAACTGATAAGCGTGTCTTCCTATTTAGGATCTATATTGACCCTGATCAAGGTCCTCCTCTCCTCATCATCGGGGACGAGCTCCACCTTCTTGTGTTGCTTGCTCTTGGCCGAGGAGTGTTTTGTCTAGTTGGTGGGAATTTCTAGGTCCGCCAGGGACATCTCTTTGGCCTCCAAGCAGGTCTTCTCCATCTGAGCTTTCAGGTCGGTGATCTCCGTAGTGCGTAGGCGCTGGTCTCACATGTATGAGCCATGAGGACATTGCCGCGTAGGGATAGGACTCCCTTCTCCATTGGGATCTTGAGTATGAGGTACATGTAGTGAGGGACCGCCATGAATTTGGTGATTCATAGCTAGCCAAGAATGGCATGGTAGATCCCGTCGAAGTCGGCTACAATGAAGTTGACTTAGTCAATACAGAAGTGCTGCTTGGTGCTAAACTACACAGGCAGGGATGTCTGCCCGAGGGGCATCGAAGCTTGCCTAGCATGATCCCCTAGAAATGAGAGTCATAAGGTTGAAGATCCTCTTGCTTCAGATCTAGTTCCTTGAAGGCCGAAAGGAAAAGGATATTGAGCACGCTGCCTCTGTTGATGAGTACCATCTCAAATCAAATGGATCTGATTACTAGATCGAGGACTAAAGAAAGCCGACCAACATCCAGCACCTTTGCCCACATATTTGATCAACTGAAGGAGGTGGGCCGCTCAGACTAGGCTGGGGCTTTAACATCAACAATGAGTCCATCAGCCTTTGGTGATGGCCATGATGGCTCGCTTGAGGAGCTTCTTGTCGTGTCCATTTTTGAGCCCCACCTTGCCACCAAAGATGACGGTGGTGACATTCTTCTTGGGCTCCTTGTAGGAGTGTCATGGGTTCTTGTCACGAGCATCATCTTCCTCCATGTCATCCCTGTAGTCGTCCATCTTGTCCTTGCCCTTGTTGGCAGTGCGTGGCTTCTTGTAGGCCCCACTCTTGAAGATCATAGTGTAAGCGTTGCACTGACAAAATGTGTGACACTTTCCAGGATGACGAGGACAGTCTTGGCTGAGGATTTTGTCACACTCATCATAGAAATTCCGCTTCTGGCCTTTCATGACATTGACGAAGTTGCCGTTCTGATTGCCATGGTTGCACTGGTTGAAATGATGCTTGTATAGTCGATCGTCATCATGCTGGTTGTCTCAGTGATCATCTCGGTGATTGTTGCGGTGGTCACGATCATCATGTAGGTCATCACAGCGATTGTTGTGTCAGTCATGATCATTATCACCTCGATAGTTATGGTAAGAGGGGCGTCATCGACGCACGTGAATTCCTGCATGATCTGAAGGAGCTCCTCCATTGTCCTAGGTTGCTTAAATTGTAGTCCCTTGCAAACATCCTGGCTGCATGGTTCACTGAGTCCATGGCGGAAGAGCAGGCTTGTGGGTAGTCCCGACATTACCCCAGGGCGTTCTTGTTACCCGGCTGGCCACAAGTGGTTTTGAAGTTGTCGATGAACATCTGGCGAAGCTGGTACAACTATGTATGGAGCTCTCTTATTGGCACAGGAGCCATTGGTTCGTAGATTGATTTAAGAGCACCGGTAGATAATTTCCCATGACGTACTCATCGCCTCCGGCTGCATGGATGGTGATTTCATACAACATGATCCACTGCTCGGGGTCATCCTTGCTATCATAGGGCCTCACATCTCCAATTGGGAAGTTCTTTGGCTAGACGACTGCTTTTAGTCAGTTTGAGAACAGGGGTGGACCGCCTACAACTCGATGAGCATGGTATCTCTTGGGATCCTGGTTGCTCATGTTTTGTCAGGAGTTACAGGAGTGACGGCTATGTAATGGGTCTGTCGCTTGGGATCCAGTGCGCAGGCAGTTGACCTGTGCCTCGTCGGCCATCAAGTGATCGAGATCCTCCTAGACCATGCATGATTCGGCAACGATCATTTTTAGTTGGTGAAAGGCCACAACAATGTTGGCACTTGGGGTCTTGTGGACTAGGTCAAATTTGTCTACTAGGTTGCGGTGAAGTCCTTGATGCTGGTCATGATTTGCCTGCTTCTATCATTGCTCCTCCCGCTCGTGGACTCGATGAGTTGCTCAGTTGGTGTTATGAGCTTCCTTGGCTACCCTAGCTGAGTTGGTTTCACCATCTGGGGCTTCGTCAGCGCTGACCAAGAAGACAGTACTTTCAAAGCCATGTGGGAATTTTAGGAATTCTTGACTCTAATCTTCAGGGGTTGGTCGGTCCTTGGATTTCATGCAGTCCCTGAGTTTGGACCTCAGGGTGGTCGTCATCAGAGTCAGTGATGGATACAGTGTGGATGGAACCTTGAGGTGACTGTGATCCACCGTACAGACCAGAGATCATGTCATCGGATCTTATGCTACCCATCAGGGAAGTGGATGTTGACTCGTTGGCGATCTCCTTTAGGCACACCATGTTAACCACCGGTCTTGTACTTTCACTGTAAAGGGCCTTAGCGAGATCCAGATCTGAAATGTGGTCAACCTTCCTGGGATGCATGGATATATCAGGAAAGTGCCTTGCGTATGATGAGGATATGTTCTTCATCTCGTAAGGATACGTGGCGATGCTGCTTGACGCAAGAGCGCCCAGACTTCCTGGTCTCAGACCGATAGTCAGCAGTGGTCGATGACAGATCTGATGCATGGGGGTTGATCGGGCCACGACCAGATTAGAATCTGGGTGACCCATGTGGTCGATTTGGCTTGTATGTATGCGCTGACGGCAATGAACGGTGGTGAAGCCATTCTTGGTAGATTGATCTTTGATCATTTCTACAAAGGAAAGTGTGGTGGCTAAACCCTCTGCAAGCCGATCGATGGTCTCGATTAGATCAGAGTTGTCGAGATGGCTCCCCTTGTAGCGAGGAAGCGACCGATGGGTTACTAAAGCAGATGACCCCGGGAGTGATCCTGAGATCTAAGGTCGGTGAAGTGGTCGATGATGTTGGTGCTGGAGAAGGCTACACCACTCCATGGTTTCAGCGGTCGTCGCTACCAGGGCCATGCCATCAGATTTATAGGCCCGGTACAAAATTCTAAATGAGGCTTGAATCAAAATACAAAATATAGCAAAGATAATGTATATACTACAGAGAAAATGCGATATACTAAGAATAAAGTGGCTTTTGAACTCTTAGTTATGCATAATCTTTACTTGAATAACATCATTCTCTTAGTGTTCTTTAAAATAAAATCTTGAATAATATGCTCATTGTTAATCTTTTCCTGCAATCCACTCTCAAGTGGTATCGTACCAAACTGTTAAGTCTTTCTTGTGTCATAGTAGAACATAAGTATGACTTTAATATTTTCAACTTAGAAAAGCACCGCTCCGCTGATGCAACGGTCATAGGAATGGTCAATATAATTCTGTATGCCATAGTTGCATTGGAAACAATCATGCCGCTTTAGAAACTTAAGGTCCACTGCCTTCATCATTTTCAGCAGGACCGTTGAAGAAGACATGGCTTATAAATTTGAAAAGAATAAAATTAAAATTGTATAGAAGTTCTAGACTTTCATACATAGAGGGAACTAAGAAAAAAACCAGGGGCAGAGTAGATGAAGGGATGAGCGCGAGCCGCCGGCCGGCGGCCGAAGACGAGATGAATACTAAACGTCAAGCCACGAGGGCAGCGGAATTGTGGAGATGAGCAGACGATTGCAAGGACTCGAGCTGGACTCTGCTCAAGTCTAATACATACGGGCATATGACCTTCTACTACTGGTCTTATTTTTTGGGGCCCGGCAATTTTTTGGTTGCACACCCATGGGCACGGCCCTGGTCGCTATGCCGGTGTTCCAGGTGAACTCGCCAATGGTGAAGGTCGGGCCCATCTCAAACTTCATGGATGTAGGGAAGGAAACCATCTGGCTCGCCTTGGGATCTACCGGCAAACCCCCTACCTGGCGAGCCACTATCGATGAAATTTCATCGGCAGTCTACCAAGGGTATACCTAGGGCAGTAGATGAGCGGCGAGGGTGCACTTAGATCTACGAGCTAGAGGTGATGCAAGACAAACAATCAAGGTTTATCTAGGTTTAGGCTACGAGGTGTGTAATACCCTACATCTTGTGTCTGTGGATTGTGACGGAAGACAAACTGTTGTTTTTTCAGCTTCATGCAAGTTAAAGGAGAAAAAAGAAGATATACATTACCTCCTTAACCTCGGAATCAGGTGCGCTAATCTCTCATGAAGATAAATCAAAGGCTCACGTGTTCTTCTCACATTTCGTGGGTGTGGCAAGGTCAAGGACAATGGCACCAAACTAGGATGAGCTGGGCCAGGTGCCCCACAATTCGGAGGAGCTGGATGCACCCTTCACAGAAATAGAGATTCACATGATGATCAAACAGATGCCCCCAGAAAAGGTTGTACAAGGAAATTTTATACAAGGTTGTACAAACATACAATTCTGGGAATTCCTCAAATCGGATCTAATTGTGGATGTTTCATTGCTCAATTCTACTGGCATTGGAGAGCTAAAATGATCTCAACAATGAAGCAAATACCTTTCTTCTACTGAAAAAGCTCAGTGGCATTGATAAACTATAGACCAATATGCCTAGTCAATCATTTCATAAAAATCATAAAAAATGGTCACAAATAGACTGGCCCCCCTCCACCCACCGCACCCTCACGGAGTTGATTTTGGCGATGAGAGTCCCCTCCACCCACCGCGCCCTTCCCCCGCTTCCCCTCCTCGTCGCCAGCGATGTCCCCTCCTGAAGATCACCGGTGTCCATGAGAGGCCTCTCGGACCTATGCTTCGGTCTGGGCGAGGCCTTTGAGAAGATTGTCCCTCATGCTTTCAATGCTCGGTGAGTCCCACCCAGAGCTCCCCATCCCCCTTTGTGCTCATTGCCTCCTTGGGTTGCTCTGCCATCCATCTGAATGAGGACTCCGTGGAGCTGCTCCTCCAAGACGCCATTGGTGGCTCTGCTAAGAGCTTCAATGTGGTCCACCTCTGTGGCTGGATCTTTTGCTTCTCGGTGTCTTGCAAAGAAGTCAGTTTTATGGTTTACAAAAGTAAGAGCTTCTCGTGCAAAGAATTCTCCATCTTCTTCTTTCTCTGGGGTAATGGTGGTCCAAATTGGCTTCATGATCATGCTCTCTGGTGTCAGGAGCAAGAAGCAGAATGGTTTACTGCAGGTTCTAAATCAAAAAGGAGTTTTGCGGATGCTGTTCGTTATAGTTATTCCTCTATTCACCCCTCCAAGGATTACCATCAGATTATCAAAAATCCTAGAGAAAAGGTCTTTAGAAGATTGGAATACCAAAACAATTACCACCACAATTATCAGAGCAAAATCCATATGTTCTCTTCTAAGCCTCTTGTGAATAGATCTTGAGGGATCAGTTCAAATTTTGAATCTAGCTGCCATGTTCTTCGTTGGGTTCCCAAATCCCCACCCGCAACTGTTAGCAAAGACAAGGAGAGATCACCAGTCAATCAGGAAATTTTGTTGAATTCAAAATCTGGCCCAAATGGGTGCGTGGATGGGCTCGTGCCTTCACCCCCTTCCTGTGAAAAATGTTTGGGGCATGGCGTGGAAAGGAATCATTCCCCAATATGGAAAGATGCTCCAGCTGCTTCTTTTATGGACACCAATTGGCCTCCTGCCTTTCTAAGGCCCACAGACGTCGGATTTACAGGCCTATTTCCAAACCTGAAGGCAAAGGGGCACCGATTGACAATAAATGCCTTGACGCTCCTCCCATTCTCAAGGATTTCACTCCCCCTCTTAGTCACCCTGCCTTCCTCGTCCTCCTCTATCCCCCTCAAAGTTGCTTCGCCCATGGCGAACTGGGCCATTGATCCTCGCCCCTTTGTTCCCAAGAGATGGGTGTTGGCTGACAACCCAGTGCCGAACCCGCTTCTGCGCCATGAAGTGTTCGTGATAGGCTACTACACTCTGAGCAATGAAGACTTGGCGATCATGAAGATGCAGCCCCCGGTGGACAAGTAGGACTTCGACAGCTTTGCCATTGCCCTCCATGCATTCTTTGAACAGATGCACCAGGTTCGAGTCGCTGAAATCACCCCTACCCTCTAGGTGATGCTTATGTCAGATTCAATTCGCCTGTGGAGAGGGAAATATTCCTACTGCCAATTCCATTTATTTGGGGGATTATCAGATGACTGTGATGAAAGATGATGAGGGCACCAATGCTAGGACATTTAATCTTGATCATGAAGCCTGGCTGTTACTTATTGATCATGGTGTACTGGTAGGCTACAAATACAGTGGGTTGTGTTGTTGTCAATGTTTATCTCAATGACACTAGTAAGATTCCTAGTTTGATCAAAGTCAATGCAGGTCTTCCAGAAGTTGGTTGGTCTTGGATAGTGCCATGCTTTTCTTGAAGGTGAAGCTAGTAGGTGCTCCCAAGGATGAAGAGGCCTATGTGACAATTGGCCCTCTGCATCCAATTCCTCCTGCAGGCCCTCGTTGGAACACGCCATAGATGTCAGGTTCCTCTGAGTCCACTCCAAAAGCCTCCAATGCTTCATCCTTGGCCTCCAATGCTGATCAGGCTGGACACTGAAGGTGGGCAATGCATCTTGCCCCGATGGAGATGGGTCATGTTTCAGCACTCAACAGCTTGGGCAAGGGAGAGATGAATCAGAATCAATATCAATTTGATGTTCTTCAGGCCAGTAATGCTCAAGCCAAAGCTCTGAACAAGTTCCCTATTTTTAGCCCAACTGGAAGCAAGCCTGCTCTGAAATCAGTGATTATTGTGCCCCAGCTCCCTCGCGACCCCAAGGACCCCCTAGTGGCTGTAGTTCCTTCCCTGCTGAAATAAGTACCTAACTTCATTAGTGTTAGCCTGTCGGTTATTTTTCTTAGGAATTTAACCTCTATTGTCATTGATCTTGATCATATCATCCCATCATATTTCAATGACTTACCTCTTCTTGTCCACTTGGCCTTCATCTCCTTTCCACAACTTGGTGATAATGCACTAGAAAAGTTAGTTGTGACATATGTGCTGGAGAAAGAAGAGGTCACTCCCATTGGGAAAGAGAAGGAGATGCATCTAGGAATCCTCAATGAAGATATGGAGGTGGATGATGATCTAGTGGTGCTTGAGACTACCCCTGCTGTGTTCAAGACCCCCAAGAGGAAGTACAATGGCCCGGCTAAAGTCAAAGAAAAGCTGGATGACAGCTTCTGCAGGAGGAGCTTGAGGCTTACTAATAAGATGAAGGGCTTAAAAAATGCAGAGAGTTCCAAGAAAGCAGAATCCAGCAAGAAAGCCCCTACTCAAGAGAACATTCCTGGTGATGAGGACATGCCAATGCCTCTCGCCATGATTCCCCCAGGTGGTGACAGTGTTGCTCCTTACCTCCCTACTTCTATACTAGGTGGGATTGGAAGGGGGTTTCTGCAGATGGAGCCTGAGAGTGTCTCGGCTAGAATCCTTAAGGAAGACAATATCGATGAATAAGAAGCCTCAAGTCTACCTTTGACTGTTGGTCCTCACAACAGCAGTTTTAGTCTTTTATCTCTCTAGCTCCTCTCATAACCAGTGTCTATACTGGTTCAATAAAATGTTGTATCCCTGTATCAGGTGGCCTAGCACCAGTTGGAGCACCTTTTGTTTTAGTTTGAATTTGGTCCGTGAACAATGTGATCAAAGTGGTTTGCTTAATCTATGCTATAAAAGTTTGTTTCTCTATCTTTGCTACTAGTGTTTACTGATTTATCTATAATTTGTGGTTTGTGATCAAAGAGGCTTACTTATTTTTTCTCATTGGTTTGAGTGGATCCATCGAAGTACAGATTGTGTTGCTTGTGCTAAGTCCGTATCATGTTGTACCTGTAGTGATATTCAGGAGACATCTCATAACTTGATGATCCATATCATGCTTCTATTAAGATCTATTCTTTGGTTCTGGTTTGACATGTGTTTGTTCAAACTCCTCCTACTCAATCTTTGTGTTTCATATGGATAATAATAGAAACATAAAAATTTTGTTTTGGAACATTAGGGGCATTAATTCTCAAGGAAAATGGGATGCTATTAGGAATAAAATTTCAAAGAGTGCCTGTCACATCTTGTGCTTAAAAGAAACTAAGAGGGAGAATTTTGGTCACTTCTACATCAAAAAATTCTGCCCTAGGAGTCTGGATCAGTTCTCTTTTTTTCCTTCTGATGGTGCATCGGGGGGCCTCCTGACTGTCTAGAACAGTAGGCTTATAGATGGTTCTGTGGTTCAAATGAACTCTTATGCAATTACTATGAAGTTTATCTATAGGATGGATAACAAATTCTTTCATGTCTCTAATATTTATGGGCCTACCCACCCAGCTGAAAAACAAGCCTTTGTCACTTGGCTATTGAATCTGGCTTCTGGCGAGAGACTTCAACCTTATTAGGCTTCCTGAGAATAGAAACAAACCAGGTGGTGACTCAGGTGACATGGCTATGTTCAACAACATGATGGCAAAACTAGAACTTGATGAATTACCTTTTAGCAGAAAGGAGTATACCTAGAGCAACATGCATGATGATCCCCTTTTGGTCAAATTGGACTGGGCCTTTATATCTCAATTCTGGCACCTGTCCTATCCAGCAACACAAGTGCATCTGCTTGCCAGACCAACCTCTGACCATATTCCTTTTGTAGTGCACATTAGTAGAAAAATCCCGAAAGGTAATATTTTTAGATTTGAAAATTATTGGGTTAACCAACAAAGCTTCCTTCCCACAGTTGCTAGCTTATGGAATAATTCCACTGTGTACAGCTACTCAGCTAGAAACCTAAATTTTAAACTCAAGAAGGTCAGACAGGGCTTAAGAAAATGGAGCAGCAATTTATCCAACCTTAGCAAACTCATTCATAATTGGAATTGGTCTTACTGCTTCTTGACGGGCTTGCAGAGCAGAGAGCCTTCTCCTTCCATGAAAGAAATTTTAGAATCTTGGTCAAAGATCACTTGAGCTCACTGCTTGAAGCAAAAAGGATCTATTGGAAACAGAGAAATATAATTAGATGGGCCTCACTTGGAGATGAAAATACCAGCTTATTTCACACAGTGGCAACCATTACTCATAAAAGAAACTATTGTTTCTCTGATGTAACCTGATGGGACTGCCATTGTTGATCATGAACAAAAAGCTGAGCTATTATGGAGATATTATAAAGACAGAATGGGCTGTAGTGAGTACCAAGGCATGGCCTTTGATCTAAACTCCCTCGTCACCCATCATGATCTTAGCCTTATAGATGGAGAATTCAGTCAAGTAGAAATTGAGTCTGTCATCAAGAACATGCCAAACAGCCATGCTCTAGGACCAGATGGCTTCAATAGAGCGTTTATAAAAAAGTGCTGGGAGATCATCAAACATGACTTCACTAGGTTATTGACAGACTTCTGCAATGACAATCTGGATTTGAGAAGCATTAACAACTCCTTCATTGCCCTTATTCCTAAGAAGAATAATCTAGAAAATGTTGATGATTACAAACCTATTTCTCTGCTCAACAATTCTCTTAAATGTATTACAAAGATCCTGTCCTCCAGATTACAGACAGTGACTCTTCAGTTAGTGCACAACAACCAATATGACTTCATCAAAGGTACAACTATACAAGATTGTCTAGCTTGGGCATACCAGTTTCTTCACCTGTCATAAATCCAAAAAGGAGGTTGTCATCCTAAAATTAGACTTTGAAAAGGCCTTTGATAAGTTGGAGCATAAGAGCATTCTAAAAATCTTAAGAGCTAAAGGGTTTTCAGAGCAATGGATCAGATGGGTCAGTAACATCCTGGGCTCTGGCACTTCCTCTATCCTTCTGAATGGAACTGTAGGCAAACCATTCAATTATCTGAGAGGTGTGAGGCAAAGAGATCCCCTCTTCCCCCTCTTATTTGTCTTGGCTGCTGACCTACAACAGTCCATAGTGAACAAAGCATGGCAGCAAGGTCTTATCAAACATCCTCTAAATGAGACCTTTGGAGGAGACTACCCCATAGTTCAATATGTAGATGATACATGTTGATCTTACCTGGTGATGCCATCAGTCTTTTCTACCTAAAAGGACTTCTCAGACCCTTTTCTGACTCAACTAGGCTCAAGGTTAATTTCAATAAATCCTTTCTTGTGCCAATTAACCATGACTAAGAGCTGCTCATGTTGCAAGAACCTTTGGTTGCAGTTTGGGGGAAATGCCTTTCACATACCTAGGTCTACCTCTAGGTACCACCAAAGCCATTTTCAATGATTTCTCTCCTTTGATGAACAAAATAGAAAGAAGATTGTCGGGTGTCAGTAGATTTCTCTCTTATAATGGAAGGCTTCTTCTAGTCAACTTAGATTTCTCAGCCCTGCCCATCTTTTACATGTGCACACTTAAACTCCCCCATCAGTCATCAAACAGATTGATGTATACAGAAAACATTGTCTCTAAAGCAAGGGTGACATCAACAGAAAAGGAACTTGTCTGGTTGCTTGGGAATCAGCCTGCAAAACAAAAAATGAAGGTGGATTGGGCATAATTAATATCAAGGCACAAAACAATGCTTTGCTGATGAAATATCTAGACAAGTTCTACAGAAATGCTGATGTGCCTTGGGTTAATCTAACCTAGAGCAAGTTATACTTCAATCCTCAGACTCCGCCACATGCAAGAAGTCCTGTTGGTTCCTTCTGGTGGAAAGAGGTGCTCTCTCTATTTAACCAATTTTAGTCTCTTGCAGTCTTTAAGGCTAACACAGGTGACACACTAATGATTTGGGAAGACAGATGGTATACTGACAGTTTAGAACAGTCAGCTAAGGAACCCTTTCCCCAGCTCCACTCCTTCTATACAAAAAGCAAGTGTTCACTGAAATATTTCATAGAGCAGGATGAAAGGCTCTTCAGACTCCCATTGTCTCAGATGGCTGCCAATCAGCTCACTACACTGGAAGAAATGATTGAACACTCCAACATGGATAGCTCTAAGAAAGATATTGTCACATACTGTTGGGCTGGAAATTTCAGTAGCAAGAAAGCCTCTGAAAGAATCTCTGAACATTCTAATGCTCCACCTCTATTTAATTGGTTTTGGGCCTCTACAAACACGGGCACCCAGAAATTCTTCTTCTGGCTCTTGTTGAGAGATAGATTAAATACAAGAGATCTCCTAAAAAGAAAGAATATGCACCTAGATGACTACTCTTGTGTGCTCTGCAATTGTGGTGAAGATGAAAGCTCCTTCCATCTTTTTTTTGACTATCCGTTTAGCCTCATCTGCTGGCATTTCTTATCCATCTCATGGAATCTGAACTTGGAGCCACTGGACATGATGATCCACGCAAGGCAAGATTTTGGACATAGCATTTTCAGAGAAGTGATGATCACAGGATGCTGGTCCATTTGGTCGCTTAGAAATTCTATTATGTTCGACAGGGGACAGGTTTCTCTTCAGGTTAGGAAGACTATCTTTAGAAGAGAGTTTGGTTATGCTTGTGCAAAAGCCAAACCAGAGATTACTAGTTGGAGAGATAGCAAGTTCCAATGATTAGTGTTCTTTTTTTTTGGGCCTAGACGCCTTGTAATTTCAAATTCTGTACATAAACCTGTTCATTCTTTCATTTAATAGAAAAAACAAAAAAATAGAGGTAGGGAACTTCCTTGCCGGTTCTTCAGAAAAAAAGACTGGCCCCTCATATGAACTTGTTGGATCATCTGGCTAGCCTGCTCAGCCGTGCAACTGATTCCATCGAACACGAAGCGATTCCTCACCTTCCAGACCCGCTCCAAGACACCAGTGGAGAGTCCAACCCGTTCTGCTAAGCAGTCACCCAAGCTGAGAAAGCAGATGGCCGCAGACTTCCCAGGTGAACACGCACATCTGCAGTAGGTATCTTGCTGTCGATAGAGATGAGATGCTATCGGGCCGTCGCCTACTGCTCACTGAAATCCTGACACATCCCGTCCCCATACGTGCACACGTCTGATCGTTAATAGGCAGCTTGCATGGAACAAACAATAATAACAACAACATAGCCTTTTGTCCCAAGTAAGTTGGGGTAGGTTAGAGATGAAACCCAAAAGAGGCATGAAACAAAGAACACATAAATGGTACAAGAAAAAGATTACGGTTCAGGCACGTTAATTGCTAGTCTTCAAGCGCTCCTATCCATAGCTAAATCCTTAGGGATATTCCACTCCTTAAGGTCTCTCTTAACCGACTCGTCCCAAGTCAGTTTAGGTCGACCTCTACCTCTCTTTACATTATCGATCCGCTTTAGAACTCCACTACGCACCGGTGCCTCAGGAGGCCTCCGTTGGACATGGCCAAATCATCTCAGGAGGCCAAATCACCAACTACCAACCAGACTAGGATAATCCGATCGCCTTATCTCCGCACCTCAACTACTCCATCCTTAAGGCTCCTATCGATCAAGGCTCCTATTGTTCCTCAGCTTGCATGGAACAATAGAACAATAGAATGATACTCCATATCCTTTTCACACCCTCTCTTATTGGAGCCATGGCTACAACAACATGGATCATAATATATATATATATAGCGTGCTTGTAACGTCTATATTAATACTCAAGTGTTGGCACAATATAATGATAGGAAGTAACTATATAGGTACAAGCGATCATGTGGTATTTAAATTTTACAGTGCTACCTTATTCCCTGTCTACCAAAATTGAAGCTATATAATTTGGCCTCATATATATAGTACTCCTACGTCTTGTTTGATGGATCCTAAAATTCATGGCTCAACGGTTTGAAGTAGTTCAATTGGCATCTCAGCTGGTTTAATATCATTCATCGCCTAGGAAATAATAATGTTACCTTTTTTTTGAGGCCGTGAGTGGAAAGCGATTCCCATAAATTAGATTAGATAGTAAAGAAACTGATAACGGTGAACATTGCATTCCAGTCCAGCATCAGCTTACCATGTACGCTGGTTTGGTTAGCATAAATGGTTAATTAGGAATTTCCTGGGCTGTGAAACTGTTAGGTGCTTCAGACCTCAAGATGGTTATTGTTGTTATTGGTGGAATATAAGATGTGTGGAGTTTTTCTAAGTCAAATTGTCGCAAGTTTCACCAAGCTTATAGAAAAATAGTTGTTGTTACTTATAATGCCTAATTAGTAGCGTCGTTATTTTTTTGGGCTCGAATTAGTATGAATGTTGTAGTTTCTTATTTTATTTCTTTTCTGTGTTGATAAATGAAAAATGGTTTCTGTGTTGTGCTTCTGCATCACATAGGTATTATGATCAAAGTTAATTTCCCGGGTAGTCTCCCATAGATCTGAAAACAAAATTACGAAGGGATCATGTAGCAGACATAATAAGTTAATAACACAAATAATGCCCAACTCGGCTAACGTCGAAATTAGTCACACCTGCTCTAGCTGTCACATAGGCCAGTTCAGGAGGACGAAAGCACTAATTATCTGTCTACCCACGCCGATATTCTGAATGAAGAAATCAGGTCAACAGTTATAATCAACTAAATTACCACCACTAGTTGCCTCTAGACATTCCCCTTGTGCTACGTGTTTCCACCATCTTTGAATTGCCTAGCAGACTGCCATGCCGGCTGCTTCTGTATAGGTGGGCCACAGCTGCTTCTGTTGCGGTGTTGCCAAGCCTTGATCTGAGGCATTGGCAATTAGCTACAACGTCAAAGCTACTATAGGCATTATGGTAGCAAAAGCATTTCGAGCTCTCGACTGGCTTTTCCGATGCTTCCCAATCTCATATTACCATCCATAGAACGGTGGTAGCATGTGATGGATCGGGGAGCTCTACTTGCCCCCTTCACAGACCGATCACAACTAACGATAAGAAGCAGAAATGACACGGCAGTTCTAGTGCTGATGAGGCTCAGTGTGATATATGTTCTGGTAACTGCGCTAAACCCATATCGTGTCTTCATTGTATAATGAACATGATGGCTTTATATGAAGCAGAAATGATGGCCTGATGTGGTTGCACCAAGGAGCATTGCCCCAAGTTTATTTATGAAAGCCAGAACACGCCACTGATGGATAAATAGTAGTTAAAATCACACTTTATAGTAGTCAGAACACGCCATCATTTCTGCTTCTTATAAAGCCATCATGTTAAAATTACATTTATGGAAGCCAGAACACGCCATCATTTCTGCTTCTTATAAAGCCATCATGTTAAAATCATAAATAAAGGCTTCTGATGGATGAGATAACTCATATATTATTTTTGGGACCAACAGTGCTCTTTTATATTTTTTTGAGGAAAACAGTATGGGGGAATCCTCCTACTGGGCTTTTATTCCAGACAA
This sequence comes from Bothriochloa decipiens, assembly GCA_023333625.1. NCBI lineage: Eukaryota > Viridiplantae > Streptophyta > Magnoliopsida > Poales > Poaceae > Bothriochloa > Bothriochloa decipiens. The sequence goes on from CM041631.1 coordinate 50,736,965, forward strand.
GTAAAAGAATCTTACAACAGGCATATGAAACAAAGGTCTAGCCATAATGTTCTAACCATAGACTAATTTGTGGTTCTCAAATATTCTTCGCTTTAAGTATAACTGGAGACTTGAACCGCCACTGACCACACTATAGGGATCACTGAGTTTCCTGAAAATTGCATTAGACTGATCTCGAAAGATTTGGACGAGCACTGTGATTCAAACGACTTTAGCTCCACTGGAAACAGAAGGACAGAGCCTGGAATGGCCTTGAGGTACCTTGTGAGGATCACGATCGTGACCTCTTCGGTGGGAACAGTAAATCAGATAGCTTCTGGAGCTCCTCTTGGATCCATGTGGTTGCACCAAGGAGCATTGCCCCAAGTTTATTTATGAAAGCCAAGAGACGAATATCACAGTTCACAAAACAGATGGAAAACAACAAATGCTTAGAGCACATTTTATAATACGTCAACCTATGGGAGGCTACCCGGGAAATTAACTTTGATCATAATACTGGAGATGAAATATGGTGGCAATGGATGATAGATGGGGACTATACAACAAAAGGCGCATATTGTATTCAATTCAAGACCAAATTATGTAAGATTTGAATTATGCCAATATGCAAAGCTAGGAATGAGACGAAATGTCACTTCTTCACCTAGACCCTTCTCCATAGAAAAATTCTTACGGCCAATAATATAAAACAATGAGAAGTAGCAAAATGACAAGTAGCAAAATGACAATTTACAATATTGGCATCAAGTCAGCGTGTCAGGAAACTGAATTATTACTTTTCAGTTCTTTTCTCTGGGCTGTCTTCTTGCGCGAAGGTTGTTTCTAGTAGACACACTGGTTTTCAATTTCAGTACCGTTGCTTCAGTTGTCTAGAATGTTTTAGGCTGTCTTTTAGGGGACAGAACTGAGGTGACTAGCCTTGTAATTATCTGTATTTTCTCGTTTAATTTTTACTATAATTAAAAACTTCTTCAGATAAATTCATTTTTTAAAATCAACGACTCATAACACACCTGTTACAGATAGAACGGCATAAATTAAAAGTACGATGCAGGCCCTTACGCCCCCTCTCGCTCCTCACCCCACACGCGGTTCCACCCCGACGCTCCCACGGCGGCGAGAGATCTAATCCCCGAGCCACTGTCTCTATTTTTCGATGAAAAAGAAATAAAAGCAAAAACACGCAGCTAGCGTTTGGGCGAACGACACAGGCGACTCGCTCCGATCCCTTCGACCCGGGACAACTCATCCCTACTCGTCGCCGCCGCCGCCGTCGCCGCCGAACATGATCCTGCCTAGAGTAGAGAGGACTCCACCGTGCAGCCTCCTCCCCGTGGCTGAGGGTGCGACCTCCCCCCTGGTCGAGCACCACCACCTCTGGCTTGCCGGCGATGGCCGAATCTGGTGGGTTCGGTTCCCCTCTACCTTCCCACCCTGTTCTTCTTTCTTATCCATGGGAAAAAATTTTCCTAGCACAATGGCTGCGGCGGCGGCGCTCCGGTCCAGGAGGAGGTGACCGACGCCTTCTGTGGGCTAGGCGAGGCTACGGTGGGGCACGCCTCTGTACTATGCGAGGCCGCGGCGGGCGCATGTCGGGTGGGGTGCTGCCGCCTGGCGAGGTATGAAGCCAGTCGCGGGCGCCGTCGCCGAGGACGGGAGGGCGAGTTACGAAGCCGGAGGTTCAGATATACACCCATGCATCGTATGTTGCAGGCGCTGGGGATCTCCTTCTCGACGATGATGCTGTTCACGGGGATCACGCCGCTGTACGGTAGCAGCATGGGCTGGGTCGTCTCCTTCTTCATCTGGTTCGTCGGTATTGCCATGGCCGGCATCTGCTCCTCCTTCACGGTACGCCCCCCATGCTGAGTGAGGCACTCCCTCTGCTTATATTTTTGTTTTCTTCCTGATTTGGCCAGTTTGCAAGTTGGCAATTTTCATTTCAAAGGATTCAATGTTGTGTCATCAGTCATCAGTACAATTTGACGTGTCCAATCTGCTAAACTTGTCATAAGGTAATATCTTTGTTTTATATGTTTGGCCGGTAGGAAGTTGGATGATACTCCCAGGAAATTAGAGCATAATATTATGTTTGCCTTCCACATAATGGAACGTAGGAGTGAAAACTTGTTAACTGAATTCTCAGGTGTCTTTTGAACGGTAAAACTTGTTAACTGAATTCTCAAATTTCTTTTTTCTTGGGCAACGTCAGCCCACTTTTGCCTTGGTATTTATATCAGGAATAATTTATAATCAACGGTATTCATCATAAACTTTATCTACTAGGACCATCAGTGACGCTGCAGGCTAAGCTGAACCATCAGCCGTAACATTTAGCTTCCTTTGCAGGCAAAGTGGATCAGAGGCCACCACTTGTGGCTCTGAGGGATGGGCACCAGACGACAACATGGTTGCTGTCGGGGAGCATCGCCTCACCGTCAAGCCGGAGTTCAAGGAGGTGGTGCTTCGTGCAAGCAAGTGCGTGGTAATTTTGCCCTCCCTATCTCATGTATTGGATGGACATAATAATTAGGAGTTGCATATCTGTCTCCCATTCATTCTATGATTTGTATTTTGGAAACCTAAAGTTGAACTTCCATCAGAAGTACATCAAAGAGAAGCGCATAACCAAATCTTGTAGTTCTGAACAACAGGAGACACTGAGAACTGTGGAAGAGTCTGAGATGTCTTATGGAAGCCCCGGGACTGATACGTCGAACCAGTTTTGTTTCCCTACTACGTGCATCGACTTGCAAAAACTGTGGATGGGAAACCATTCTTACATGAGGTGTTTGTCAAGACTATCAAGGCATCGCGTCCACCGGGTGTACAACTTGCCAAATCGAGTAGAAGTACGTACAACGCTCTAAATTGTTAGATACTTTTGTCTTTACGTGAAAACCTGTCATCATGAATTGGATACATTGTCCACTGCTTTGATTGATAATAGATGGTAGCAAGCTAATATAATATTTTACTAGCAAATCTAGCAGTTTTTGTGGTCTCTCAGAGGTTTTGAATTATCTCTTAACTAACCGTTACAATGAGTTCTTTTGCACAGTGAAGCACCTATAACAAAGTCTTTATTTGTTTTGTGGCAAGTTTCATACAGTTTAATGGCTAGAGTATGTCCTATGTTCGGATCCCAATTTGTTTTTTATATTTTACGCTTTGTCAATAACTTGATTGTCTTAGTTTTCATCAAAAAAAAACTTTTGTCTTAGTTGACAATTGACAAGTTGCAGGCATATAGCACTAGAAAATTTGATATCTTGGGTCCTGAATGCCGTCCCCTTTTCCTCTTTTTCAAGGCTTAGGACTGGATTCTATTTAAACTTCATGGTGTGCAGTTTGTGGCAGGGAGACGTAATGAATGGTGATGGTGCTATCATGGCTTGGAAGATTGATTCGAGCAAAGGAGAGAAGTTTATTATTTTTCACCTTTTTATTTATTTCAAGAAAACTGTATATTATGCAATGTAACTTGGATAAGTAGTGCTCACTGCACTATATCAAAGAACTTAGGCAGAATGCAAATTAGATGGTTAATGATAGAGATAACGCATTATGCTTTGCACAAAAATATTTTCCAGATTGCATACATGCTCAAATATAATTATGTAAAATTTGAACTATGAAAAAAATTATTGTTTGGTTTTATCTCTAAAATAAAACCGTGACGTTAGCACGGGCACTATACTATATATATAGCAGTAAAGTATTTGCTGCCTTTTCTAAAAAAATTAGGTATAGCTGTTTCTACTCTGATCCCCATGTATACAAACCAAACTGAAGTCCATATATGCATGCTGCTACTTCTGTGTACAGGTGTGCCACAGCATGTTGGTATAGCTGCTGGGGTGCTCAACCTTGATCTGAGACTGCTTCGCCTCTCACCGATCTAGTTAAATACCTCTTGTGCACTAGACAGGCTTTTACGATGCATCCCAATCTCAATATTACCTCTACTAGAGAATGGTGGTAGCATGTGAGGGATCAGAATCGGAGGCTCTACTTGCCCTTCACAAATCCACTACAACCAACAATAGGAAGCAGAAAAGACTACACGATTCTATTGTTGATAAGGCTCAGTGATATATTTGTGGGCAGCTGAGGGCATCCGTCTTCTGTCTTCATTGTGCAATGAATGAACATTATATATTACAGACCGAGGCTACAGTTAAAAGCATACCAAGGCTAAGGGCCTGTGTTTAGTTGTTAGCCCAGAAAATTTTCCTCGTAAAAAGCGTTGCCTACAAAAATCAATGGAATCTTCCTAGCAAGGCATATTAGAAGATGACTCGTTTGGTTGGAGGCATGTAACTGGCAAGGCTAATAAAAATATATATTATATTTTGTAAATTTAATTGTGTACATATAAATCATACAAAAATACAATATAATTTGGAAAGGTCCATATATTTCCCAAATAATATAATTGTAATCACAAGTAAATCTATGAGTTCACTCCCAACTACTATACTCATAGTTAACAAGTGAATAAAAATTTCTAGCTGCAGCCGTACTTTTTAAATGAGGTAATGAATGTTTAATGTTATAGCTGTGTTTATCATCGAGGTAATGAACATTTAATGTAATTAGAAAGCTGAGAAATGAAAACAATTATTTTATTTGAAAGTTGAGAAATAAAAAACATATGAGTTAATGAAGAAATTACCTTTGCCTGGGGTGGTACCTGTTTGGCTTAGCAGCTGTGGTGCTAGCAGATGAGCGCATAACGTGGCTGGCTCTAGAACTGGTGGTGTTGGGGAGATCAGTCCAGCCTACGTGGTGGCACAGTTGAGGATCGATTGATCACAATACTTGGTGCGCTTGCACACATTGAACTTTGGATCGTGCAACGCATGGCCAGATTCATGGAGCCAGGACTGCAGAGAGCCCATTGATTTCTCAATGTGGAAACATGAGCATCTTGGTGCTGCTTGGACTCATTGATGAACGTGGTCTGGCAGAGCTTCGAGTCACAGTTGCAACATTCCCAGTTGAGGTGGCATTTGGTGATGGAATGGTTGAGCTTGGCGAAATGCTTCATGAATAGATGGTCATTTTAGGTGAATTGTGAGTCGAGCTTTCCGTCCAACTCGGTGAAGCGCTCGTCGAAGCGAAGAGGAAGTGCATCTCATCGAGCAGAAGATTGGAGTCCACTTTCATGGTGCCGTGGCATGATCTGATATGGTGTAGTGAAGGTATTGAGGCGGCGACAGTGGTGGCTCGGAGTCACATCGATCGTCTGCCTGGGAATTAAGAAAATCGAAGACCGACGCCCATAAGGCAACGCTAAGGAAATACATCTGGTATCCGATATGGACGACCTCAATAGCTAATAACGTGAAGCTTAGCTCTTTCTACCTCGCTAGCTAGCGTGGTGAGTTTGTACTTCTCTTTCTTTGTGATTGGGTATAGATACTCTCCTTGCTAGCAAGCTGAACAACAGTTGGGGGTGCCTAAAGAGTTGCATACAAATTCAATGAAATCTGTCTAGGCATGCAACTCAGAAGATTATCCGTTTGGAGGATATCTAATATATATTATACGTCCAATTTTTCATGAAATTTAATAGCGTATTTAAATCATACAAAATTATAATTAGTAAAAACTAAGAATATCCATTTTCCCAGTAACAATATAATTGAAAACGCAAATAAATACTATACTTATAGTTAAGAATGAATAATTAAAAAAAAGGTTGCTATAGCTTTATTTCTTAAAGTGTTTGTATGCCTGTGTTTATCGATGAGGTAATGGACCTAGATTTCCACTTATTCATATGAAAGCTGGGAAATAAAAACAATGTATGGAGAAAACATATCAATTAATGGAGAAAACAGCTTTATACTACCCAGTACTAACACCAATTTCTTTTTGATAATAGTACCAACAGCATTCACCATTCCGCGCCAACGAAGTGGCGTATGTTCGTTGAAAGCAGAGGATTCCAGACTGCGCAGTTAAAGACTGACTGACCGCTCACTGGTATCCTGACACATCCCAACCCCATGGATGCACACGCTGATCGTATGCTGAATGCAAACGCGTGGATAAAAAGATAACTGCAACATGGAGCCATGGGGACTAAATTGCTATATGGACCATATTATATATAGAGCGCTTCTAAGGCTATATCAAGACTCAAGTGGTGACACAACATGATAATACGCCGTAATTATATAGCTACGAGTGCACATCTGGTATTCACAGTGCTACCTTTTATTTTGCCTAGCTACCAAAATTGAAGCTATATAAGGGCACTCACAATGCAAGACTCTATCATAGAGTTTAAGACTATTTATTAGTCCTTATTTATAATATTTTGCTAATGTGGTAGCATATTTATTGAAGAGAGAGTGAAAAAAAATAAGACTCCAAATCTTATTTAGACTCTAAGTCCACAATGTTCAAGATAATTAATATGTTTAGACTCTATGATAAAGTCTACATTATAGATGCCCTAATCCCACGTCTTGATGGATCCTGAAACGCATAGCATCTCAGCCGGTTAATGTCATTCATCGCCTCCTAAACATAGTGTTACTCTTATTTCTGAGTGCAGAAGTGGAATGGCAGTCCCTTAAACTAAAAAAACTCAGCCCCTTAGTATTGTGATTAAGGTAGAAGGCCTTTCATATTTTTGGGTTTAGCTATATTTTGTTGCACAATCAGTTGAACTTATGCACAATTCCCTATGAAATTTAAATTTTAAGATACCACACATAAATGTGAACTAATATCCAAGACTCCTGGCTTGTGTGAAAGCAAGGGGCCCAACCAGTTGAACTTGCGCACAATTCCCTATGAATTTTAAATTTTAAGATACCACATATGTTCCTACCAGATGCTGTGTTGTTATACAAAACGTTTATGCATATATATCATATATTAGTTCAATAAAACTCATCTATGTAGAGAATTTAATAGTTGTCTCCGGTAATTCTAACCATGTAATATTTATATAGGTTGTGAAGTGCACTGGCGCGAGGACCCTTGTGACCCTTGGTGACGAGCCTGTCTGCATGTGTGTAGGGGAGGCGCTGGTGTGGGCGGCGCAGGAGTATCAGTGATTTTATTTTGTCTTTTATTTTTACAAAAAATAGGTTGCACTTCCAGGACAGAAATTGAAAGTAAAATATCACGGTCATCACTTCCAGTTACATACTGCCATATCGAAATCCAAGAGTGAATTGTGGTTTCAAGCCAGAAGCGAGTGCTGGTTTGGCTTGTGTATGTAAACGACGTTTGTAGTATAGTGCACTTAAACCTGTTTCTTCACATTGCTTGATTCCAGGCCGGGATATCTTCAGTTCCTCACACATCTTACTAGTCAACCAATCAGAGCTTATGGAGAAGAACAATACTTTTTGGTGTGCCGAAATAGCATATTAGCTTATGGAATGTAGTTTCTTAATTTATCTTTTCGTGTCTTAACAAATAAAAAAATAACATGTGTGTTGTGCAACAAAATAGAGATAAAACTAAAATATGAAAGGAGTATGTTGCTGGTAATGACACAAACATTATACATATATCACTTCCTCTGCTCAGTGTTATCCTAAACACTAAATGATAAACAGTCATTCACCTTCGTTTAGCGTTTAGTCCATTTATATGGTGTTTGACAGTAGCGTGACAAATGCTGTGCTAGACAGTAGCATCACACAGGCCAGGACAACTTGTCCGTCTGTCCAATCCCAATTTTCGAATCATCAAATCAGATCAACAGCTTTAAATCTACTAATTATTTGCCACAAGTAGTTGCCATTAGAAATACAATTATTACAGTGATGGCTTGTGAAAACTAGGTATGGGCAGCAACCCGTTGGCCACTTCATAGGTTGTTTCCACTCTGATGGCCGTGTACACAAACCAAAGGCCAAACAGAGGCAACATACCTCTTGTGCTATGTGTTTCCCTCATCTTCGAGATGTGTAACTCTCAGCCATGCCGCTGCTTCTGTATTGGTGTGCCACACAGCAAGTTGGTATAGCTGCTGTGGTGCTCAACCTTGATCTGAGGCTGGTTTGCCTCTCACAGCAACCCCATTGGGATCGCATCAGCAATGAGTTACAGAGTGTTCAAGGCATTGAAGCCATATGTTAGACAAACACCTCTCATGATCTCAATTGGCTCTTCCGATGCATCCCAATCTCTTGTTATCATCTATATACTACAGAACGGGGGTATCATGTGAGGGATCCGAATCGGACTTTGCTTGTCCTTATTCACAATCGGTTGCAACCAACAATAAGAACGACAAAAGGACTCAGTGATATATGTTGTGGGCAGGGCATCTGCAATCTATCTTCATTGTGCAATCAATGAACCTGATGGTCATTTTATATGACAGTCTGAGGCAGCAGTTAAAGGATATGAAAGCTAAGGGCCTATTTGGATGGTAGCCCGGTGGACTTGCCTGGTGAAAACCGTTTCCTAAGTGTTACACTGGGAAATTCAACGAAATTGGTGCCAAGTTAGAAGATGATAACACGTTTAGTTGGAGGCCTGTGGTTGAGAATGCTAATAAAAAATATAACAGATAAGTCAAATGTCGATTTTTTTGAAACCAAGTCTAATGTAGATTTAAATTTAACAGAATATCTAAATCATACTAAGTTACAATATATCTGCTCCCTCCTAACTATTATATTCATAGTTACTGTTAGCAAATAATGCAAATAAAGATCGAACACCAGACATACATGTTTACTTGGAAAACCGTTGCGGGCAAATCACGGGCGCCAACCAGTGATTTTCATTGTATGGGGAGTTTACAGAACACAAGAAGCAATCATCTCAACTCTTCCCGTGTGGCTTACAAGATGTAGTTATCGGACAAACTGACTACAGTCAAATATGGAAACAAATCCGCTAATAAGCATAACCCGAACCGTAGGCCCTCCTGGTGTTCCGGCAAGACACGCGTTAGAATTTGGATCATAATCCAATAGTTTAGAAGTGAGTAATAAATAAGGTAGGTTTCTTGACCCGTTTGGTTGGACTCGGTGAGACTCGGTGATGAGGGTTGTCTGGCGGCGCTCCAAGTCAGTGATGCGATGTTCCTTGTTGAGGTCGGATTCAGTATAGGGCTTGGTGCCAAAATCATCCACCTCGGTGGAATTCTTCTTGAGCAGACAGTCACTATTGTTGAATTGTGTCACAGTTGTTGAAGCACAATGAGTTTCTTATCCACCTTAGTGAAGCACTTGTTGAAGCGAGTTTTCTGTTCAGCAAAGATGTTGTGCATCCTGTCGACTGGTAGTTTGGAGTCCAGGTACATGGCACCATGGTGGTAAGAGAATTGGGTGTAGTGGGAGCTTTGAAGCAGTGACGGCAGTGGCGGTGGCGACGGGGAGTGATTCACATTGCTAGCTCCAAGTCGGATCGATTGCATGCCTTGGAATTACAAAAATTGAAGACTGATGTTGCCAATCTAAATTCAAATACCCGAGGTGAAAGCGAATCAATCGATGGATTGGAGGAAGGAAAAAAAGAACGGTCGAAGTGAATTGACCATATTTGATACCAGATATAAGCTACTCGATAAGGAAGAATTAGAGGAAGCAGGGATTTGCCAGAACCAGAGCAGATTGACAAGTAGCAGTCTTTACATGTTCATTGTTCATGTTCTCTTCGGTCTCTTTGTTCCAGCAACTGAAGCTACCCAAGCACGCTAGCTCTCATATTCTCTGGGTTTGGACCACTCTGGGCCACTCTCTTTGTTCCCAACTTGTCCTTTTCTTCCTCCATATCTTGTACGCCCGGTTCTGTAGTAGCAATGGCATTGACACCATCCTCTGAATATTGCAAAGCAACACCACTGGGATTGTATTGCGAATCAGCTAAGATATCCATGGCAGTGAAGCCACTAATGTAGTCAAACACCTCTTGTAAACCAGACCGGATTTTCTGATGCATCCAAATCTCACAAATCAATCAGAACGAACAATCAGAAGCAGAAAGGACTCCACAACACTACTGCTGATGAGGCTTGTATTAATTGTAAAGATGTAACTATTATTTGTGTGGGCTGAGAGGTTGGCTACAAGGATTCATGCAGGCAGCAGCACCCAGCTGTATTATTAGTAGCCTTGCTCTAAGATGACCTCTTCGTTGCATACGACATCGCACAATATATAATACAACAACCAGCAAGGCTCGACGGTCGCGCCGTGCCCGAGAAAGACTGACATTGGGGCCCCTTCGGTTGGAGACGGCCAGCGCCACCGGCACTATACCCAGCGTGGGCACCGTCACTCCAGCCCTGTGGCGCTGGGGATGGGCGTCGAAGAGGAGGGAGCTGTGGTCTGGCGCTGCTGTCGGCAAGGAAGCAGCGGCGAGGTCGGCGCTGGGCAAGCGCGATCTCCATGACAGGCACCTAGGGTTTACTGTAGCATGGATGAAGAAGAGAGAGAGAGGAGGCAGGGTTAGCGACACCGCACACACATGAGGATACGCCGTCGAGCCCCTCTAGCGCCAGTGCACCACCTGCAGGGGCGCCGCCACCGCCTGATGAACGCCATAGCATCGGGAGGGAAGGGGAGGGGGGAGCGGAGTTGAGATGCAAGCGAGGCTGGGCGGAGGAGGAGGAGGAAGGGGAAGGGGAGAAGGCGGAGGTGGACGTGGAGAAGGACGGCGACTGCCATCGCGCCCAGTGGCGTTGCCCCTGTGGCCGCCGTTTCAGTAGAGATTGAGACAAAAAAGGAAGAGGAGAGACACGGCTTCTTTTTTTTTTGGAACGAGGAATAGAAGCTGAGATCTATATTTGGGAGAAACCTGGATTCTGAAGAGAAGTAGAGAAGCTGAGTCAGCCAGCAAAGGTAAGGGAAGTCGATTGGGTTGAAGCCAACGTGGTAAATCCAGACCGTAAATTCTTGAATCCAACGAATGGTAGATATTCTGGTGACGTGGGCAGACCCCCTCTTCTATGAGCTCTCGGCAAATATATTGTCTTAATAACACCGCCAATTATCGTAACCAGTTAGGAAGAAACGTACGCGTACAGCAGCCATAGCAGGAGTTAATACACCAAGACATGGATGCCTGGCCGGACGACCCGTTCACAGACACGCACGAACCAATTAATCTTGTCAACTTTATCCACCAACTATGTTATTGTCCTTGTCAATCAACAATATCCATCGACGCACGCTTAGCTTCATTGACAATTCATTGATATGCATCCTCCAACGCCTTATGGGTGTCAACCAATCGAAGCTTTTTAATCTTAATTAGTTTAGCATGCTGTGCATTTACCCGATCAGATCCGATCCAATCAGATGCCAGTGGTTGACTTTATTTGCATTTATTCTGTTTTATATATTTGATTTGATTCGATTTTATGCTGTAACGCCAATGCGCGTGTTGCTTATACATTTAATATATTTGATTTTTTTTGCGAATATGATTTTTTTAGGGAACTGGAGGGGCCTTGGCCCCTGCCGGAATTTTATTGAATATAAAAACGGTTCACAACAGAGCAGAAATTACAATGCGAATATGATTTGGGTAGATGACATATGGTGGATACGACTGTTGTCAAAGGGGTTGGAGAGATGGATGTGAAGACGTGCTCTATGCCCTGCCGAGCTGCATTAACTGAAAAGGATGACCTGCAAGAACCTGTAAAGTAGTAGTGTGAAGATGTAGATATCGTTCAAGACAGTGGTGACGTCCATCTCCAACTCATAGTTGATCATGATCGTACATGGCCCTGGTGTCGACAATCTGTCGACGTGCATGGTCGAGGATACTGAATTTGAAGAAGGGCATTTGCATCATAAGGTCCCCCATTGCTGGTAGTGCATTGTCCCGATCCAGCCTGATGGAAATGTGGAGGCAGATGTTAGTGGCTTTGATGTAACAGCGCTGACCTGAGGAACGACGTCAAAGGGGATGGAGTGGAGGCAAGGTTTGTGAGCCTTTGCAGAGGAAGTGTTGCGCATTGTGCTGATTCTCGGATGATTTACAGAGTACACAACAGTAACAAACCTCCTAAACCTAGCCACACTACTCTGGCAGAACAATACAAGGCAAATTGCAACCTATAGACTAGGAGTTATAACAGCTCGAGCCAGTATCACTTGATCAGCAATGTCGGCTCCATTGCAGTAATAAGACTGCAGGTTAGGGCAGCCCATATCCACGCTCCTGAGTGTGTGGGATTTTGAGTCTCAAGAGATTTCACCATTGTGTTTTATGCCTTGTGCTCCTGATAATGCTGTTCCATGTCTCTCGCTTACCAGTTTGTGTCCGAAATTTCCGATGCATCCCAATCTCACACATTTTATCCATATAAAAGCAACTATTGTGCCATGCGGCAGGTATGTCTAGTTGGTCTTCACAACCAAGAGTGAAGTGGTACTAGAAAGAAAGGAATTCACTCCAGTGATGAGGCCCGCACCAGTGAGGTAGTCATATAATATATGTGTGTTGGGCATTGATACTCCTGTAGTATTCTGCTTGCCTTCATTGTACACTGCATCTATATGGCTCATTAGTCATTATTAGTTATATGGATCACGATAGATATAAAAAACATGAAGCGAGGGAAATTATTTTCCTGATGGCTCGTGATGGATAAGATAATTCGTCTATTATTTTCGGGTTCAACAATGTTCTTTTTCTTTTAGGAAAAAAGGAGGGTGGAATCCCTTACTGGGCTTCTGTTCCAAACGCTTATGAAACAGAGAAGGTGACATTAAAGATGGGTGGAGTTCACCATAAACTAATTTGTGGTTAATAATTATTCTTCACTCTTAAGTATAAATTGTGCGAAATCTGACCAGAAGTGCCACTTCCCACACTGTAGGGACCACTGAATTTGCCAAACAATTGCATCACATTCGTACAAGCCCAATTTCCTAACGAAGGTAGGTGCACCTGAGCTTTGAAGGAGACAATAGCATCGGAAGGATCTTCAGGTTGAGAGATGACTAACCCCAAACTGCCCCAACAATCTGCTGCAAACAGACATTGCAGGAATAGGAGAAGCAGCATTTCCTCTGTTGTCAGATTACAAAGACAAAATGACAATTCTCAAGAACCATATTTTTCCTTCTCAATGTTTCTTGTACAAAGGTAATCCAGACAGAAGGAACACATCACCCTGGGCACCCAGAACGTGCTCAATAATAGCTGATCTGAGATCTCACAAGTCCAATACCCCGCGCACTCGCTCATTCCTGTCTGACCAGCTACTACTATTAGCTCAGCTACCACGCCATGATTCCCTGAGCGACATGCTACTACTAGAGATGAGTGATGTGATGCTATGATGATCTGGCCGACCACACTCACAGATGACCATATGACACACAGACCCAGAGTGCCATACTTCCATCTTCTGGCTGATCTGAGCGACGATAGCTGCTGAACGACCTCGCGAGGCATCTAGCTGAAGTGGCGTCGCTGGAGAGTGAGAGACGAGATGTGATACCTTGCTATGGCTGACTGCTCAATGATATCCTGACACATCCCAATCCCATGCACACATCTGATTGCTATTTTGCATGCAACTGATATTCCATAACCTTTTCACAACCTCTCTTCTAGGACATAATGGAGCCATGGCAGCTAAAGCTACATGGCTCGTATTATATACAGAGGGCTTCTACGCTCTACATCAAGACTCAAGAGGTGACACAACGTGATGATAGGCAGTAATTATATAGGTACGAGTGCCCATGTTGTATTAGATAGCAAAATTGAATCTATAGTTTGGCTGTCGGGCCCCTAATTTAAGGGTCCACTGTGCATAATGGTCCCACAACTCAATAAGATTGATATCAAAAACTATAATTTTATTTAACAGGGAAAGACATTACATGGCTCGGGTTGCACTACATGGGCCACTGGCCTAGAAATGTGCATACAAAACTAAATATATACGTCAACCATAAAAGTATAAGGCACACTGACTTTCAGTTCTCATACTAATGCACAGGTCACTTACAATGACACAGTTCACTAGAAAAACCACTAATAACTCATGCAGCATGTGGTTGAGGACCTCCTTCAGCCGGCTGCATTGTTTGGAGACCCTGTATGATGTTGTGGTACTCTCATTATTTGGGTAGATGACATATGGCTGTGAAAGGGGTTGGAGATGGTCGTCAAGAGATGCTCTTTGCCCTGCCCGTCTCCGTTAACCGAAAAGGATGACATGCAAACACATGTAGTGTGAAGATGTAGATATCGTTCAAGCCAGTGGTGTAGAGCCATGAGACGCTGCATGCTGGTGGCCAGCCAGTCAAAGTCATCGTACATGGCCCTGGTGTCTATGAGCCATCGACGTGCCAAGGAGATGAGGACTCTGAATTTGTGGAAGGCATTTGCATCATGAAGTCCCTCGTTGCTGGTAGTAGGCGTCGTTCAGATCCAGCCTGACGGGAATGTGGAGGCGGATATTAGTGGCTTTGACGAGGTCAGCACTGAACTGAGGATTGACGGCGAAGGAGTTGGAGTGGAGGCAGCCAGGCAGGGTTTGTGAGCCTTTGCAGAGAGTATACTGGGGAGTTGGGCGGAAGTGCCGGAGGATCAGAGCAAGAAACGAGAAGCCACTAAACCTTTAGAAGTGCACTGTGCTGATTCTCTGATTTTTTACAGAGTATACAACAGTACAAAACCTACTAAACCTAGCCACTACGGAGACTTGATCAGCAAAGACGTTTGATTTTGAGTCTGAAGAGACTTTACCAATGTGTTAGAGCAGCCGATATCCATTCTCCTAAGTGCGTGGGATTTTGAGTCTGAAGAGACTTTACCAATGTGTTCTATGTGCCTTGCTACGTGAGTACGTGACACCCGGTGACCTGTTTGTGTCCGAACATGAATGATCAAAATATGTTCACCCCATATACCGCGACCACCTGTTGTCTTAATTTTCCGATGAATCCCATTCTCACACATTACATAAAAAGGAACTATTGGACCATGTGGCAGCTATGTGTAGTTGGTCTTCACAACCAACAGTGAAGTAGTAGAAAGAAAGGAATTTATGGTTCTAGTGATGATGTATATATGTGTTGGGCGTTGATGCACCAGCAGTATTCGGCTTGCCTTCGTTGAACACTGCATATGGCTCATTATTGTTAGTTATACAGATCACGATATAGATATGAACAATATGGAGCGAGCAAAATTACGTATCAAATACTATATTTGCAAGAAATTACAAATTTACTGACATGATGATGGTTGCTCAATCAGGAAAGGTAGGTGACTGCCTACACATTGACAGCTCTACATACAGACTAACATGCTAATATTGTGTCCCCCAAACCGCTTCAGTGAGTGAAAATATAGACACCTGGTCATAATATACAATTAAACCGCCCCTGCTGTTTCTGGTTCAGGCACAGTTTGGATGCTTTCACATTATTAAATACTTGACACATGTCATTTTAGTTTCACAAGCAAACTACCATAATGATAATGGTTTACACCTCTGAACATGACTGTTTAGGCAATGAATAACTCTTATGAGCAGCTGAAACTATCATCTGGATTTCAGTTGAACCTATCCTAGCTAATTTCCGCATATATCAAGAGAGCGGAAGCAAGAAACTAATGCTCATAATTTCAAGATAAAAATTGATGAACTAATGGAATCATAGCCACGCAAACTAGGTGCCTGGCTGTGCAGTTGATTAAACTTCATATCCTCTTGCCACATAGGCGTGATGTTAGAGCGTGCAGCGGATACCGGTGCATCTTGTTGTACTCACGGTCAGAACCAACCGAAAGCCCATGACCATTAAGACATTATTAGTCCTAACTGAACCTAAAAGAGTAGCAAAAATATTAGTGAGGACTATTGCACATATACATATCTTATCTGTACAGGCACCTACAAGAGAATGAGCTAATTGATCCCTGGGTTAACAAACTAAACATAGAGTCTGTCAGCAAAGAGTCATCGGTATGGATATATATCTGTTTCAATGTTCATGTACCCACTGTCATTGATGCAATCTTCTTCATGCACAATGATTAGTTTACTCGTCCTCCTGTGACATTTTGTCTCTGCTCCAAAACTATCGTGTGAATCCGTGACTCAAAAAGCTCGACGACACTACAAAATACTACAATAATGAAGAGGAAACAATTAAATATTAATATATGGCAAGAAAATGCTCAGCTGGTTAGGTCCCTTGTAGTGCAACATGGCACTTGGGTTCAAGTCTCAGACTTGATACTAAAATTTTCTGGATTTATTCCATGATTTAATGGCGTTATTTTTTATAGAAGTACACGACATGTCCATCAACAGTGAGGAGCCTTTGGTACGGTGACTTCATCAATTTTGAGATTTGCCGGTCTAACTCAATTCTTCAAAGATGCTTATAGGGATGATTGTGCGCTCGTGTGAAAAATGCTACAGTACATCTTTTACTTATTTGGAGGTAATGTCTCAATGAAATCTGAGCCACCATGCAGATTGAGGTGATTTAGCGCCATCATGGAGGTCCTATAATTAGATTGCATTGACTTTCCGATGCATCCCAATCCCAATATGATATTTCCATCCACGAAACTATTCTTAGCATATATACTATTGGCCTTGACAACCATCAACAATGAAGAAGTAGAAAGGACCTTACTATAGTTCTAGTGCTGAGGCTCGCGGCAGTAAGGCAGTGTCATATATATGTGCACGATATGCTCAAGTACATCCTTAGTCTACCCTAATAGTACAATATTAATTATTAATGCACATGGGCATTATGCGAGGAAAAACTACATGGCGATTTTTTATTCGAAGATAAATATTAATTTATTGTTGCAGCAGGGATGCTTGTTTCCTATTAGGTATACACTATTGTTTCTTATTGAGAAAAGATATAACAAAGGATATATAGATCTCACCGAGTGCACATCTTTACCATGACATGTGAAACAAACAAAGAAGATAGACCTCAATAAAATGTTATAAGGCATGCTTTAGCTGTTAGACATGGATTGTATGCATAGTGGAGATAAAACAAGATTGTTATATTTCGACAATGTGGGGTACATATATGTGCTAAAATATATAAAAAAAATTTATATATATCTGCTAAATCTACAAGGCAAAAGAATAGGAACGAGGACAGTTTTTTTTTTTGTTCACAAATGCTTTTGCCAATTTCGGTTCTGTTTTGGTAAAATATATATACAGCACGCAAAAAGTGATCAGAGCATTTCTTTTTCCAGCTGTACTCATCCATAGATGTCTACAATTGGATTGCATTGGCAGTAAACCTAGAGTCGTCGTCGTTGAAGATAAATCAGAGGAATTTGGGATCTAGACAGAGTAATTTGGAAGAATTTGGGATTGGAGAGAGAAAGAGCAGTTGGGATACAAGGGAGAATAGCAAGAACGAGCAGAGTACGCCTCAACTAGATGCCAGAGTCGTTGGGGCTGAATCCATGAGCTAGTTCCACTAGCTCAAGAAGTTTGATCATCTAGTTAATGAAGTTTGACTGAACCGAGTACTTTGCACCTCAACGATTTAACCCTGTCACTCGTATGGCATTTCCAATGCATTCCGCTTTTCCAATCCATCCCAATCTCATATTAATTACAATCTACAAAACTATGTCTGGAATGCGATGGCTAATTCTGGCCTTGACAACCAGCAGCATGGATGATGTTTAAAGTTCTAGGGCTTGGGCTTGTGCCATCAGGAAGAGATATATATGTTCTAAGGCACTATGGGTATTCTGCCTATTCACTGTACAATGCACATGATCCAAGGATAGAAAAAATTACCTTTGAAATATTTGATTTGCAATGAACTCCAGAATTTATTGTCGCAGCAGGCATGCTGTTCTTAGGTACACATTTTATGGCATCTTAAAAAAATTGCAAGGATTGACCACCGTGTAAATCGTTTACCATGCAAATGTGACTGAAAAAGAATACTTATATACCATTATCAAAAATTACAATGGCGCACTGGCATTCCATTCTCAATCAATGCACACTTCACTAGCATTGTGCACTTTTTCTGAGCGTACAAGTGGAATAATGGCAGTCCCTTATTTAAAAAAAAATTATTCCCTAGCATTGTGCTTGCCTTTGAGGCAGACCCAAAAAATCCCAGAATCTCGTGGCCCGCCTTTACACAGCGGCACACCGTCGTCCCATGAACGAGCTAGTCCTTGGACCTATGCTTTCGGAATGCGGGACACACGCGAGGGGATTTGTTACCTCCATCTAGCCAACAAACGCACCCGTGGGGATTTGAACCCAGCAAACGATGGTGACCACTTCGGTATGGGAGCAGTTGGCAGTAACTTGAATTGGATCGTGAAGAAACTAATAATGATGAACATTGCATTCCAGTCCTCCTTGAGCTTACCATGTACTCTGTCCATACTGAAAATTCAGGTCGTTCTTGCTCTTTAGTTTGTTTCACAAATGATGTTGTTTAGCATCCTTAGTCATTGGAGTCTGTCACGCCGTTGGATATACGACGTCTCAGCGAGGACTAATGTCGTGCCAGACTCCATCAGTCAGTCGGACTCTGTACCAGTGGAGGATCGTGCCGGAGTCCGTCAAGCAGCACGCGACGCGAAGCAGTGAACCGGCAGCTGCACGCACATCCAGGACAGTTCAACAAAGAGAAAAATTTATTGAACTAGGCAGCGCCGGAGGACGAAGGACCAGTGATTATATTTTTTCTTTTATTTTTACCAAAATAAGTTGCACTTCATGGACAGAAACTGACAGTAAAATATCATGGTCATCACTTCCAGTTACGTACTGCCATATCGAAATCCGGATGTAAATGGTGGCTTCAAACCAGAAGCGATTGCTGGTTTGGCTTGTGTATGTGAATGGCGTTTGAAATATAGTGTACTTAAACCTGTTTCTTGAGATTGCTTGATTGCAGGCGGTGGCATGTTCAGTTCTTCACACACCTTACGAGTCAACCAGTTGGAGCTTATGGAAAAGAACAATACTATTTATTATGCCGAATTAGCATATTAGATACTTATTGAATGTAGTTTCTTAATTTATCTTTTCATGTCTTAACAATCTGTGATAGCTTGCAGGAGGATTATCCAATCGTACAATATACAGATGATACATTGCTGATTTTGCCAGGAGATGCAAGGACTCTTTTTAATGTCAAAGGACTACTGAGAACATTCTCAGACTCAAGTGGCCTTTATGTCAACTTTGGAAAGTCCTTTCTAGTCCCCACCAACATGAGCAATGAGAGAGCCACTCATCTAGCCAACACCTTTGGTTGTCAGTTTGGTCAAATGCCATTCACTTATTTGGGGTTGCCCCTGGGAACCACCAGACTAAGTATCTTAGACTTTAGTCCCCTGACCTCCAGAGTTGAGAGAAGATTATCAGGCATCAGTAGGATGTTAAGCTACAATGGGAGGCTATCAGCACTTCCTACATTCTACATGTGCAGCCTGAAGCTTCCACCTGCAATAGTTGACCAAATTGACAAAGCCAGAAAAACATGTTTATAGAATAAAGGTGATCTTAACATCAGAGGAAAAGCATTGGTAGTATGGGAGGAAGCCTGCAAGCCAAAACACCAGGGGGGATTAGGTATTATAGACATTGAAAGAAAAAATGATGCCCTTTTGCTCAAACATCTGGACAAATTTTACGACAACTCTGATGTTCCCTAGGCAAGCCTCATATGGACAAAACTCTATTCAAATACCAATACATCTCCACAAGGGAGATCCCCTGTTGGCTCTTTTTGGTGGAAAGACTTCATGAAACTCTTTCCAAAATATCAGAGTATGGCAGCCTGTACTCCAAGCAAAGAAAACTCTATTCTTCTTTGGTCAGATATCTGGGTGGACCAGCCCCTAAAAGACAAGTTCTCTCAGATCTTCTCTTTTGCAAGGAAACCTAAATGGTCCATCAGGTTCCTCATCAATCAGCAGCTGGATAGGGTGTTTAGCCCTACACTTTCAATACAGGCTTTTGAATAGTTTCATGAGCTACAACAACTGATGGAGACCAAAGAGTGGAATGAAGAAACTCTAGACACATAGCAATACAACTGGGGGTCCAATAGATTCAGCAGTAAGCAAGCTTACAAAGCTCTCTCTCCAGCCTCCCAAGCCTCCCCTCTCTTCAAATGGCTCTGGACAAGCAGCAGCCTGGGACATCAAATATTCTTCTTCTGGCTACTTGTTAGAGACAGGCTCAATACAAGAAACATTCTGAAAAGGAAGACCATGCCACTGCCAAGTCAGTCCATCTCTGTGTAACTATGTGTTGTGCAACAACAATGTGGAAGAAACCTGTTTCCATCTCTTCTTTGAATGCCAATTCAGTCAACAATGCTGGGCCTCTGTCTCTATCTTGTGAGACTTCAACCTGAACCCAGTAGATATGCTCCTGAGAGGTAGAGAGTGCTTCAATAGTATCATAATTAGGGAGGTTTTAATCACCGCATGCTGGAGCATATGAAACACATGAAACAAAGTTATTTTTGACAATGAGAGAACCAGTGTAGACGACTGGATGTTGCATTTCATGCATGAACTTGGATTGGTCTGTGCCAAAGCCAAGCCTGTGAAGAGCAACCTCATCAGCGCCTGGAGAGATAGCCTTGTATAACAGTTTTCTTTTCTTCTTTTGCTTTGGTCTAAAGACCATGTAAATACTTGTTGTAACATAGAACCCAATCTTTTATTTAATTAAAAAAAATAGGCCGGGGTATCCCTGACCGATTCGGTCAAATGTCTTAACAAATGGAAAATGATATGTGTGTTGTGCATCAAAATAGGAAACGGGGACGCTGAATTTGAGGAAGGGCATTTGGATCATAAGGTCCCCCATTTCTGGTAGTTGGCAACGTCCCGATCCAGCCTGATGGAAATGTGGAGGCAGATGTTAGTGGCTTTGATGAGGTTAGCGCTGACCTGACGATCAACGGCAACGGGGATTGAGTGGAGCCAGGGTTTGTAAGCCTTTGCAGAGAGCAGCAGGGAGTTGGGCGGAAGCCTGGGCCTCTGACACCCTTTAGAAGCGCATGTGCATCTGAGAAAGTGTAGCGCATTGTGCTGATTCTCTGATGATTTACAGAGTATACAACAGTAACAAACCTCCTAAACAAGGGAAATTGCAACATATGGACTAGGACTTACTGCAGCAGTAATAAGACTGCAGGTTAGGGAAGCCCATATCCATGATCATGTGTGCGTGGGATTTGAGACTGAAGAGGCTCCACCATTGTGTTTTATGCCTTGTGCTCCTGATAATGCTGGCCCAAGACTCCCGGTGACGTGTTTGTGTCTGAACAATAATGATCAAAACCTGTTAACACCATATCCCACAACTACCTTTCCTCTGAATTTTCCGATGCATCCCAATCTCACATATTTTATCCATGTAAGAGCACCTATTGTACCATGCGGCAGCTATGTGTAGTTGGTCTTGACAACCAAGAGTGAAGTAGTACTAGAAAGAAAGGAATTCAGTGTTCCAGTGATGAGGCTCGCACCAGTGAGGTAGTCATATATATAGATATACATACATATGTTGATGCTCCTGTAGTATTCTGCTTGCCTTCATTGTGCACTGCATATATATGGCTCCAGATGGACGAGATAAATCATCTATTATTTTCGGGTTCAACTGTGTTTCTTTTTTTTTCTTTTTGAGGAAAACAGGGGGGTGGAATCCACTTACTGGGATTTTATTCCAAACAAGTAAAAGTATCTTACAACAGGCTTATGAAACAGAGAAGGTGACATGGAAGATGGGTGGAATTATACATTAACTTGTTGCCATGGACTAATTTGTGGTTCAAATATTCTCTGCTCTAAGTGTAAGTGTGTAACTTGTGCGAAATCTGACTAGAAGTGCCAATTGCCACACTGTATGGATGACTGAATCTGCCTAAAAATTGCATCACATTTGTACAAGCCGGATTGCCCAACACATAGAAATGATCACCTCCATGAAGGTAGGTGCACCTGACTTTTGAAGGAGACAATAGCATCGGAAGGATCTTCAGGTTGAGAGATAACTAACCCCAATCTGCCGCAACAATCTGCTGCAAACGGACATTGCAGGAATAGGTGAAGCCACTTTTGCTCTGTTGTCAAATTACAAAGCACACAATTATAACTCTTGAGAACCATATTTTTCCTTTTCAACATTTTTCTTGTACTATGGCGATCCTCGAGTAGATGTCAGAAGAACTCCTCATCCTAGGCACCAAGACCCAGCTGTGCCATCTCCTGCACAATGATAGCTGACCTGAGATCTGACAAGTTATTTACCCCACACACTCGCTTATCTCCGTCCAGCCAACTACTATTAGCTAAGCTACTTCGTCAGGCATCCTTGTCCAACAAGCTACTATTAGAGATGAGATGCTATGATGCTCTGATATCCGGACACATCCCAAGCCCATGCACACGTGTGATCGTTAATAGGCTGCATATGTATGGATAAATAAAGTAAGACTCCGCCTCCTTTTCACACGCTCTCGGTCTTAAAAGGAGCATGGCCAAGGCTACAAGACTCGTGGACCTGTTATATAGAGTGCTTCTACGGTCTATATCAAGACACAATATGATCATGGGCAATAACTATATAGGTACAAGTGGCGTACCTGATGCTTCTAAGTGCTAACTTTTATTTTGCCTAGCTACCAAAATTGACCTATAATTTGGCCTCATATATGTGTGTGTATATATATAAATAAATATATAAATATATATATAAATATATATATATAGTACTACGTCTTGGCATCTCAGCTGTTTTAATGTCATTCATCATCTGGGAAATAAAAATCGTCATGAGCGACGTCCGAGTAGTTACAATTAATAGCAGTAAGAATATAATAACATGATAGAATATAATTATAGAAAATACTAGGAAAAAACCACCGCATTTGGAGTTAGTATAAGGGAGAATGAGTAGTTACAAGTTTTAGTGCCAGATTAAAAATACAAATTATACTTCTTCAACAATTTGAAATTAACTTTCAAACAACATTTTGATGTAGTAAATGATTTTAATTTAAAAAGTTTTCAACTATAAAGTTTTATAACTTTTTAAGATTTATAATTTTCGTGTTAGCGTGTTTTTCTATCAGAGGTCGTTTGAAAAAAAATCAAATTTTAAATTTTAAATATTTGGACATCCGAACAATAGAAATTAAAAATGTTTGAACTAAAAAAAATCTAGATCTCATCGAGTACTACAATTTTGATATAAAGTTCATCTTCATCTGACATCAAATGAGAAAATTATGAATTTTCTAGCATGTCATTGTCGGTGCAAGCCACGAAACGACGGTGATAAACTAGTAGTGAAGACCCAATATCACTACCGGTTCATGGCTTAACCTCCATTGGTGCTAGCGGATCTTCGTTTGGGAGGACAACCAAGTCAAGGTGGTGGCAGTCTGCGGCCGTAGATAAGGTGGCGCCGGCTGTCTAGGATCTTCAGCAAAGGGAAGAACAAAGGGATACTGAGATGTAAGCCAACTGGCCACGGCGGCATGGCATTGGTTTATCAGACATAGTACATGACATGTGAATCGTATTTTCGTCTAGATGATAGTATTAAAATGACTAACTTACCTTATTTAAATATAACATGAAAAAAAGATCTTAACTCCACATATTTGGTACCTCTTATTACTTTCAGTTAAGTACATACTATTTTTCCATCATCGGATCTCACCTAAGTACCTAATGGACGACCCATATTTTTTCCATGGATCGTAGAATTTCTCAAGACGAAACGATCCGACGACCTACTAGTTATCGAACGACTTCGCGAGGCATCTCTAGCTAGCTCAAGCGCCGTTGTTGATATCCCAATCTCATGGACGCATCGATCAGATCCTTAATAGGCTGTGTGCATGCATGGATAAATAGACTAATAATCCATATGTCTTGCAGTTGCAGCATGGAGCCAGCTACGTGCTTCTACGGTCTCTATCAAGACTCAAGACGTGACACAACATGATGTTGGGCAGTAATTAATATATATAGCTATGTACGAGTGGACAATGTGGTATTTATTTACAGTGCTACATTTTATTTTGCCTAGCTACCAAAGTTGAAGCTATAATTTGGCCTCATATACATAGTACTCCTACGTCTTGATGTATCCTAAAATTCATGGCTCACTAGTTTGAATTAGCTCGTTTGGTGTCTCAGCTAGTTTAATGTCGTTCATCTCCTGGGAAGTAAAAATGTTACTTCTTTTTGGAGGCAGCATGTGGAATACGATCCCTTAAAGAGATCTGGAGTTTTTTCTATGTCAAATTGTCGCAAGTATGACTATGCTTATAGTAAATAACAATACCATTTCTGAGTCGAATTAGCTTTGAATCTTCAGTTATCTCTTTCCTGTCTTAAAAAATGAAAAATAATTTGTGTGTTGTGCTTGTGTATCACAATATGAAGGGAACACTTGTAGCAGATAATAACACAAATAATACATATATCAAGTGTCCAAATTAACCACACCTACTCAACAATACCTGTCACACAGGGCAGCCAATTCAGGACGACAAGAGAACTAATTATCCGTCTACCCAAGCCGAAATTATTCATTGGCTTGGGAATAAGTAAAGCATCTACATTGCCACAGCTAGCTGTTGCCACTAAACATACTATTTATAGACATGGGTGATTTGCTACTTCACAGGTGACAGGATTCCGCTTTGCCGCCTCTGTTCACAGACCACTCTGTGTCCCACTGTTGTGCTATGTGTTTCTACCGTCTTTGAGTTGCGTAGCAGACTGCAATGCCGCTGCTTCTGTACAGGTGGGCCACACCAAGTTGGTATTGTTGTTGTGTTGCTGAGCCTTGCTTTGAGGCTACTTCACCACTTACAGCACCCCAACTTGGATTGCATTCGCATTCAACTAAAATTCCCAAGCCAATGAAGGCATTATGGTTGACAAACACATCTTGTGCTCTCGATTGGCTTTTCTGATGCATCCCAGTCCCACTCTCATATTACCATCCAGAGAACGGTGGAAGCATGTGAAGGTTCGGAGGGCTCTACTTGCCTTCACAAATCGATCAAAACCAGCAATAAGAGGCAGAGAGGACCCAACCAGCAATAAGAGGCAGAGAGGACCCTGCTGATGAGCTCAGTGTGATATATATCGTGGGCAACTGCGGGCATCCTGTATCGTGTATTAATTGTACAATAAACATGATAGCCATTATGACAGACATAGGAAGGCTCCTGATGGACGAGATAATTAATCCATTATTATTGGTTTCAACAGTGCTGTTTTTTTTTCTGAGGAATATTGGAAGGGGGATCCCTCAACTTGGCTTTTACTCCAAACAACTAAAGAGCCCTACAGCAGGCTTATGAACTGAACAAGTTTACAAAGAATTTGAGAATAATTATACATAAACATCTATCAATAGACTGAATCCGACATGATCAGTGCCACTTGCCACGCTGTAGGGATGGATGAGTTTGCATATTTGGTACGTGCCAGATAGCCCAACACATAGAAATAATTATCACTTCCGTAAACTTAGGAGCAGCTGATTTTTGAAGGAGACAATAGGTTCAGAAGGATATTCAGGTTGAGAGACGACTAACCCCAAACTGCCCCATCAACAATGTGCTGCAGACCGACATTCCAGGAATTGGTGAAGCAAACAGATAAAGCACGCATATAATTCCCCAGAACGATATTTTTGTTTTTCAACAAGTTTCTTGTACTGAGGTGACGCCAAAAGAACACCACACCAATATTAGCTGATCTGAGATCTGACAAGTTCAATGCCCCACGCACTCACTCATCCCTGTCCGACCAGCTACTATTAGCTTGAGCTACCTCGCCAGGCATTCTTTTCCAACAAGCTACTAATAGAGATGAGATGCTATGATGCACTACACAACCCAAGCCCATGCACACGTCTGATCGTTAATAGGCTGCGCATGCATGGATCAATATCCTTTTTCACACCATCTCTTAAAGGAACATGGCTACAGCTACATGGATCATATCATTTATAGAGAAGTTCAACGGTCTACATCAAGACATCAAGAGGTGACACAACATGATGAGAGGTAGTACTCTGACATCTTGATGGTTCCTAATATTCATGGCATCTCAGCTGGTTTAATGTCATCTAGGAAATAAAAATGTTACAGATTTCATTTGAGGGCACAAGTCAAATATGTGTCCGACTCAGCTTAGACTACTAGGACGTGCAGGCGTCGCTGCTTCAAGTGCGCTTGTTTGAGTCAGCTGACACTCGGAGGCTTATGATTTCAGGGAAAACCTGAGCTGGTTTCTTTTCTGTTAACTAGAAACAGGAGTCTAACAATAGCCACTTCGAGAGAAATTCTACTTACCCTTTATGTTTGGGAAAATTGGGCCAGTACCATTAAAAGATCGCATTTTTAGAAAACTACCACTGAAAGATTGAGTTGTTGAAAACTACCATTAAAAGCTTCCTCCATTATAGCTTTCTACCACATCTGTTAACTCCACGTTAGCTTATTCTTTTGAGCAGTCTTCACACCATTCTAATAGCAAATATGCTAAAAAAACACCATTCAGACCTGATAACTGCAGCATTGCTGCTGTGTAGCCCAAGCGCCCAGGCCCATCTAACCAAGGTACATATATATATAACAGAAATTTCATCATGGTTCCTCCAGAAATTTCACATAATATTTTCAGCATGGTTTCTACAAAAGCTTCAGCATGGTTTCTCCAAAGTTTTAGCATGGTTTCTCCAGAAATTACACACATATATACAAGACCATTGTTCACATACTAAAGTACTAATATAGCTAATTCATCTAGTCAATGATGAGCCTCCGATTGATTCCACCAGGTGAGATTGCGGCCATCCTTCTAGTTGTTACACCTGGGCTTAAATGAGATTGGAGAGGGCTCAGCAGCTGCTTTGGATGTCCCAGCATCAGTTGTGGAGGCTCCAACAGCTTCAGATTTGTTTATCCTATGTTTGAGAACTTGGGCTAATAAAAAAACATTTTGAGCTCAGGTATGTTTTCAGTTTAGTAGGGTTAGAAAATGAGGAATCCCAACATTCAAGGCCAATCCAGTTGATTAGGACCCCATCTTCTTAGGATTATATAATTATATCCATTGTTTACTGCCGATCTGGTCTTTTTGGTGAAGATGGTAATGTTGATGTGCATGAGTTGTTCTTGGCTTGCAGCTATGCATATCTGAATCTCTCTGCCTGGCTATTTCATATCTGAATCCAACGCTGAGAAGTTGCCTGTTCGTGGCTTCCCTGAAAAACGCCATCATGCTAGTGGAGATAGGCTATTGAGATTTATCTGATCCATGTATATTTTGTCTTCCCTGCACACAACCTTGAGATCTGATTAGGCATCTCAAATTAGGTTGTATGCATGTTGTTGATCTAATTAGTTATCTCAAACTAGTCTGCGTATGTTTCTATTATGACTACCCAATTCAGGTCGTGACCGGTGTTCCTGTTGTCAACCCAATTTGTACGACTCCAAATTGTTATGTCATGCCCCTTGTAAAATATCTAATTGACGCTAAATTATGGTAAGCCAAAATATGACCGAACAGGACTTTTGAATTATTGTAAAACATTTATGGTAAATATGCCTCTAATTATAGTAAATATGCCTCTAAATTTCTTATGGTAATTTTTCTAGGTAAGTTGACATGCTACCTGAATCAATGTACTTCACCCTTTTTTCTCCGGTAAATATGTCAGATCCTTTTCTTCTGAACTAATCATAGGCTACCTGAAGGATGGTAATGCTTTCATTTTTGTAACTTCAGAATGTTTCTTTTTGTAATTTATCATATCTACTCAATGACGGTCGTTGGGCCTTTGAACAATGTGAAACCTAATCAATTGTGGTAACCTGGAATTATGTGTCAGGTAGCATTTTTTAGCGTACACAGCTGGTGCACAAATAGAATTGTTCTCCATCGACTCCAGTTTCATTATTTATGGCTTAGTGTCTGATCCAAAGCCACTGGTGTTGATGGTGATGCACTGAATGTAGACAATAAGAAGAGGCGCCGCAAGCAACCTCCTGCAATTCGGTGTTCTATACGGGACGGTTTATAGGATTGGTGGAAGGAAGATAGTTTTTGATGTCCAGCAATGATGAACTTTCATGACATGTTTTTGTTTTCGTTTGTCATTGATGTTTATCAGCATCGTGCATATTTATGCGGGATGATATCTGTGTATGTTAACACCGTCTAGAAACTATGTGTCATAACTTGCAACTCCTCCAGCACTCGTATTGTAATCGGTTCAAAGACTTGTTGTAAATTGCATCTCCTCCCTGATGACTTCTAAATGATGCAGCACATTTGTTATTAATAACAAGGTCGCATATGTGTCGTAACTTCTAAAATGCTTTTTTGTGCATATGTTGTACATAATCATTATGTTTCTTCTTATTTTAATTAAGCAGTACTCTATTAATTATCTAGAAAACTTAGTGGAGGATGGAAATAGTTTTCATGCGAACGATAAATAACCTTGTTGCAATTCGTATTTAACGGGGTTTGCAATTGCATCACTTATGATGTTGCAAACGTGGTGTGCAATTTTGTAAGGTTTGATACATCGACTGAGATTAGGCTTAATAGCGTCGATTGAGATTAGGGTTCAGTACGTTGACTGATATTAGGGTTCAGGGCGTCACGTAACTGTCAGTAGATTTGAGTAACTCCTAGTATAGTTCACTTTGTTTTCATCTTAACATTTACTGAGATTAAGATTCCTTATGTTGACAGAGACTAGGGGTTTCGACTGAGATTAGGGTTGATAGCATCGACAGAGATTAGGGTTCAGTAGGTCGACTGAGATTAGGGTTCAGGGCTTCACCTAACTGTCAGTAGATCTGAGTAATTCCTAGTATAGTTCACTTTAGTTTCATAATAGCATTGACTGATATTAGGGTTCTGTACATCGACAGAGACTAAGGGCTTTGACTAGAATTAGGGTTAATAGCATCGATAGATATTAAGGGCTTCGACTAAGATTAGGGTTAGTAGCGTCGATAGAAATTAGTGGAGACTAGAATTGGTTTTCATACTACGATAATTAACCATGTTGCAATTTATATTTAACGAGGTTTGCAATCGTGTCACATATGATGTTGCAAACAGTGTATAATATGTGTGTAATTTTGTATTAACCTAAGACTTTTTGCCATCATTCTCATTCTATTTTTTCCCAGAATTGGTTCTTAAAGTAAGAATTAACCAGGTGTAGAGAACAACTATTTTTTGCCAACATTCTCATTTATATTTGATGTTTTTCTAGAGACAATAACTAGCAAGTAATTTAATCAGGTTTGCAGTTGTCCATGTTGCAATTTTGTAGTTAACTAGGTTATAGTTGCGTCACATATCATGTTGTAAACGGTGTACAATAGGTGTGCAAATTTGTATTAACCTGAGATTTTTGCCATCAGTCTCATTCTATTTTTTTGCTTTTCTCAGAATTAGTTCTTAAAGTAAGAATTTACCGGGCATAGAAAGCAACTATTTTTGCCAGCATTCTCATTACATTTGATGTTTTTCTAGAAACAACAACTAGCAAGTAATTTAACCAGGTTTGCATTTGTCCATGTTGTAATTTTATAATTAACCAGGTTGCAATTGCATCACATATCATGTTACAAAAGGAGGGTGTTCAGCAGATCTGTGTATCCCAATCGATGTAGCAGCTGGACTCATAGTCGTTATCATCGGAGGAAGCCTGGGTGTCGATGACGGCGCAGGATCTCTCCAATGAGCTCGAATCAACGCTCCTGTGATGGTGGGGCTTCAGCGGCGGCGCTGTTATTGGAAGAGGGGGGTTGGGGGATGCGATTTGTTTTCTCAGGTGTTCGTCATTTTTTTGTGTGGAAGCTTTTTCTCTTCTCTTTTTATTGTATTCTTACTTACCATTTAAGACACACCGTGTACACACATCCTTGTTGTAATTGGACACACAAATATTTTAAAAACCGAGATTAGGGTTAATAGCGTCGACTGAGATTAGGGTTCAGTGTCTTGCAATTAGTCATTGACAATGAAGAAATTGCTTTATACATAGTGTTGCAAATGGTGTACATTAGGTTTGCAATTGAGATCAGAAATTTTTATTGTATTTGTCTTTGTGCCGTTCTAGGGAGAAAATTTTATCTATTGTCCTTCCACAGAAAATAATTGTCCATTGCATTTGTCCTTGTGGCATTCTATGGAAAAAGTTTTGTCTATTGTCCTTTCATAGAAAATAATTGTCCATTATATACAGAGAAATTTTGTCTATTGTCTTTTCATAGAAAAGAATTGTCCATTGTATTTGTCCTTGTGCCGTTCTAGGGATAAAGTTTTATTTACTGTCCTTCCATAGAAAAGAATTATCCATTATTTTTACCCTTGTGTCGTTCTTGCCCAGTTGCAAATTAGCCTTACTCTAGTTGTAACTGGATCACGTCAGGTTGTAACTACATCAGGTCCAGTTGCACTAGATCACATGTATTGCAATTACTTCTGTCAAGTTGTAATTGTATTATAATCATGATGGAAACCCATAGTACATTGAAGTAGAAATTACATACTTAAAAAAAGTTCATCAAATATAGTCTTTGCTGGAACTTATTTTGTTAAGCATATTTTTTTCAAGAACCTAGTTCATACGGATCTAAAATAAGGGCTACAGATTAGTAGATATTATATTTTTTCTATCTAAAACAAAAAAGATTCCCTACATGCATTCGAGACAGATGGGTTGGTGAGAGGCTGATGCGTACGTGCATCCGTGTTGCAACTGAATACAACACCGTGTTGCATTCGCAGCACACACAATGCTGCAATTGGCACGGTGGACGGATGGATGTATGCACGCCTGGACAGCGCACGGATGGTACGTATGTACGCGGGTCTACTGGGCTGGGTAGGGTCTGTGCATTTGCTATAGCAAATACACATTGTTGCATTTTAGCCTCGCCATATATATAACTCCATGAGAATGAGCTGATTAACTTGAATTAAGACTCATAAAA
Organism: Bothriochloa decipiens; assembly: GCA_023333625.1. Lineage (NCBI taxonomy): Eukaryota > Viridiplantae > Streptophyta > Magnoliopsida > Poales > Poaceae > Bothriochloa > Bothriochloa decipiens. Next base: position 50,767,993 of record CM041631.1, read on the forward strand.
TTACACTAGATAGTTTGTCAGCAAAGAGTCATTAAAGATTCCAACAAATGGAAGTTTTGTTCTTTAGATGAATTTCTGTTCTTATTTATTTCTTTGTAGCTTTTTGGCATACTTAATAGATGTATCCACCACTCCAAATTGTATGTTGTTTTCGCTTTTCTACGCATCATGCTATATAGTATGTCTAGATGTATGATAAAATTAATTTACATATCTAGAATAGCTAGAACGACCGACATCATGGAACAGAGGGATTATTTGTTTCAATATTGACTTACAAACTAGCAACAATGCAATTTTTTTCATCGACAACAGTTACTGAAATATTTTACAAAACCTTTAATAAGTTAAAAAGCTCGACATTACAGAACATCATGCAATTGCACAGGCAATAACAAATATGTCTAAAGCCAATGCTAAAATGATCTTAGATTCATATATGACCTGGATTAATCTGCAATTCAAGACAACCCAGCCGATGTGCTCTATGGTCGACGAATTGGTTAGCAGCCAAATTCACACTAACCCATTGTTTGGTTGTATGATATGCATCATTCAGCAGGACCATGCCGGACAAATCAATCAGAATTAGGATTGGTGATAGCCTACATGTAAGAACCCTCCACAAGAAGTTGGCTAGAGACATAATGTGCAGAGTGCAGACATTAGTATTCCATTCACATTCTCATATTTATATTGTCCACCGAGTTCTCCTCCGGCACTCTTGATGAGCAAAGCAATACAATTGGGGAAATGCATAGATCGGGGACCATACATGATGCATTGCAGCTCACCTCCTGACTTTAAATAGCCCTGCTTCCTCTATTTTTTCTCTTAAGAAAAATAAAACTAAAATAGGAAAGCTTAGTAACAAATCTGGAAAGAGCAAAGCCGTACGTGTTGACGTCAATTTGCAATATAAAAGAATATCCTTCGTTTAATTTCTTTTGAAACATTCAAGAGAGAGTAAGTATAATGCATCAACAAAAGGATGTTAATAAGTAAATTTACCTTGAACTGTGCCATCTCTAGCTATATATTAATATTATATTGCCTCAGATCGCTTATTGATGAAGAACCATATATGCATGCTGCATTCACAAGACTATATAGGTCCTTTTGGCAAAGATAAAAGCAGCAGTAAAACCTGTTTTTTAGTTCCCTCACTTGTTCTGTGAGAAGAACCTTTTATCCGTAATCACCAATTGTTTTGTGTTGTATATAATTGGATTGCATTCGGAACAGTAGCCTACCCCAACTTTGTGGCAACCATCCTTAGGCACTATTAGCATATACTGTAAACAAAAATGTCCAGAAAAAAGACTACAGCTTTAGGACTATGGTTTCTCAAACCATTTTTTTTCATACAAACACTACATGGTATTCTGAATCCAAAGTATTTTAAAAACCCATGTTGATCTTCTTAAACTCCAAAGCACTTTGTTGTCAGCTCCGACACCCAGCGCTAGCTATAATGGATACTCTGTCCTTGCACTTGCCCCACTGGAGAGCCCTCCTTCTCCCAGGTCGCTCAGCACGTCGATGCGGCACTAACGCAGTCCGTAACAACGTCGAGGAGGTGGTGGTGCATCGCCAGCACTGTTGCTCACGAGACTGAGCAGGTGCGTGCTGCTGGAGAAGTTTGGGACGCGGCTCCAGCAGCTGGGGACGAGTAGTGATACCAATTTGGCGGCAATGCAATAGATGAAGGTGCCAGATCGACGCGAGTAGGAGCAATGCGGCCCCAATAGAGCTCGTGCAGCATGAAGTCTTAGCATCAGAGGTGGTGTGGCACCGTGGTGCGGCATGGAGGTGGTACAGCTATATTGCATTGGCTTCTCTGATTCGTAGCAAACCCAATTTCATATTACCATCCGTTGCACTATTCAAGGCACATACTTGGCATGACGACCATTCTAGCTCTGAGGCTCGCACCACTGAGGGAGTAGTATATAATGTGCTGTGCACTGGTACATCCGTAGTCTACCCTAATAGAATATTAATTCACATGGGGCATTATGATAGATCGTGGCAGCTCTTATATATATCCACCATTTACCACATGGTCCGATACGTGTGTATCTGTCACCCGCAGACTATTCAGTCCATTATATCCACTGAACTAGACACACCAACTATACGTTATTCGGCACTCAGCAGTTTGTCCAGCGCGCGGTACCCTTGACTTTAGATTGCCTATTTGCCTTGCCCACCCTATTTCGACAGGTGCCTTCTCCATATAGGAAAACAAAACGAAAACATAAATGAATTAGTTAAAAAGCAGAAGAATTCAATGTTGACGTAAATTTGGAATACAAACAATAACAATGCTTTTAACATATTTAACTTCTTTAACATATTTCACTTTGCTTGGTTAACAAAAAATGTACCGAAGTTCATGAACTAACTGAAAGTACACTTTGGTAATTGATTTTTTTCACTTTTGTAGTTCCATTTTAAATTTCTCACGACCACCTCAAGTTCTTGGCACAGCTCTATATATATACATAATGACATCAATGGTTGAACTTTGTAGTAAAAACAGTTTCTGGTAGCAGCCGTGCACATGGATTGCGTCATCAGCGTGAGACAGAGAGTGCATGCGGAGCAGCAGCAAGATCTGGAAAAACATGTAATTAAACATGTAGCTGAGGTCACTTCCTTGCAACAATGAAGAGGCTGTCTGGGGATTTGTTCTCATCCCCATCTTCACAAACCCATGCACAAAGAAATCATTCCCCCTTGCTCTGAATTAGCAATCTGCCATGGAAAAACTGTGGCACAGGTGGTGTGCGGCACACCATGGGAAGGGGGTGGCCGCGGGTCTCTTTGCGATGTATATGGTTGTGGGCAGATCCATCTGTATATATTCTGCCTTCACTGTATATACTTTGCACAATGCCATTATGACAGATCGAGGCACCTAAAAACAAATAGTGGCTCGAGAACATATCTCTATTATTTGGTTTCTTTTCATCAGTGTATCCTTTCCCCGTGTTGCATTGATCATTACCATGATCGATAAATTGACCTATTTTACACTAAGACTCAGATGATGATCAATAGCTAGGCCCACCTTCAGCTCAATGTCTGGCGAACCCGAATCTTCTAAACTCATACTTATCTACTGTCTTTGCCTTGTCAAGCAACTAAGAAATTAAGACTGGTCAACAAATTATTCAACTAACACATTTTATTCAATAGACAGCTTCATATTCGAAGTTGAAACACAGAATGGTTGTTTTATTTACATTTGGGGCTCAAGTATCATTTCCACTAAGGAAAATCATATAAGGATCTGATTTACAAAAACACAAAGTTTTCTAAGGAACAAGTTGAGTCACCGTGTTGATTGCACTACTACTACAATATTAATCGAGGCAGGCGAAAATGTTTAGTTGAGGCAGGTAAGCCAACCGCCTTGGATGAAAGGTCACGGTCAATCATGATCTTAATCATCATATTTGATCAACCGCCTCGATTAATCGACATTACACATGGCGGGCCATATAAAGAATCCACCTCAGTTGATAGACATTGGCCGAGGAGGTTTCCCCAAGGTGCCTGCATCCATTAAATGCTTAACAGGAGCGGTTTCATTAATAGTGGCGGTTGTTATTACTCGCCCACCTCCGTAAACTACTTCAAGACTAAAAAAATTGAATTTTGTTTTCGACTTCCGTTAACAAGAGGCGGTTGTTATTACGCGCTCCCTTGGCCAACTGCCTCGGAAGCTCTTTTCAAAATGGCGTGGTAAAGTTTTTGTGTAGTAGTGCTGTTGTCGTTTTAGAAACTTTGATGGATTTGTTCCTGCATTAACTTGTCCTTATGCACAAGCTTGTTCGAGACTGCTAGCTTCAACTTCAAGATCCAGGTCTTACAACCCACCTATACTTAGTTTTTGAAGCTTTCTGAGACAAGCTGCAACAAGCTGCAACTTTTTTTACAGAGATTCCGGAGCATAAGACCAGCAAGCAAAATTTTCACTCAGAGTTGCCCGAGTTATTCTCAGGTCTACAAAACGTTACTTCCATCATATTGTTTCATGACTAGAAGTCTTTGTGTAATTTCTTTTATATTTCTTCCATTTGCTTTGTTTCTCTTCTGGATTTTAAACTTTCTGAGGTATCCAAAACACTATTACATAGGTGGATAAGCCAGTCCCAACTCATCATCACCGTTAATTAGTGGTTTGTAGAGGCGGCAGGAAATGCCTATCTCTGATAATCAAAGCAACAAAGGCGGGTCAATAACGACACCCGTCTCTGGAAATCACAACTCCACAGGTGGGGTGTTACAATGCTCGCCCCAAAAAATGAACTTAAAAATCACAAAACTTGCAGCTATCGTTCACACCACTGTCAGGACTGCCTGCCGCCAAGGACCGCCACCAAGCCAACCACCATGCTCATGGCCGAGGCCCAGCACAGTGTTCGGCAGCGAAGAATGCATCCATAACCAACACCGAGGCAATCCACTGTCTTTGGAGATCCATGATAGCAAGCCCTCAATTCTCAGAGACATGCACACCGAAGCCTGATGAAGCTGATCCATCATTTGTCACCAACCTGCGAATCAGAGTGAGGGAGGGCGAGCAAACAACGAATTATCGTGTATATAAAATTAACCCTCAATTAAGTCCAAGAAGAGATCCAATTATAAAACACACCGAATGGGGACAAATGATTGACCTGCAAGTTTAGTTATTCATGCTAGAACAAAACACATTGACATTGATTAATTATCACTTTGTTCGAGAGAGAGAAGCAAGAAAATTGTTTGAAGTTAAACTTAATTCTTTGCGGATCAAATTGCCGATGGTCTAACTAATCCCCTATATATTAGTTCGATTATGAGAACAATTTGGAAGCAACCCCACCTTAGGGAAGTTGTGATTGAGAGACATGTAAATAGAAAGTATCATTTGCATGACAAAATCTGAGGTTGATTGATATAGATAATAAATTTCATTTTTATCTTTTGCGTTGCTTAATAGGTAGAACATTCAATCAATATCAAAATGTGTCTTTCCATGCAATGCCAAGCCAAGTGTTGTTGTTGACATTATAAACAATATAAATAGACTCACATGGCCTCCTAAGGGAGGTGAGAATGCTTACATTTACATCTTGTATGTCGAGCCAGAAACAGTGTCGCTGAAACAACGTAGGAGTGTAAACGCTGTGTGCTAATACGCAGAGGAAGGATATTGTCTTACAATTTCTAAAAATATGATGCGAAGTGGATGGCCACATGGAACATATTACCGAGATCCAACATTTCATGAGAAGTTAAAGGAGTAACCATCCCTGGAAGGAGGCCTGGTTCTGAGCAAAGGGTTCCTGTCAAAGAAATTTGAAGGCTCGACTCGAACGCCCTGGTCACTGTCACCGGGAAGTCCTCCTGGTATGGAACATGATGCAGGGCGACCGTGTACCACAGCACGATGTCCTCGTCCTTTATTTTCCTGTTCCTCTTGCTCCAAGCGGCCAGGCCATCATCTCTGGTGCTCTGCTCCCATCGACCGTGTACCACAGCTCACATCTTTGGCATGATAATAGTGGTGCCATTTCATCTATCTGCTAGTTCAGTTATTCATGCAAGAACAAAACACATTGACACTGATAAATTATCATTTCGTTTGAGATAGGGTAGCAAGAATATTGCGGGAGCTTGTACTTATAATCCTTCACAGATTCAATTGCCGATGGTTTATCTAAAACCGTATATATTAGTTTGGTTATCAGAAGAATTTAGAAGAAGTGTGAACTAAGGGATGTTGCGATTGAGGGGGAATGTAGATAGAAAGTATCATTTGCATGACACAATCTGTGGTTGATTGTTATAGTGTTTAGATATAGATAGTAAATATCATTTTGTATCAATCATTGTATTGTATAATAGGTAGCAAAATTCCGTTGACCCTAAAATGTGTCTTTCCATGTTGTGCCCTGTCAAGGCCTCAAGGGTCATCGTTGACTTGATTATAATTAACTAAACTCACTTCCTAACGGAGGTGATAATGTTTACATTTACATTTGAGTCATCAACAATGTCGCCACTGAAACAATGGAATATTGTAAACGCTACATGCAGACACACAAAAAGGTAGGAAGTTCTGTTACAGTTTTAAAAATATGATGTGCTGTAGATGGCACCATACGTTGAACACATTACCCTGATCCAACATTGCACGAGCAGTTAGCAGAGTAACCATTCTTGGGAGGAGGCCTGGTTCTGAGCAGAAGGTTCCTGTCAAAGAAATTTGAGGGCCGCAGCTCGAACGCGCCGCTCACCGTCGGCATCACTGGGAAGTCCTCCTGGCAGGGGACATGGTGTGGGCCCACTGTGTACCACAGCATGATGTCCTCGTCCTTGATCTTTCTGTTCCTCTAACTCCAGGCAGCCAAACTATCATCTCCGGTGCTCTGCTCCGCGTATAGCCCAGGTGCCCACTTTTCCGACTTGTCGTAGGGTGTCACCCACACCTGCTTCTTGGTGTAACTAGCACGGCGCTGCGGGTAGTCATCATTGGCAAGGAGAGAGGATGCCGTTGCACCTACCGGGACGAGACGGTACCCGACCACGTTGCTGACCTTGGTTTTCTTGCCCGGGTTGATGAACAGGAGCTCTGCCGGCGGCACACCGTCAGTCTCCGTCTCGGCCACCTCGTCGTGCACCGTCCAGTAGCTCCTCCTCGGCGTGTTTGCACCACCCGTGGCAGGGTTCCCGGTATTGCGCACTGTGGTGATGGTCTTCTTGACGAAGGAGTTCCTTGTGCCGTTGATGTCGATGTCCAGGTGGTAGGTGATGAAGTTGTCGTGGTAGACGCCAATGGTGTTCTCGGCCAGCAGCGTGCCGTGCGCGTCCTCCTTGATCTGCTCGACGCTTGTGTATGACGTTGCCTTCATCTCCAGGATGCCAGAGCGATACCACACACTTGATGGTGCCACTGGTCGCCACCATCCTGACCACTAATGTCACAGAGCAGTATGTAGTCGTAGTTCCCAATGGTCGCCACCATCCTGACCACTAATGTCACGTCAGGCCGGACCTCCTGCTCTGTGAACCCGGTATGGCGCCACCCAATGTCGCCGGCGTAGCGTTCGAATATGCAGATCACATCCTCTGCCTTTACAGGCCTGCCGTCTGGGTCACTGTAGTAGCCATCGAAGTAGACAGTGTTGCCGTCAGGGAAGTCGGCACCACGCGGGAGCGATGACGCGGAGACCCCAAGGCCGTACGCACCAGCGTCCATGAACGTGTGGAAGTACCACTCCTCCTCCGGGTCCATGTAGGGCACAAAGATCTCTGACACGAAGCCGCGGTAGAGCACCCGTCGGTGATCGCCGGCATCAGTGTCCAACACATGTCGAAGCCGACGTGCAACTCCCAGTTGGCCCATCTGCGAGTGGGTTTGCATGTCAAATTCTGTACTGTGGTGGTCCTTATTTATCCCCACCAAATGGTAAAGTTGCTATGAAGTTTCTAAAGTCTTGTCGAGCGAGAGTTGAATAAATAAGGCAGACATAGTTGAAAACTGTCATTTTCCGTAATTTATTTGTTGCATTCAACAATTTGTCACGCTGTTGTTGCCTCTTTATAGAACAAGCATATTACCAAAATTTACAGAATACCCAGCATGGTGAAAACGGTGGTAGTGACACTTAATCTTGCTATATACTCCCTCCGTTCCTAAAAGAGTGTCGTTTTTGACTTATAGATATCATATTTGACCGCTTCGTCTTATTCAAATTTTTTAAGTATATTATAAAATAAATAAATCAATATTAAAGTATCTCTAATGATAAATAAGTCATAATAAAATAAATAATATTTATAAAACTTTTTTGAATAAGACGGATGATCAAACATAATGGATGAAAAATCTAAAACGACACTCTTTTTGGAATGAAGGGAGTAATCTGTACGGTTTTTTTTTTGCTTGCGAGGGTGTTGTATGGTTAATCTGATACATTTAGATTTTTCACATGCAAAAATATGCAAATTTATTATCATTTATGTAAAAAAATAACATGCAAGATAAAAAATCAAAATAGCATGCACTAGAATTTCTTGTCCTCCAAATTGTCTGATATAATTGCATTCGTAACTGAAATAAAAACATAGGTACAAGTTGGATGTTGACATGAAATTGACAACTCACCGGTTTATTTATTTATGGGTACAAGTTGAATTGGGTATCAACTTTGTTCATGTCCTTCCATTCACATCGGGATAAATAATCTAGAATAATTTGACAAAGTTGGAATGTACATGCAAGGTCAACACGAGCTGAATAGGGAGCTGTACCTGACGAGGTGACCATCTACAGAGATGCCGCTCCCCTCCGGCTGCACAACCACCCCAGGCTCTGTAGCCGGCCCGGTGAACGGCGGCCCGAGCTTGTCTGCCCCGGTAGTCTGTCCCATCCGCCTTGGGCACCGGCTTCACCACCCTGTCCGTGTAGCCGACGATGGCAACCTGGTCGAGGTCCACCACCAGCATCACGCCATCTAGGGGCCGGGCAAAGACGTTGGCTGTTGTCGTGGCGTCACCATTCACATGACGCACAAAACACTGCATCTTGGCCAGTCTTCCTCCGCCGTACGCCGGCTCGCTATCGCCGAACCATCCCATGGAGAAGAGCCCGCAGCCAACGTCACTGGCGTTCAGCCCACGCCGCCGTAAGGATTCCATGAAGGGAGGGAACTGAGGCAGCAGCGTGCTCGCCGCGGCCTGGTCCTAGGAGGTGAGCATCGGGAAACCGGGGCCGTGGTGGATCGCATGCGAAATGACGTAGGGTGTGGAGGTGTTGGTGACGTCGACGAGGAACTCATGGGACTGGCCACCAGCTCGAGCGATGACGAATGCACGGCGAGGGATAGTGGGAGGGGAGCAGGTGCTAGCGTGACCGGAGGTGTAGTAGGAGAGGGTGTCTGGCTTATCAGGCTCGTCGAGGCCGACATAGTGGAAGTGTAGTGGGCTAGCTGGCACCACCTGTGAGGCTAGCACAGCAGCACGGACGGCGGTCAGCTCTGAGGCTGAGAGTGGATCAACCAAGTGAGGGCGGGAAGTGGCAGAAGCCATGGTGCATGGTGGCAGAGATGGAAAGGATGGACAGGATAATGAGAAACATTTTGGCCGTCAAAGATAATTGGCTCATCAGATCAATGATACAGGGCTCCATGGTTTATGAGCTTATATGGAGATCAGTGTCCTGTTCTCATGCATATGTGGCCACAATGAGATTATAGTGTAGATCTCTTAATCATTATACTTACGTGAGATGAGATAAGATATGATATATATGTCCTATCGCACCTCCATCTTTCAAAATACTGTTAATTTTAGAATAAAAACGATCAGATAAGACATTAGGTGAAGATGAACAATATGTTGAAGTCAAAGAATCCCAAAAGCGAAAGGTCTTCATTCCTTGTCTTGATGTGCACATCTTCTAGTAGTTAATAGAGAATATAATAGCAGCTGGACCTACAAACGTGGCTATTTTGTCAAGATAGCATTTTCTAGTGGGACAAGACAAGCAAACCACGTCGCTATTTTGTCAAGATAGCATTTTCTAGTCGGACAAGACAAGCGAAATCCTTCGCCGGCCTGAAACTTGCAGTGGTGTTCAAGGGTCGGTCAAGTCAGCGAAACAACAACTAGACATACATATGTGTGATTGCGTCAAACTATATTACAAAACGAAGAATGACTATTCATAGTTACGACTATTCTAGGCTCCATGCACCCCTCTTAGAGTGTAACTTTCTTCTTCTCCACCCCTTCCTTCTTCTTCAGCACGCCCCCACCGCCCCGCCGTTCTCGCCAGAGCTCGCCCCCGCCGCCTACCCAGCCCATCCGGCCATCCTGCCTTGCCCGGCTCGGTGGCGCCGCCGCTGCCTTGCTCACCGCCGGCCGCACCGCCGCCACCGCCGTGTCGCGGCCGCCACCAGGCCGGCCGGCCGATTTCTATAGCTGGGGAGGATTTGGGAGCGAGAGAGAGGTCGCCGCCGCCGCTCGCCGGACCCTAATTTCAGGGGATTTGGCCGGAACCCTAATTTCAGGAAGTTCCGGCGACCGCCGCTGCCTCATCCACCGCCCCGGCCGCGGCGCCTTCGCCGCCGGCCGCTCCACCCGCAACCCCCCGCATGCGCCGCCTCGCCTGCGCCTGTGCATGCGCTTCAACCGCCGAAACAGCCGCGTTTGCCGCTATGCGAAGTAACGCGCGTGCACCGAATAGCGATTGGGTCCAACGAGGAGCTCGTGCGACTGGCCGTCAGCCCGAATGATCACGAGCGAACACTGTGGGAGGACGGTGGCATTTGTTATATGACAAACAGATAATAGCGCTGGATGTCCTTTGTTGTCCGAGCATCACTAACAAAAGTTATGAATTTGTAATACTTGCATTTTTCAAAATTCCTGTCCCATGCATAAAGACCTGTTGATGAACGATGGAGTATAGCTGAATAAATAATGTTGCTGCAGTGTGGCATAGGAGACACTCCCTCACGCGAGGCTCAATCAAATTCCAAACTGGCTGAGAATAGCTTTTTTTTTTTTCTGCCACGCATGTGCCACTTGCACTACTGCAATTTTCTGTGGGTGCAGTACCGTCAGAAAAATTGAATTTTTTGTCATTATATTTTTGTGTGTATTTTTTGAAGCGTATGTATTTGTCTATGTGCACACACATAAGAATCTGAGTTTCTTTTGGATCGTATCCATCTCCATCCTGATGACTGGAATCATTACCTTCCACGGTCAAGAAAAAATAATTCATTAGGTGGTTCCAGTCGGGATTGTTCCGGAACGGGCGGCCCCTTGACTGTCTGGTGGTGGAGCTGAGTCCGAGAAATGAACTACAGAAATGATTACCCGATGCTAAATGTGACGACTCCGTGCTTCAATGCAAATGAATTGATAGGTTCTGGTATAGGATTGGATTTCCCTAGAACCAGCTCCTTGATCTAATCCGAACACGGTGAATATGTTTCAGTTAAGGGACCTAATATAAGTTGTTCTCATATATATACCCAATATTATTTGTCCATCTAATAAACTAGAATTTTCATCCACTCATCTTGCATCGTTTCATCCCATGCTGAAAATGTAGCTACAGGTTCTCATCATAGATACAACAACAGAAAATGAAGATGACACTGATCTATAGGGTGAAATGTTTATACTACTTTTGTGGAATGACAATAAACCCGTTTTTGCACAGTGATAGTTGATGCTCCAGCGACTTCTAGAGTTAGAGTCAGTCTCATAACAAAAAACTCTGTGACTTGCTAGTGATTTTTAGATAATGGATTAAACAAATATCCGGCCTCTACCTCCAAGGATGTACGCAGCCTATTATTACAAAGTTTTGGAGGGAAGAAAAAGAGAAAGACATAGTCTTATAGATCGACCAGGACGCTAGTTCAAACAGAATAAATATTTTTATCCTTTATTGGATATCTCTAAAGCAATAATTTTTAATTTCTTGCTCATCGTTGAGAGCGCGTCCTTGGTTGTCTCATCACGCTGCAGCTGGGCCCAAGAGCGTAACCAGTACGCTCCTCTGAAAATTACCTGCATAATAGAGTTAGATTTCATTTGATTAAAAACAACATCATTACGGCATCTCCAGATAGCCCAAAACATGGCAGCTACCCCTACCCAAATCAAATTTCTAATCCTTTTATTTTGATTAGTCAGCCAACTACCAAACATGTGGCTGATTGATCTTGGTTGGGTCAAACTAGTAGCAAAAAAGATAATCCTTCAAATCATTTTGGTAGGGGGACAGTCAAGGAACAAGTGTTGGATAGTTTCATTCCCATTACAGCATATGCACTTCTGACTCCCCTTCTAATTTTTCTTAGCGAGATTATCTTTGGTTAAGACGACACCCCTTTGCAAGAACCAAAGAAAGATTTTGATTTTTAGAGGAATTTTTATCTTTCAGATCTTCATATGACGAAAAGGTGTTTGTGTCTATAAGATAGAGATACATAGAGCAGACAGAGAACAAACCAGATTTGGTTAAACTCCATCTGAAGTAATCCGAACCTTCCACCAATTTGACATTTAAGATCCGTGCTACTAAACTAAGCCATTCTGTAAGTTTATTATCCACCAGAGCCCTTCTAAAAGAGATGTTTAGTGGGCTAGTAGTCATCACTTTTGAGACTGTTGCATGAGGATCCCGCACTATATTATATAAAGATAGATATTTAACTTTCAGAGGCTTATCTCCTACCCATGTGTTGTCCCAAAACCTAGTGTTGGTTCCATCTTTAATATCAAATAAACCATTAGCCAGTACCTCATCTTTGATATGCATGAGGCCTCTCAAAAAATGAGAGTCATTGGGTTTGGCTGCTACCTAAGTTAGGCTCTTGGAGGTTAGGTATTTATTCCGTAAAAGAAATTGCCATATGCCTTCTGTGTTTAGCAGATTAACCAGCCATTTGGCTAGAAGGAATTTATTTTGCAATTATAAATTTATGATACCTAATCCTCCTTGGTCCTTGGGACAGCAAAGGATGTCCCATCTGGCAAGGCGATATCTATGTTTATCTGAGGAGCCTTGCCAGAAGAACCTTGATCTATAATGATCCAGGTTTTTAATGACCCCCTTAGGGATCTCAAAGAAGGACATCATAAATAGGTAGGCTACTTAAGACTGAATTAAGCAGAACTAGTCTACCCCCATATGACAGGTATTTTGCTTTTCAACAAGAGAGTTTCTGTTTAAAACGATCTTCCACCTTTCTCCATTCAGAGTTCAGGTGTTGTCTTTGGTGCATTGGGATCCCTAGATATCTGAAGGGATATTCCCCTGTGTTGCATCCAAAGAGACTAGTATAAAAGGATTCCATCTCTTTGGCTGCACCATAGCAGAAGACTTCGCTCTTGTGGAAGTTGATCTTCAGCCCCGATAGCTATTCAAAAGCGCAAAGCAACAGTTTCAGATTCTGTGCTTGTTCTGGGTCATGATCAATAAAGATAATGATGTCATCTGCATATTATAGTATGGACAGACCATCAAATATAAGGTGGGGGACGACACCTCTTATCTAACCATCGACTTTTGCTCTGTTAATAAGAAGAGCTAGCATATCTGCAACGATGTTGAATAAGATTGGTGACATTGGATCTCCCTGTCTGAGACCACATTTAGTCTGGAAATAGGGACCTACGTCATCATTGACTTTGATTCCCACACTTCCTCCGATGACTAGTTTGAACCCATCGACACCATTTGGGAGAGAAACCTTTCATTCATAGCGTTTGTTGTAGGAAAGACCACTTTACTTTGTCGTATGCCTTTTCAAAGTCAATTTTGAAAATAACACTGTCTCTCTTTTTGGTGTGAAGTTCATGGATGGTTTCGTGTAAGATAACGACCCCTTCCATTATGTTACTACCTGGCATAAAGGCAGTCTGTGTTGGCCTCACCACTGTTTTAGCTACCATATTAAGCCTATTTATAGCCACTTTAGTGAATATTTTAAAACTCACATTAAGAACACAAATTGACGTATATTGCTGAATTTTTAAGGCATTATTCACTTTTGAAATTAAGGTAATAATACCAAAATTTAGACTGTAGAGATCAAGAGCCTTCCTATACAATTCAGCAAATAAGGGTAGAAGATCATCCTTGATGACTCCCCAGAACACCTGACAGAATTCCGCAGAAAAACCATCCGGCCCTGGAGCTTTATTATGCTAGTGATGAAGGCAGTTAACTTCTTTTGTTTATACTGCCTAGCATAGTGGTCGATATATGAACTGATGTGTACTTGACTCTTTGTGAACTACCTATCACTATCAAATATAAGAACTCTTGATGAATCTCAGTGTGTTAGCTATGCTGGATGCATTTGAACTTCTGAAGAATTAGATGCTTTTGATGGATGAACATCTACAAACATACCAAAACTGTGATGCATTATTGCGAATGTGTTTGTAGTAAACTAAACAAGGACTTAAAATTAGTAGTGTTCAAATAGTTCCTTATAGCCAAGATACCGTCAGTAAAACTGTTGCATCAAGAAGCTAGAAACATTCCTGTCGCAAAAGCTGGCTAACAGGGAAAATATTCATTCCTGACGACGTGTACCCCAGCTGACCTATTTTTTGTGCGCCATAAGAAAATATTTTGTGATGGCTTTCAAAAAATTGCTGATGAGTGTACAGGCACGTATGTGCTACAGTAAGAGGTAGTTTTTCACAGGAAGTGATGTAGTTTACTGCACCGCTCATTTAGATAAATTAACATGGAATTTGAATATGTCAACTGATGTGAAATTGAGACCATGGTTCAGGGATCAAACTTTAGCATAGTATGGCATCAATGTGCTGGCTCTGGTGAAGTTCCACGAACAAAATTAAAAAACAAAACTTTGAGTATTATATGGAGGGGAGTGCCTTACCTATGCTAATGTCATTGGCACTTTTACTTCCTCTTTTCTACAATCGTGCAGACTCTCAGTGAGCTTCTGTCTGTCCAAGAAAGATACAAGATCTATGGAAGTGCCCTATGATGTTCAGACGCGGTTCTTAACCAAAGCTGCTACTCTGATAGCCTCTCTCAGCTACAATCCTGATGCATCCCACTCTCAATCCTATGTGAGCTGCGAAATTGACCAGCTATTTTGATATAGTAATTTCTATGGTTGTGAGTTCTTCATTTTGTGGTGCTCTTGGCTCTGGACCTCTGTCGTAGAATATATATGTGCGCAGTGGTGTCCTCAACCACCGTAGTTGATAGTACTTGATAGCAATAAAGTGTTCCTGCAATGACTGACTTTCTTCAAACAACTAGCATAAACATGATATACCAAAGGAAACTTTTACCACAATAAATTTATTATAAATATGTCACTACATCACTAAACTACTTCGCATTTGAATATTCATTGTCTGCATGATCATATTGATCCCAAACTTTTGTACAATATATTATTAAATTCATCCAGATTTGATATTTTTAGAAGTCACTAGGATGGACCGCAGTCCACACTGCGGGGGTTGCCTTGCTCTTATAGGTGTGAAAATTTAACCAACAACCATGGTGAAAAAATATTCCTAATAGTGAGTTTTCAAAATTTTGTGGGTGCCTCAGCACTCCTCACATGAATAGTTTTCCATTGATGCTGGCGAGGCTGAGAATAGAGGGTGCTAGACGCAAGTTACATAGTTAGGTTTTGAGTCAAGTCTGACAAATCACAATCATGTTTACATTGTTTGTGAAGCACATTCGGGATCCAAGCGATGCCCACCACCAACACCCATGAGGGGAGGAACCCCTTATCAGTGAACCATGGTCTCGCTAAACTCGCATTTGGTAAGACAATGCAATCAAGCAAACATGCATGGACAATGGCAGAGCAAGGCGCTGGCATGGACAACTTGGTTGCTGGAACCTGTGCAGGAGGGGTGTCACCAAATGTAGGCTTGAATTGTCCGCAAAGATGGCTCAATGGAACACCTCAAAGAAGGGAATGACATCTAAAGAAGCCACCATCGCTTTTTGAGGGACAAATGGTTTCGGTTTTCACTCAGAGACCGTGCACAGATATTTTAAGAAAAAACTTCACGAAAGACAGATGAGAGAGCAGGGTCGTGCACGCTGTTACCTTTTTGCCTGCCAGGAGCACCATTGACACGTCCCACTTTCAATGACAAGAGACTTAGGCTACCTGCCTAAGCTTTTGAGAACTGCTTCGTTCCAAAGTGTGCAATTCTGATTGCAACGCCTGCCAATGGATTGGATTTTGATGCACAGTTAATCCCACCAGGTACCAGCTACAATCCTGACGCATCCTACACCCAGTTGGGAAATCCTTTGAGAGCTATGAAAATTACCAGCCATTTCGATAGTGCAATGTCTTGGTGGAAAATTCTCCATTTTTGGGCGCTCTTTGGCTCGGTGTAGTAATATATATGTGTGGGCTATACACCAGCGCACAAGCGTCCTTAACTACTGTGATAGCAATAAATGTTTCTGCTATTTTGTGTGAACGCAATGGACAGCATAATCATGATATTACAGACTAGTGCCTGTGTGTTGTAAAGCCCCCATCATACCTGATCCCCGTACAAGTGTTGTGGATGTATGGGGATCACTTTTTGTCTATATAATACAAATCGAGATGCGCAGCTCTCCTGCGTTTTCGAGGAAAAACGATATTACAAACAAGGGCTTCCCCTAAATAAATTTGTACAAAATAGTAACATGTTATATTCTACCCATACAGTGCATTCCACATTATATTTTGCATATGGCTGCCATTAATTTCTTTCTAAATATATTGTTAAATCCATCCGTATTTATAATTTTAAGAGATATAGGTATTAGTTATTGATTAATACACCTTACAGTAAAGAATTGTTTATACTAAATAATATGTTCTTCAATTTTTTTATTTTTGAAGACAATAGACTAAATGGATACTTTGTACCTTATATTTAGTTGTCATGATCTTATTAAATCCTTTTCTTTTGCAAGGGACCTTTTGATTCTAAAAAAAATATTTGCATGGCACCCCTGTATAATTTAAATATGCAATCAGTTTGAAACCTTGCCATTAACATTGTTGCATCACATATCTTACGACCTGATGAACCTAAATTTTGAATGCAAATCTACACCAACATGTTTCCTTTTTTGTAATAGATTCTGATCGATGTTTATAATATTTAACGTTTGATTATAATTGTTTTCTTAAAGGACAAGTTTGTGTCATTAGGGAGTAACAAATGAAAGTTACACTCAGTGATTTTTATTTAGTACTTTCTGAAGCTGCCTTTATCTTGTACTTCCAATGTTATGCACCTACAAACCAGCTGATATCTCCTCGTAGATCAATTTTCTGATTTTGCAAACTCAGCTTACAAAAATTAAGTAATGCACAACATCTAGATTTGATCATTGGCAATCAAGGCGCCATAATTAATTAGAACACAATATCTAGGCTAGAACTCACTAAAACAGCACCATTGTCTACGAACCTTATTAGAAAATCAAATATCACAAAATGATATCATCTAGCTCATGCAAATGCATCGGTTAGTGACTAGTTAGAACAACTTATTTTTTGCAGATTTATCAGAGGGTATGCCCACTAGTAGAAAATGGACCTTCAGTTTTTGATTTCACTCCCAGTTGTGTTAGGGCCCGGGACTAATGTGCATTAGTCCGGGGTCCAAGTTTCATCGGGACTAATAAGGGGTGCACCATTAGTCCTGGCTAGCTAAGTTAGATCAAAAGGGAAGCATCCCATCTATAGTCTCATGTGTATTGTGTAGGTGGGATGGAAAGTAACACGCGAGGCAATGCATGAGATTGTCACTCGAATCAAAGGTATAGGGCCAGGCTGTGCCAATTATTTTTTAGCCTCGTGGGACTTCCTGGTCGGGATAACCGGGACTAAAGTCTACTCCCAAACGGGACAATAGCCTGTTTCTCCATTAGTGCCTGCATTACTGAGTTCTTTTCGAATACCTAAAAAAGGTGCTAGCACACCAGCAACCATGAGAATCAATATTATAGAACTACCTTCTGTGAGGTGTCAAACTTTCGGGCAAATTAACATGGAAGGTCATGGGACAATCACACTGAAAGGACAGCGAAAACCTCTCATTATGATGTGGTGCAGTGGGGTTATGAAAAATCTACTCGTCTTAAGTTGCACATATGAGTAGCAGTACGGGTCCTAAGATAAAAGGTTGATGTTGTTTACATTTTCACAGGAACTAATGATGTAGTTTAGTGCATTGCCCTTATAATTTAACATGGAATAATTTGATTATGCCAAGTGATGCATAATGTGTGGCATCGATGTCCTTATCGACCAGTTGTCTTGTTCCATGAGGAAAATTAAAGAAAAAGCATCAAGGCCCATAGAAGTTCCAAGGTCATGTAGGCTGTTGCCATTTGATACCAACCAGGAGCTTCGTTGACATGTCCCACTTCCCCACCATCTTTTAACTTTTCAGTGTCTAGCAAAGACTTCGGGTACCAGCCTAGGCTCCTCAGAACCGCGCCATTTTCTTGGGTGCTATCCTGATAGCCTCGCCAGCAAATGGATCGGATTTTACAGTGCAGATCATTTCAAGGTAGTGGCTACAATCATGATGCATCCTCCAACTCCCAATCGTATGGAAGGTGCGAAAACTACCAGATATTTTTTATATTGTAATTTCAACGTAGCGGAATTCTTCATTTGGTGGCCCTCTTGGCTCTATCCGCAAATTTGTTTATTTTGTGCTTTCAATATGAAGGATTTATCTACGGCTGCATCCCTACATTTATATACACACTAGGTCAACTAGGTGCTGTAATAAGGAAAACTGTAGGAGAGCTCGTGATTGGCATTCACCTATTTATATGCACACCCATCTCACCATTGGTCCATGAAGAATCTTTTCCGATGAGCTGTACATGTACACGACCAAATAACGGGGCAGGTGAGACAGGTGCAGGAGTCCATGGCATTATTAGCAGTGAGAAGCTCCAGTCACAAAAAAAAAGGAGTCGGAGGCAATAGGAATAGAAAATATGCTTCAGACTGGAATCTTAGAAGTAATCTTTGAGAAAATGATAGATGTATCCTCTAATCACTACTAGAAACTGGCTCTTTGCCGACTGCTAAAAGCAGTCGGCAAAGGCCGGAACACAGTCGGCGAAGGCTTTGCCGACTGCATTCCCATCTGGCGGTCGGCAAAGGCCTGTCGGCAAAGATGCCATCGGCAAAGAATTCTTTTCCGACTGCCAGGAGAAGGGCAGTCAGCGAAGCCTTTGCCGATTGCCAAAGGCTGAGTCGGCAAAGGAAGCAGGCCCCGTCGTATGGCGGCTTCTTTGCCGACTGCTACTTGGCAGTCGGCAAAGAGTTTTTTATTAAAAAAATTCTTTTTTTAAAAAAATGGCCAGCACCTATATTCATCCACAAATACACAAGCCATAATTCACGAGCCACAAGTCCATTTCAAAAGTCCATTACATAGTCATATAAAAACCATTATCACAAATTCAGTAAAGCTATTTACTTAATAAAAAAACATTACATAAGTCAGCAGGATATGACATCAATGTTCAGACAATACCTGAAGACAGAAAATATGAAGCCCAGTTTAGCAGTAATTATCCCAATTGAGTGATTGTAAGTTTCTTAAAAAAATGAGTGATTGTAAAACATACACTGATTGCTGCATGAACATGGGATTTGCATAATCAATTACTTTTGCTACTATGAATTTTGAAAGGGATCTCAAATTAGTGGTTATCATGAATTCAGTGAGGTCTAGCTAATAATCAGATATGTTGGAAAGATAGAAAAAACAATCATATCATATGAAAAAATCAGAAGAAAAGAAGATTAACCATCTCCAAGATGCAGGTCACAGCAAACGCAGCTTTCCAGTAACTAAATCGATGTCAGCTTTCCTCCCTGCACAAGGTAATTCCAAGGAAAATTCTCAGGTCATGAACAACTTGCTCAAAACATTATCAACTTGACATCACAAGTGAATTGGAGAGCGAGGTGGAGGACCTCCGCCGCGCCGCAATCCGGGGAGCCGCCAGAGATGGAGATGGAGTAGGGGCCCCGCCCTTGCTCCGCCGCGCAAGGGCGCCGCAGGTGGAGCAAATGAGGGCCGCTCGGGCCGGTGCGAGTCCACCAGCGCAGCGCGCGGGACCGTCGGCTCGGGTCCACCGACGCGGCGCGCGGGACCCCCTCGAGCTCGGCGGCATAGAGGGCGAGGGAGTAGAGAGGCGGAGGGAGCCGGACACCTCCGCCGCGCCGCAATCCGGGGAGCTACCGGAGATGGAGATGGGGAAGGGGCCCCGCCCTTGCTCCGCCACGCCAGGGCACCGCGGGTGGAGAAGATGAGGGCCGCTCGGGCCGGTACGAGTCCGCCGGCGCGGCGCGCGGGACAAGCACGGCGGAGAGCAGCTGGGCGGTGGCTGCAGGCGGAGCGAGGGGTGGGGGTTAGGTAGGAAGACGACCGCAGAGGGCCGGGGGCGGGCGCAGGGCAGGAGAGGCGCCAGCGGGGCCGCCGCGGAGGAGGAGAGGAAGAGCAGCGACGGTGCCCGAAACCCTAGCGTTCCAGAGGCCGCGCCATGGCCCCCCATCGCCCCTGGCGCCTCCGGAGGTGGGGAAGGGCAGCCGGTTGCCGGATCCAGCGATGGCGGGGCCCCGCAGCGCGGATCCGGCCCTCCCACGGTGGCACCCGTGGCGGTGGCGCTGCTCGGGCCGGTGCGAGTCCGTCGGCGCGGCGCGCGGGACCGTCGGCTCGGGTCCGCCGGTGCGGCGCGCGGGACCCCCTCAAGCTCGGCGGCAGAGAGGACGAGGGAGTATAGAGGGGGAGGGAGCCGGACACCTCCGCCGCGCCACAATCCGGGGAGCCACCGGAGATGGAGATGGAGCAGGGGCCCCGCCCTTGCTCCGCCACGCGAGGGCGCCACGGGTGGAGCAGATGAGGGTCGCTCGGGCAGATGGAGATGGAGCAGGGGCCCCCATCGCCCCTGGCGCCTCCAGAGGCAGGGAAGGGCAACCGGCCACCGGATCTAGCGACGGCGGGGTCGGGGAGAGAGGCGGCCGGTGTGGGGGAGAGAGTGGGGGTGGGGGTTAGGGTTAGGAAGACGGGGACGGGGTCGGGGGCGGAGTGGGGTGGGGTCAGGGAGAGAAGCAGCCATGCGGATGGGGTTAGGGTTTGGACAGGAGGGGATAAGGCCTTGGTGAGCCGGATTTTTTTCTTTAACCTTTGCCGACTGCTAGGAAGGGCAGTCGACAAAGGTGGCTTCTTTGCCGACTGCGAGTGACGCGGCAGTCGGCAAAGACCCTCTTTGCCGAGTGCCAGGTCTGGCAGTCGGCAAAGTTTGTATTTTTTTTGAATTTTGATTTTAAACTTTTTATGTAACCCAAGTATATTGTATTCAGGCATGTTTTCGAATTTGGGGCCTTTTTATAACATTTTGCTATATTTTGTTTATTTATTTTATTTACTTAAAATTTTCCGTATAAACCAAATTTGAACTGCAGGTGCATGAAACAATGAAACGTCATCATTCAAAAAATGATATTCGTGTTTGAAAATGTATTTCGAAGCCGTGTCCAGAAACTCATCCAAAAGTTTGAAAGCCTTGTCCACGAAACACGACCATCCAGGTGCGGTAGAAGTATTTTTTAATTGTATAAAATGCAAACGAATTCCAAAAATCATGAAACTTGGCGAGGTGTCATCCCATTGTATGTGGAGGGTGTGGTAAAAAATTGATAATGTTTTGAGCAAGTTGTGATGTCGGATGTCTAAAACCCAGACATCTCTATGTGTGACTACAAGTGATCACATATGGAGATGTCTGGGTTTTAGCCATCCGACATCATAACTTACTCAAAACATTATAAATTTTTTACCACAGCCTCCACATACGATGGGATGACACATCGCCAAGTTTCATGATTTTCGAAATTCGTTTGCATTTTATATAATTAAAAAACTCTTCTTTCGCAATTAGATGGTCATGTTTCGTGAACAAGGAGTTAAAAGTTTTGGGTGAGTTACTGGATACGGACTCAAAATACACTCTCTAATATGAATATAATTTTTTGAATGGCTAGATTTTATTATTTCATGCACCTGCAGTTCAAATTTACTTTTTCGAGTAAAATACAAGTAAACATAATAAATTCAAGAAATACAGCAAAAGTTATAAAAAATTTTAAATTTAAAAATATGATTTAATACAATTTAGAAGGACCATAGAAAAGTTTGGAATGAAGATTCCAAAAAAAATTTGTAGATTTGCCGACTGCCAGCCTGAGGCAGTCGGCAAAGGCCCTCTTTGCCGACTGCCTTTCTTCGCCGACTGCTGGATAGTTTGGCAGTCAGCAAAGGGTTCTTTGCCGACTGCCCGCGCTTTGGCAGTCGGGAAAGATCAGGGCAGTCGGCAAAGCCGTTGTTTCCGGTAGTGAATGCCGTGAAATCTTCAATGAGCTTGATGTGTGGAGGCAACTGCAATACTGGTGCACAGTATATAAGAGTGTAAGCCATCATTGGAAAAAAAAATGTTTGACATACTTTTGCATCTTGACCATCAATCCAGAATTGTCTATTAACTAGCAGCTTATTTTGAGGTCCTATTGATTGTCTCAACATTGAATTTAGTTAGGTTTCTTGACGCTTCTTTGGTGATAGTGGTGTGCTCGATCTTCTGTCAGGAGCAGCTTGGTGAATTTCTGTCTTTTCTCCGTTGCTCGTTTTTTCATGCATAATTTTAGCTACTAATTAAAAATTAGCAGCTGAGATCCAGACATTCTCATAATTTTTGCTGCTAACTGTGGCACAAATGGATCTAAATAGACCTTGTCCATCGTTTGGTTAATGTGATGTGGCATGAAGCACAAATAACTAGCAACTCTAGCTGGGCCAAAGATTGTGCGAGGGTCCATAGAGATATAGAGCAGCAACTGTGAGTAATACTATAAGGGATGATTGGATTCGATAAAATAATTGAGTGGAGACATTCTCTGTTTGTTTTCCTCTCCTTTTTTTATTTCCAACAGTATGCTTTAGCCGTTCAAGCATCAACTAACTTTGTGCACCAATTAAGTATCATATCTTCAACCTACTGGTTCCTGTTCAAATTAACCACACACTTCTTGGTTTGGCTCGAGGTCCTTGCTGGCGTCCATACACTATCACATGACTCGAGGTCTCATTTAGTTACTGTGATGTGGCATGCAATGCAGACAAATGTTTGCCTTTCTGTGAGTGTGATTCAAACCTTTGAATTTGGTCCGTCAAATCAACTGCACAGAGTGAGACACTGTCTGCATATTTGTTTATTCAATATTCTGCTTTCACTATGAATGATTCATCTACTGCTGCATGCCCGCAAGCAGCAGTATTTATATACACTAGGCCGACTAAGGTGTGGTAATACGGAAGATCGTTGTATGGATCTTGTTGCATTGACCTCATCATTGGTGTATGAAGAATCTTCTCCTTCGAGCTTTTGTTAATCCCTGTATCCACGAACTATTTCTTCTTTCCCCTATATTAATGAAAATTGGTAACTCTGACCTGCCCCACAGCCCACAGTTTTTGGTGTCAAAAGAAAAAAACAGAGCAGGGGACAGTCACACAGGCACAGTCACAGCTCCATATTCTTTTTATTTTTAGTTTTGCTAACAGTTGCTTCGACTTCCATCTATCAATGTGTGCGGCATCTTCTGCTAAATCCATGCAGCCACTTATGAGTTAACGAGTGGACAACAATGTCCATAAATATTAATGCACCTCTTCACTTCCACAACGCCTCAGCACATTCCCTCTTGTGGCCCCTATCTTCTATTTAAACAGCTATGATATGTTTATTTTTCACCCCATCCCAAGCATGATCAATATTATCCGTTAGCTCTAGTCCACGGCAACACCGTAACTCGAGTCCAGCTTTGTCAGCTCCTGCAGCTTTTTCAGCAGGGATGAACTGCAGGATTGATCGAGTCCATCTGGCTAGCCCCACGCTGCTCTATCTCTTAGTGGTGCGGAAGCTGCCACGCTACATCTCTACCACACCTAGACCGCGTTGTCCGATACACCAGCGGGTTGCGACAGAGAAGCATACTTGCATCTTTACCGCTACAGACTGCAAGATGGGAGATGGTGAAGAGAGAAGCAGGCACTACAACAACAGATAAGCTCGTTGTTGTTTCCTCTACAATATACTATTGCTTGCAGGAATTACCCTAGAGGTTTTAGTTGGTCGTGATCCACAAGTTTGTGCACAACCGCTGGAATTGGTGTATCGATCGCTGAGGCGCAGCGTCCTTGAACGGTTGTAATCGGGTCGTGAACGCCATTTCAGAGAAATCAAAGTTATCCGTCTCCACCGAAAGATCGGGACACTCTTTGTTCCCTCAAAAAAGAAATTGTTCTTTAGGTATAAGATCATAATTATTTCCCCTATCAACATTACAAATGCTTTTGTTTTCTTTATTTTTTTGATCGTTAGAACACCCGTCCCTCCAAAATTTATATATATATTTACAGTCACACGTTCTAAAGGGTCCTTAACTATATATTCTCCCTGCTAGATATAATGTTCTTTCTATAATAACATCTCTATTTCCGCATCAACACACGCGCGTATTCACTAGTTCTTGTTGAATCTCTCTCTCAAGTATATTTTTTTTTCTCAAGTATATTTTTTTGTTGAATTTCTGTCTCAAGTGTAGTGTGAAAACCTATATATACAGGTATTTATATGGGCCAAGAGTTTTAAGTTCTTCACCTATCAGCAAAGACACGGTATTTATATACAGGTATCCATTGCCAATATATAATGGATCTCGTGTTCTCAAAGTTCTTCACCAACGCAGTTGCCAAGCACATAATGGATCAAGCAGGCGGTGTCCACAAAGGCATGGATAGGTACCTAGCCCTGTAGACTTAGTGCCTGCTAGGAGCTCTAAGATTATATATGCACGATGTTGCATATTAATATTGTGTATTGCAAATCTTTTTGCTCATAAGCAAATCATTTTTTCTTATATAACTAATCATATTTAAGTCAAAATACCAGTTAATATTTGTATATATAAAAACAAAAACTAAAATGAATGAAAATGTTCTTCGTGAGCACTCAATGAAATTAAATATAGAAACAAATCACACGATAGTGGAGAATTAGCTTCGTATTGTCAGAAAATTTACTACGTGGTTTCAAAGGGGACACCACCTACACTGAAGGCAGGGTAAATAATAACTGCCTGCTCCACAAGTTAAGAATACATGCCGGAGCCTGGCAACCAACGCTAATTCAGCAGCCAGGCCAGGCAACGAGGACGATGCCTAGGTCTAACTAAACAAGGTTCATGCATAACACAGGTAGGCCCGTATCCAAGCAACTAAATGGGGCTGTTTGCTCGAGAACCTGAGCCAGGTAGCTGTGGCTAGGCATATATACTATCTCGACCTCTGGAATACAAAATCCTATGTCTTTATTTGACTGGTGCCTACGCCAGCCAGACAGCTTTGGCTAATGGCTAATGCAAGAATGGTTAGGCACTCCCATAAGAATATATATGTGACCCAGCATCGGCTTGACTAATTATGTTCCTGACCCTCTATGCTTCGATATTTTGTTCTCGACTCGGTATCGGTGCAAGAATGGTTACGCACTGCAAGATGAATCATTCTTCCCTGCTTCAATATCTCACTCCCTTCGAACTGATTTACAGTTGCATCTCATTCCCATAAGCACGTCTATGCATATGTGACCCATCGGCTTGACTCATTATGCTGCTGACCCTCTCCAATTCGATATTCATTCTGGGCTTGTTGCAAGTTCAAGAACGGTCACCCACTGCAAGGGGAATCATTCCTCTCTTTAGCATTTTGTAAAGCCAGCTATCTAGGCACCAAGGCAACCAACATAACTTCCAGCATGGAGAACGAATGAAGATGAAGTCAGTGGGTGGGTGGGTGGGTGGGTGGTGTGGTGTTGTTTAATGGTGTGTATCACAATCATACCAATGCATTGCGTATGTGCAGCATTGGTATTGATCTGCTTGACAAGAGCAGGTTGCAGATTATTGAAACACATGCATATGTGCCGACCTTTTAGACGGCCCTTTAACTCTGTGTGTATATGCAGTTATTATTATGAACATGCTTACACGACACACAACTTAACACTACGGGAAATCGCGACTTTGCCGAGTGTAATATTCTTTGCCGAGTGCTAAATCTCGGGCACTCGGCAAAGAAAATCTTTGCCGAGTGTTGACGTGGCACTCGGCAAAGAGCTCTTTGCCGAGTGCCACGTCAGCGACACTTGGCAAAGAGGGAATTTCAAAATTCAAAATTTAAATTTTATAAACGACCTCGGATGAAAAAATACCCAAAATAAAGTTTGTAGATCTCAAAAAGTTATGAAACTTTGTAGTTGATAACTTTTTCATTTGAGTTCATCTTACCATGCTAAAGCCATATGTGAATATCTTAAATTTAAAATTCAAATTTCGTAAAAGACCTCAGATGAAAAAACTTCCTAAACGAAAAGTGTAGATCTCGAAAAGTTATGAAATATTATAGTTGACCACTTTTGGATTTGAATTCATTTAGGCCCTTAAACAAGCTAATTACTCTCGGTTTAGTATACAATATGAGGAAATAAAACTAGTTATAGACATATGTGACAGAGTAGTGCAGTGGTTAAGGCAGAAGACACGCCAGAGACAGGTCACGAGTTCGAATCCCACCGGACGCGAAGCGCGCGATTTTCGCGCGAAAAATGCCGCGACTTGCCGAGTGTGGGCGGCGGATGGCGGTGGGTCCCCCTCAGATTTAAATCTTTTTTTACTATTATTTTCGGGTTTTTTTCAAATTTTTTATTTCGGGCCTTTGCCGAGTGTCACCGACACTCGGCAAAAGCCTTTGCCGAGTGCTTGCCAGGTGGCACTCGGCAAAGGCTCCTTTGCCGACGTATTCTTTGCCGAGTGCCTTTTGCCGAGTGCGGCACTCGACAAAGCCATTGCCGAGTGTAAAACTCGGCAAAGACCCTGATTCCTGTCGTGTAAGTATCCATTTTGACAAATATATATTGTTTTATTCTTTCAGCACCACAAACTTGGCTAGTGGGCCTACCAAGCCATGGACGCGGATGTATGACTTGTGGTCATCATGTGCAACCCATGGATTAGTCTCTGAGACGCACATAATAGCTGTTGTAATTAATATAAGCAGTGAGAAAGGTATAGCCATTAATAATTGGGATGCATGAAATCGCTACTCACGTGGTGCTGCCGTCCATGTTTTTTATATATAATATCTTGTTTATACTTTCAATTTTCCTCGTCCAAAATTTAATGAGCACATTGGTTTCCTTTCGGTGTTCTAAGTCTTGCATTCAATCAAACTTGCTACTCCTAGTGAGATGCAACAAGTTTGTGAGGGACGATACGTGTCAGCAGGATACCATGTGGAGAACGGTTTTTCAGGGCTAGGCCACCTGATCACAGCTGAACTGAAGTTGACACTTATTAACAGCGCTGCCATGGATGACGGATCCCTTGCAAAAATGTTGTCGGTCTGCTGGTGCTCGATGCCGTTCTGCTTGATAGTTGCCAACCGCAGTTACTGACGGCATTGAAATCTGCGTCCACGGGCAAGCACACGGTCATGATCCTTCCTTGCTTTGTCACCTCAGGGCATAGTTCCATGAGCTCTCAGGCGGACCGTGTGACCGCAATGGATCATACCAGAGCTTCCCAGTTGCGTTCCTTATGCTTACTTTCACCAACTTAAGCTGAAGAGGCATGGTTCTCACGGACTTGAATTCCTATTGCATCTCATTCCCACCAAAAATGTAAACCACTGACATCACTCGAATGATGTTTCTTTACCCTCCGACCTTCAATCTCCCATCCTCGTTTTGGCAGCCGAAATTGGATGCGAACAACTTTTTCAATTTTAGATATCGGTCACCCAATAAACGAGTGCTTATAGCCATTTTTCAAATAAGGGAACCAAGTTCTAGCCTCTACCATCTGATGATGATAAAAGCCTATAGCTATTTAAAGGCAGGATATAGATGGTGGCACAGTAAGCTTGTGTACTGCTGTCCTATTCATGGACGGACCTACAGGATACACTGTATATGCCACTGCATACCCTCGATAGAGCTGTGCATAGTAGTATAGAAGTATATATATGTATGTATATGTAAAAGAAGAACACAAATGAATTGCCACCTCCTGTGCAAGCGCATTTTACTTGTACGATAACTACAAGTCGCCGGCGACTCCATGACTCACTGCCAATGCGGTGTCTGATCGTGTACAAATCGGATGGACATGTGGATTTTTGCATGCCCCGTGCAAAAATCCTAGGTCCGCCACAGGTCCTATTAGATCTCTGTACTACTACTGGTCCAAACATTTGTTTTCCCTATCAACATGCTACACTGAGTCATAATTTCAAATGACAATTGTAACATTTTTTACACTATGGGGATCCCAAACACAAAAGAAGATCTATTATCTTATTATTTTAGAACAATCTTTGCCGAGTGTCAGGCACCCGGCAAAGATAGGCACTCGACAAAATCAACATTTGCCGAGTACCAGGGACTCAAAAAATATAGGCTCTCAGCAAAGATCGCTTCTCCAATCCTGTTGACGTAGCAACCTGCCATGGGAAAACTACCTTAGAGGTGGTGTGTGACACAGCATGGGATGGGGGTGGCTGGGTGTCACACTTTGGGACGACTCATAGCTCTAGCAGGGGCCTCCACCTGCTCTAAGGTTGGTCCACCAATCGCTGCTGTCACATGAATTGCTACGTGACCAGGCATTGGGTTTGCACTGCCAGTTCCTTAAAATGTTCAAAGTGGTCAATCCATCCAGTAAGACAAACATTTATGTGGAGCTTATTTGGCCTTCCCGATGCATCCTAATCTCTATTACCATCTAAAGAACTGCTCTCACTACTGGAAACTGGGTTTTTGCCGTGTGTAATTACACACGGCAAAGACTGGATTACACACGATAAAATATTTTGCCGTGTGCAACACACGGCAAAGGGCACATGGCAAAAATCGGCACGGCAAAGTTTCTTTGCCGTGTGTTGCACACGGCAAAATATATAGAAACTTTGCCGTGTGCAAGGTCTGGCACACGGCAAAGTTTTTCGTCCGTCAGGCCGCCGTCCGTTAACTAACATTTTGCCGTGTGCCTGCCGAGGCACACGGCAAAGTTTCGCAATATTTTGCCGTGTGCCGGCCAAAACACACGGCAAAGTTTTGCAATATTTTGCCGTGTGCCGGCCAAAACACACGGCAAAGTTTAGGTATATTTTACCGTGTGCCAGACAAAACAGACGGCAAAGTTTAGGTATATTTTGTCGTGTGCCAGCCTAAGCACACGGCAAAGACTATATATATATATAAAATCAACACATCAATAATGATATCTATATCAGCAGCATGCATAATATATCAAAAACACAAGCATATTTCAGAAACCCATCGATAATCCACCAAAGATCAACATCACAAGTTCATTATTTTAAGTCCACCAAAGTTCAACATCACAAGTTCATTACTACAAGTTTAACATCAAACAGCACTACAGCCCTACTACAGTGACGGAGACAACTGTGGCCTCGGTGCTGGACCGGACTGCGGTGAAGGGTTGACGCCATCAGTCGCCGGTGACACCGTAGCGGGATAGTTTGAACCCGCCGAAGGAGGCTGCACAAAAGAGGAGATTGCATGTGTTAGACTCAAAATTGAAAATTTTGGCAGCACCTCCCCTGCACCGGGAGGTTTCCAACCTGCAAGAAACAATGGCACGAAGGCCGACAATCCCAACGGCACGAAGGCCAACAATCACAACGGCACGAAGGCCGACAATCACAACGGCACGAAGGCCAAAAATCACAACGGCTTGAAGGCCGAAAATCCCAACGACACGAAGGCATCAAACTTCATACTAACAGGAGTGAAGAGTCCAACCGGAGCGATAGCTTGGCCACCCGATGCCATGTTTTGGAAAATCTGTAACATTTCCGCCATCTTCTTCTGCGTGTCCTCCAGCCGAGCCTCCAGGTTCGTGGTCGTCTCCTTTTGCTGTGACAGCGCCGCCTACAGTGTTTGAATCACATGTTTCAATATTGCAAATATGATCAATGTGTCTAATGTTCAAGGTACGACGAGTGAAACCAGAATTACCTCAAGTTCGTCCACCTTTGTCATCGTTGGAGTAGGCCGTGCACGTATGGGAAGGCTCGTGGCCGTGCTCCGTGACCTCACTTCAGAGAGAGAGGGTGCAGACCTCGCGGAGTCAGCGGCGTTTGCAATCCACAACGAGCTGATAACTACAGAGCTTACACCTAATCACTATAGCAGTACA
>CM041631.1:50802922-50956160 GCA_023333625.1 Bothriochloa decipiens
TCAATGAAAAGAAATAAATTAATGAAATATATCAAAAAAAGTCAAAAATGGACCAAATTTTAAAATAGAGTCATACATACTGTCACAAAGCTACATAAAAAAATTTAGGGCTAAAATTTTAAAAAAACAAAAATATTTTGCCGTGTGCAATTGGAGGCACACGACAAAATAATCTTTGCCGTGTGCCTTCATCCTCGGCACACGGCAAAATATAATATTTTGCCGTGTGCAATAGCTTCACACACGGCAAAGTTTATTCGCACACGGCAAAATATAATATTTTACCGTGTGCCTTACCATAGCACAAGGCAAAATTTATTTTTAAATTATTAAAAAAAACTTTGCCGTGTGTCATGGCGTAGCACACGGCAAAATATAATATTTTGCCGTGTGCCTTACAATTGCACACGGCAAAATTTATTTTTAAATTATTCAAAAAAACTTTGCCGTGTGTCGGGCCTTTGCACACGGCAAAATATAATATTTTGCCGTGTGCCTTACCATAGCACACGGCAAAATTTATTTTTAAATTATTAAAAAAAAACTTTGCCGTGTGTCGTGCTATTGCGCACGGCAAAATATTATATTTTGCCGTGTGTTTTGTCCTGGCACACGGCAAAGTTTGACGGCGGACGGCGGCCGTAACGGCCCGGCCAACTTTGCCGTGTGCCTTGACGTCGCACACGGCAAAATATCATATTTTGCCGTGTGCAATATTTTGCCGTGTGCAATACACACGGCAAAGCCACCTTTGCCGTGTGCAATATTTTGCCGTGTGTCACACACGGCAAAATATAACTTTGCTGTGTGCCACGATAAATTGCACACGGCAAAATCGCAGGCACACGGCAAAGTCCAGTTTTCCAGTAGTGTCTAGAATGTGAGGGAGGACTCTATACATGGCCTTCCAAAATCATACCTCAGTATGAAAGAGTTGAAAGGACTCCATGGTTCCAGTGCCAATGAGACACATGCAGTGATATATATGGTGGTGGGCAGCTGTATTTGTATATATTCTGCCATCTCCCTTTTCTTTACGGAGAATCTCACTTTACTTTGTTGAATTAATGCACAGCAAGAGAATTTTTAAGTCAGAGTCTGCCTAAGTTATTCTTAGGGATACAAAACATTACTTCCAACCTATTTTTTCACGGCTGGAAGCCTTTTTCTATTTCTCTTATTTTCTTTCATTTGCTTTAGTTCACTGCTGCGTTTTCATTTTTTTGAGGCAACCAAAACACAATTACAGCGGTGGACAAGCTCGCCTCTACTCATCATCAAAGCAAAAAGGCAGGTCCATAACGTCGCCTGTCTCCAGAAACTGCAACTCCACAGGTGGGCGTTACAATGCCTGCATCTAAAAACGGATTAAAAAACATAAAAAATAGCAGCCACTGTTGGCACCACCGCCGATTTGGTAAATGACCTTTTTTTTTTCATTTTTTGGTTCCATTTTACATTTCTCACTACTGCCTCAGGTTCCTGAGACACAGCTCTCTCTATATATACACGATGATGTATTCAGTTTTGTGTTTCGTAGAGACAGTGCCTGGTAGCAGCAGTTGCCACATGAATGGTGTGTCATCGCGCATGAGATAGAGAGTGCACACGGACGAGCAGGGTGCACTGGAGATACATGTAATCAAATGAGAACCTGAGCCGTGGAGGTCACTTTTGTGAAAGTTTGAAGAGATTTGCTTTGAGCCATCTCGGCGATTGGCTGCATTGCATGCCCTTAGCCTGAGGAGTTGTTCTCATCCCCATCTCCATGCCCATACAAAGCATCCCCAGTTGTTCTGATCATTGCCCCCAGTGTTGTTGAAGTAGCAACCAGCCATGGGAAAGCTGCAATAATAGAGGTGCTGTGCGGCACACCATGGAATGGGGTTGTACTGGGGCCTCTTTACCACGATGGCTAGCACTCGCAGGTGCCCCATCCTACTATAAAGTTGGTCCATGTATCGCAGCTACACCATCGATTGTTGTGTGTCGTGTGCATTGGGATTGCACTGCCAGTTACGTAAAATGTCCAAAGTGGCAAATCCACCATGCCAGCCGAACAAATCTCTTTCGCTCATCTGGCCCTTCCGATGCATCCCAATCTATACTATTATCATCTAAAGAGTTGCTCTAGCATGTGAGGGAGGGCTATACTTGGCCTTCACAAAGCAGAACCTACTATGAAGAAGATGAATGGACTCCGCAGTTCTAGTGCAGATGAATGGTTGTGGGCAGCTGCATCTGCATATATTCTACCTTCGTTGCGTACTATGCACAATGCCATTATGACAGAAGGCTCCTAGAAATATACGGTGGCTCTAGAGCATATCTCTATATTATTTCGTTCTGGTTCATCTGTTTTATTATACTTCATCAGTGTATCCTTTCACTGTGCTACATTGATCACTACCTCGATCGAGCCATCTTTTACACGTGGCACACACAGACCACAACATACAACACTAAGACTTGCATGCTGATTGATAGCAAGGCCAATCTAATGCTCTATGCCCGGACTCATGCTTATCCACTATCTTTCCTAGGTAAGCAACTAACAAACAAGATTGGTCAACAAATTATTGAAATAACATAAATTATTAAAATAACATAACTTATGCTTGCATAGATTTTCCACTAACGAAAATCTTAATCTGATTTAAATAAGCACAAAGTTTTCTTATGGTTGCTTCTCAAAGATAGCCTTTTGTGTACTTTTGTTTCCTTTTAATTCAATGCATTCGCAGTAGGAACCATTGGGTTCTTCTGATTTTTTTTTAAAAAAGATAGTCTTTAGTACTGCAAACTTCGATGTCGATTCTTTTGGTTGAAGTGTAGAAATATGGAGTCACAATGTTGATTGTTTTTTTAGCAGAAAATTTGATGCATCTGCTCCTGCATTATATTACATTTTCCTATAGCACAGGTTTGTTGGGGACTGCTTCAACATAGTCTGAGATTGGATTGATATTATGTTTAAACATAGATAGTAAATACTATTTCCTATCAATCGTTGGTGTGGTAATATTGGTGCCACGTCATCCTACAAAGCTATGACTAATGCTATATCTCAAATTATGACCCCGCAAGCTCGTCTATTTGGTGTGGCAATATTGGTGCCACTTCCATCAGCTAATTCAGTCATTCATGCAAGAACAAAACACATTGACATTCATTAATTATCACTTTATTTGAGAGAGGGTATGGTAGCAAGATCAAATTGCTAATGATTTCAATAAACCTATATATTAATTTGATTATGAGAACAATTTAGAAGCAATCTCTCAACATAGGGAATCTGAGGTTGATTGGTATAATGTTTAGATATCGATAATAAATATTAATTTGTATCAATCATTGTGTTGTATAATAGGTAGAAAAATTCAATCAATTTTAAAATGTGTGTTGCCATGTAATGCCACATCAAGGGTTATTATTGAGTTTTCAAAGGAACTCACAGGGCCTCCTAAGGAGGTTAGGATGCTTACATTTACATCCATGCTTGCCGAATCATTAACAATGTTGCTGAAACTATAAGTAATAATAATGTAAACACTGTGTGCTGACACGCAAGGGCCTATTGTCTTACATTTTCTAAAAATATCAACTTATGTGGACGGCCGGGTGGAACATATATTACCCAGATTTTACATTGCATGAGTAGTTAGGCAACTAACCCGTCCGGGGATCGAGGAGGCCTGGTTCTGAGCTGAGGGTTCTGGTGAAAGAAATTTAAGGGCCACAGCTTGAACGCGCTGCTCACTGTCTGTAACAACCCGAAAATTCGAGCTATAAATTTTTTTTTGATAAAACCCTGAGTGATGAGTGTGACATGTCATCATATACCCCTTAACCCTACATTAACCCCATCATATCATGCATAGCACTCATGTGTTTGTAAATTTATTAATATCTCATGTAAATTCTCTATGTGTCACATGTTATATGTTGATGTTACAATAGCTTTGTTGCAATGTTTTAATAGTTCATTCATCATGTTGCATTACAAGAGTGATTTGAATTTTATTTGGTTTATGTGTTGAATAATAAAAATAACAAAATAATATTTATTTTGGCAAATAAATATTAAAGGAATAATACCCTAACAATATTTGGGGCCATGTATGCTCACTACCTTGTTACTTAAATTTGGCACATCACAAATATATATATATGTATACATAAAAGTATTTGAAAATAGAAAAAGAAAAGAAAAGGAAAAGGAAAAAGGAAAAAGCCTTCGGGCCGGCCAACCAGCCCAGCCCAGCTAGCTTGGCCCGCTCGCTCCCACGCGCCGCGCGCGCAGCCCAGCAAGGCGGCCCAACCGCTCGCCCGCGCACTCGCTCGCACGCCCGCGCCCGCGCCCGCGCCCGCGCCCGCGCCATGCCTTCGCCGCCGCTGCCGCTGACGGGCGGGACCCGCTATGGACCCCGCCTGTCATAAGCGCCGCTGAGGTCACCCGACCGACCGCGCGTGCTGACGTCGCCGTTGCCAGGCGCTGTTCCCCCGCGTCGTCTCGAAGCAACCTGCCTCGGCCGCCCGATCCGCATCCACACTGGCCAGCACGCCACCTGGCCCAGCATCCCCTGCACGCAACGCCCACGGCCGCAGGCGAATCCCCCGCGTGCGCGCGCACATGCGCTGCCGCCGCGGTGAACTACGTCGCTGTAAAGCGCTCACGCACCCGGCGCTACCTAGCCCTCTCTCGCTGCTTCGTGGACCCGGCCAAGCACCCCACCGGTGACCTGGACCGCTCCTTGGCCACTTGATCAGGCTGGAGCCGTGATCGGCCGTCCGCCGGCCACCTACCTCTGCTTCCGCCCTATATAAGCAAGGGGCCGGAGCTCTAGGGTTCCCAGTCGCCGCCACCACGCTGGTGGAACACCAATTGCACCCTCGCAGGTCCAATTTGGGAAGAGGAGGAAAGGAGAAGAAGGGGGTCAGGGAGGAAGAAGAAGCCGCCGCCGGAGTTGGAGAAGAAGAGGAGCTCCGCCATGCTGCTGCGCCAGGAGCAAGAAGAGGAGGCCGTACCGCAAGCCGGAGCCACAAGAACGCCGGAGCCTCGACTTGTACCACACCTCCTATCCATGCCAGCGCCGGTGAGCACCTTTGCCATGCCTCTCTTCCTAACCTCCGCCCGTGCTGTTGGCCATGGCGCTCCGCCTTGGGAGCGCGTAGGCCGAGACCTCCGCCGGTCTCCCTCTGGGCACACCCGCACACATGCACAAGGCCAGCCAAACCCCCTTGGACCATGGCATCGAGAGGATGCCGGACCGAAGCACCGCCTTACCTGCCGCCGCGCACCGAGCGCCACCGCGGCGAACCCAGTCGCCTCTCCATTGAGCTCTGCCCTCCATTGACCCTGGATCCACGATCGCCTTAATGAGACGAACTCCGTGCACACCCTAGCTCCGCGGTTGCCTCGCCAGAGCGCTGACCCGAGCCACCTTGGCAGCCATCGCGTCCGTGCACCGCCACTCTGGAGTGCCGCCGTTCGCCGTTGTTTCTAGCTGACTCTGACCACCACTGGGATCAAGAAGAGGCCGAGGACCTCCACCTTGATGTGCTGCATCATTTGGGCAAGGAGATGGAGGCCGTGGACCCTTCCTGACCGCCGTTGCCGTGCACCGAGGACCCGTCGGAGCTCCGTCGCGGGAGTTGCTACCCGCGCGGACTCCGCCGTGGCATTTGGTCACCACCGGTGCCTCGAGCAGGTGCTG
This sequence comes from Bothriochloa decipiens, assembly GCA_023333625.1. Lineage (NCBI taxonomy): Eukaryota > Viridiplantae > Streptophyta > Magnoliopsida > Poales > Poaceae > Bothriochloa > Bothriochloa decipiens. Next base: position 50,808,640 of record CM041631.1, read on the forward strand.
CGTGACTCCAATCACGCGTCTACGCCACCAATTGGAGCTGGAGTGGCTTGGTGTAGAGGAGTTGGTGCACCATGAACCAAGTTGTGGACCACGTCTGCTGCAGAGCGCGTCATCGGGAGCAAAACCGCCACCTTGAAGCCCACCGTCGTGATCGCCTTGACATCCTGGAGCGGATGGTGGAGTTGATGGCGTCAGAGGACCACCGTAGCGCCGGGAATCACGGATTCCCCGCCATCGGTGAGCCACGCCGATGGGCCGTCTCAGACAGAGGAAGGGGATGAAGTGGTGGAGCGGTGGATGGATTTGGTGCACGTGAACCATGTCGCTGACAGTGGGACCAAGAGGAGTCGGTGCACCGTGAACCAAGTTGTGGACCGCGTGAACCCAGACGTGAACTAGATGCACCCGGCTCATGTCGACCGTGTCGCTGATAGTGGACCCCTCGGGCGTCGGTTCACCGTGAACTGAACCGAGCCGAGCCGCGAGCCGTGAGCCGAGCCGTGAGCCGTGAGCCGAGCCTGGACCCACCAGTCGGTGATGACGTCAACAGTGACGTCATGTGTGCCCCACCTGTTAGTTGACCGTTGACCGATGACGTCAGCATGACGTCACCCGGACCCACCTGTCAGGCCTCCGTTGACCCGGTCAACGCTGACGTTAGCATGACATCAGCGTGACGTCATCCGCCATGTCAGCACCTGTGTTGACCCAGTTGACCCGCGCATGACACGTGGCCCATTCAAAAGCTGCCACGTGTCAGCACCAGATAAATCAGCCCTTTTCTTTTTTAGAAAATGGTTAAATCTTTGAAAATTCATAACTAATTCATACGAGCTCCGAAAAATACGATCCACATATCCAAATTTTCTATAAATCGAGCCCTATCTATCTAGGCTATGTTTGAGTGCATTTGGATCTTATATTTTGCATTCATTCTTTGTGCTAATCTATAGGGGTCATTTTCGTGACCATTAAATCTCATTACAGACTCGAGCGAGGACAGGTCTGACGACAGTGACTACCAGGAGAAGTCTGACAGCTACGTCAGTGAAGGTGCCACACCTCACCCAACCTCGTAGATCCCATTATGCGTAGCAAATGTAGTATGGCTAGTGCTTTAATTCCTGTTGCTATAATGCTTGCTTGTGCTAGGATTGCATGATAGATTACTATTTGATGAGCCCTACCTTGTTGTAAACTTTCACCTACTTACCCACTGTTATGTTAGCCACTTGCTTATCTGCTATTACTATATTTATATACTTGACTCGCTTACATTTTAATGCGACGTGATGAACCCTAAGAAGGCCTAGAGGGTGCCAGGCTGGATGTGTGAGTTGATGGATCAGATGGGCATGTGAGCTGATGATGTTGGATCTGGGTTTGGGGTGGAACGTACGGCTGGGAGTAGGGTGAGGGTTGAGTCAATCGAGCCACGATCTACGATGAGCTTTTGGAGCAAGTCTTGCTGGGGAATGGATCTGGACATTCCCTGAGAGGAGCCTGTGGTGGGCTAACTGAGATGTGATGGTAGTCTTTGGGTGTGACCCTCTGTGAGGAGGAACCCGGGAAGGAGGTGCCGTGGTAGCATGTAAAAGATAAACCCTGATAAAGATATCCCAGTTTGGTCAAACCTAGGAAGTGCTGCACTGGTATCCGGACCTTAGGAATCTCTTGCTTTCCACTCGCTCTCCATGGGGGGAGACGGCTGAATCGCTGGATAGATCAATGCCATTACTACTAGGCGAGTAGTGATAGGGAGGTATATGCATGGGACAAAGCTAACACCCTTCTAAGACGATCATGGCACCCCCTTCGGGAGTGGGTACATGCCATGGCGTTCTCTTTGGGAGCGAACACATGGGCTCTTCATTGTTCCAGCGATCCAGAGCTGGATGGTAGAATGGCATTGTTCTATGGCAGTAGGCGCCCGGGATCTGCCTAGATGGGGCGCACCATCGAGGATGGCTATCTGGTGGATTAGTGAAACCTCTGTAGAGTCTATGTTTGATCGATCAATACATAAGACAAATCCTTTGGCTATGGACCTTTCCTAAGTTCCACATGCACCGTACTAGTGAGTAGAGTGTTCTACCTTCCTTGAGTATGATTCCGATCGTGAGCCACGTTGAGGGCTGCGGGCCATTGAGACAAGCCGAGAGGGAGTCGGCTTGTCAACTTGAGTCTGAGATGGTGTTGGAGGAGATAGGATGGAGGATCAGATATGAATGATGATGGATGTTGTGGGATGGGAATGTGTTTAAAACTTGATTATTATATTACTTATCTACTTGTTTGCCTGAGGAAAACCCTAGTCTTATTGGTTCCTTTTGATATATCATTTTTGCATCCAACTTCCACAAAGCAATGCATAAGATGGGAGTGTGGCTAGTACAAATTGTACTGAAAATTTGGTTTCAGGTTCGAGGAGTGAGTACTCATCTAGGGAGTACAGCGATTGAGGGTTTCATGCCTATGCTCAAGTTGGATCGAAGATGATAACTTTCACACCTCAAGCTTTTATTGTTATGCTGCAAGAACTCTGATTCCGCCAAGTGGCGATGTAATAAGTTATTGTAAACCTCTCTTTTGTACTCTTTTGTTCGATGTATGGATTATGGTATTCAACTGTTATCGGGTAATATGATTTAAATAGTCATATTACACTTCGGCTCTGTGGATTTTCCTTCATGGAAATCGAGGTCGTTTCAATTGGTATCAGAGCCATATTACACTCTACGCTATGTTCTGGGAGTACTCAGAGTGCCTGTTGAGGAGATCAAGTACACCTGCACTGGAGCACCTGACTCAGAAGGAGGAATCAAGGGTTACGTGGTCACTCACCTAGAAATCCCTGCGAGTCAGACTCTACCTTCAATACCAGCTCTCCTAGAGATGAAAGTCGAGGACTCAATCGAGGAAGGAATCCAGTCTGTGTCACTCAAGGCTCTGCGTGAAGTGATGAAGACCGCTTACGAACACCTTTGCAACATAGAGTTTCGTCTTCTTCCTTAGGCCCTGAACTCTCTCCTCACACCAGAGCAGCAGGATGACCTGGTTAGGCCAGTCATCCGAGCTGAGACCAGTCTTTGCAGCCGTGCCTCCGCCGCTCACCTCTTCGAGCAGAACCGCTACATAGAGCACTTGGAGAAGAAGAGATGTCTCGACTGCAACACTCTGATGGAGTACCAGGAGTTCTGCAAGAAGGAAGCTAAGGAGAAAGAAGGACTCGAGGCTACCATCGCCCAGCTGAAGGACAAGCTTGCACGTCAGGCAAGGGCCCACAAAGCCAAGGTCGCTGACCTGCGAGACAAGGTTGAGGACATTGGGCTCTGGAACTACTACCTTGATGCAAGAGTTCTCCAGTTGGAAGGAGAGAAGGTAGAAAAGGAAAAGGAAATCAGAGAACTTCAGAAGAGAAGACGGGAAGATGGCAAGAGCAACTTCACCATGCAGTGTGAAAAGTCAATGCTCATCAAAGCCCTAAAGAAAGCAGAAGCAAAAGCGCAGCGCAACCAAGGCCATCTGTTTGCCCTAATGATTCAGAATGAGACCTTGGTGGACAGGTACAAGAGGCTCAAGACAGCTTGGAAGAATGCTGACGAGAGATGCTGCTAGGAGTACGTTGAGTTGCGAGACCAACTCCCGTTGTAAGCCAAACGCAAGGATCCCTTCAAGGAGACTTTTCAGATTGGCCGGACTCTTTTGAGGCACGACCATTGTCCAGCCCTCACCAACCTGCTGCTTACCAAGGAGTTCAGAGAAGCCCAGGCTTACGTGAAGCGCCTTCACATGACATAGGAGGAGTTGACAGTTCTTGGCAGCCGCTTTCACCCAGCAGTGTACAACACACCGATGTACAAGTCAGAGTAGTGTGGACCCTGCATGGCCACGTTATGAGTTAGAGTTAAGCTAGTTGTTATCCATGAGTTCTGATGTACCTACCTGATGTACCCTCCATGAGTTATCGTTTCGTAGTGTGAGTCTTGCACGTCACCTAGCGTAGCTGCTGGAGATGATGCCATGTAATGCAAACCATGAAATGAATTTTTGATCTTATCGCATTTTATGGCTTTTATTGCTTCTTTGTATGAGTGATGGATAGATTAAATATTTTTCCTAAAATCATTGAAATCATTTAATTATATTGAATTAATAAAGTACTAAACCATTGTTGACCCATGTCGCAGATGTCTGCACGACGTTCCGCTCGTCTGGGCAATCGTCCGCCTCCACCCGAGCCCGAGCTTGGGCGTGGAAGACGCTTTGGACACAGGAGTGTTTGTGTTTCGCCCATCGACCTCAACCAGGGTGGGAACAACCGTGAGCAGACCCCGCCAGCTGGAGGAGCCACTAGAGGAGGTGATGCCAACGGCAATGGACCACCGCCTTAGCCGAACCCTCCACCACAGCCGAACCCTCCACCGCAGCCGAACCCGCCACCACCACCGCCACCGAATCTGGCAAAAGTGATGGCACAACAGACACAGCTGCTTGCCACTTTGGTCAATGGAGCCAATCACCGCTTTGGAGGAAACCCGAATGACTTTCATAGGAAACTTGAGGATTTCCTGAAGCTCAGGCCACCTACCTTTGATGGCACCTACAAGGAACCGCTGAAAGCAGATGATTGGCTTCATGAGATTGGGAAGAAGCTAGAGCTTACCACTTGTACACCTTAGGAGCGATTCAGAATTGCTTCTCACCATCTCACTAGAGCTGCATGCTCCTGGTGGGATAGCTACCGCTAAGCTCATGAGGGCCCTGATCACATCACCTGGGATGAGTTCGCTGATGAGTTCATCGAGTACCATGTTCCTGAGGGAGTCATGGAGCAGAAAGAGGAGGAATTCCGCAATCTCACTCAGAAGGGAAGTGATATCTACGAGCACACCAACACCTTCACCACCCTACTGCGTTATGCACCTCTGCATGTGGCAGCATCTAAGAAGGAGAAGATTACTCAGTACCGGAAAGGTCTGAACCCCAAGATCAAGGTGGCCCTGGGAGGCACCAAGAGTCACACCCTTTGTGACATGATCGATCATTGCATACAGATTGAGAAAGACCAGAAGGAGGTAGGAGAAATGTCCAAAAGGGAGAAGAAGAAGTCCGAGGGCATCTACCATGACCATGAGCGCAAGAGGTTCTGTCAGGACAGGTCATCTAGCTGCCCTCACTATGGCAAGGACTCTACCTATGGCTCGGGTAAGAGTGGTGGTGCCTACTCTGCTGACCACTCCCGCTATTCCCGTGACGATCGCTCCCGCGACCATCACTCTCGTGATCACCGCTCGTGTGACCACTTTGGGAAGGATCGCTACCCCCGTGAACACTCTTCGCAGCCACATCACAGGTCCGATAACTCTACACCTGCTCGAGCTGCGCCAAACTCAGGCAACTGGAAGGCCACTGTGCCAACCCCCACAGGCAGTGTGCCGTTCACTTGCTTTGGTTGTGGTAAACTTGGGCATAAGGTGTTTGACTGTCCTGAGAAGACACCCACACCTGCTGCACCCAAGTCTCAGTACCATGAATCTACTAGTCACGGTCGCCTCACGCACATGAATGCAGAAGAAGCTCAAGTTGCTCCAGATGTTGTGTGCGGTATTTTTTAGTTAATGGCAATAAAGCATCTGTTCTGTTTGATTCTGGAGCTACATGTTCATACATCTCATCCAAGTTTGTACAAGAGAATCATATACCTACCACCTCACGTTTGGAGCCTATAGTCACCAGTTATCCCCTTGGTGAGATGAGAAGCACCCATATCTGTAAGGGAGTGAAGCTTTCTATCGAGTGTCTAACCTTCCGAGTTGACATTACCCTTCTACCTTCAAATGGTTTGGATGTCATCCTAGGCATGGATTGGCTTACTGAGCACAAGGGTTTGATCTCTTGTTCACCCAGATATGTTCAGATAACTCACCCTTCTGGCCAAGCAGTTAGATGTGCACCTCAGAAGGATAAGTCTATATCTGTGTTATGTGCCCTGAATGCACTCAAGTCTCAGGCAGAATCCCAAAAAGAGGAAAAGACTATCGCTGATGTCCCTGTTGTCAAAGATTATGGGAATGTGTTTCCAGAAGAGTTGCCAGGCATGCCACCCGATCGTGATGTTGAGTTCATAATTGACCTTGTGCCGGGTACCGGTCCCATTTCTAAGTGATCGTACCGCATGTCAGTTGATGAACTAGAAGAGCTCAAGAAGTAGCTGAAAGAGCTTTCCAATAAGGGCTTTATTAGGCCTAGTGCTTCGCCCTGGGGATCACCTGTTCTGTTTGTGAAAAAGAAAGATGGTTCGATGAGGATGTGTGTTGACTACTACAATCTCAACGCTGTTACCATCAAGAATAAGTATCCTCTGCCAAGGATTGATGACTTGCTTGATCAGCTTCATGGTGCTAGATACTTCTCAAAGATCGATCTCAGATCCGGTTATCATCAAATGAAGATTCGGGAAGAAGATATTCCCAAGACAGCTTTTGTCACTCGCTATGGGCAGTATGAGTTCACCGTTGTTTCCTTGGATCTCACGAATGCCCTGGCCTACTTCATGAACATGATGAACAAGGTGTTTATGGATGATCTCGATTGGTTTGTGGTAGTCTTCGTTGATGACATTCTGATTTATTCAGCCACTGCCGAAGAACATGAAGCACACCTGAGGACAGTGCTCGAGAAGTTAACCCAACACCAGCTCTATGCCAAGTTCAGCAAATGTGAGTTCTGGCTAGAAGAAGTTACTTTTCTTGGTCATGTACTCTCAGCTGATGGTGTTGCTATAGATTCTGCAAAGATAGAGGCCGTGAAGGAATGGGAACAACCTCGTAATGTGTCCGAGATCAGGAGTTTCTTAGGATTGGCGGGTTACTATCACTGATTCATTGAGAACTTCTCAAAGATAGCTCGTCTGATGACAAATCTCTTGAAGAAGACCAACGAGTTTGAATGGACACTTGAGTGCGAACACAGCTTCCAAACTCTGAAGGAGAAGCTCACTACCACACCTGTCCTAGCCTTACCGGACATCACCAAAGACTTTGTCGTCTATTGTGATGCCTCTCGCCAAGGACTAGGTTGTGTGTTGATGCAGAATGGGAAAGTTATTGCTTATGCTTCCCGACAACTGAAGGAACACGAGCAGTGATACCCCACTCACGATCTTGAGTTAGCAGCTGTTGTGCACGCTCTGAAGATCTAGAGACATTATCTCATTGGCAACAAGTGTGAAATATACACTGATCACAAGTGCTTGAAGTATTTTCACTCAAGAAGATCTGAATATGAGACAGCGCAGATGGCTAGAGCTAATCAAGGACTACGACATGGAGATTCACTATCATCTAGGAAAAGCGAATGTAATCGCAGATGCTCTTAGTCGCAAGACCTATTGTCATGCTCTGTTCACTTCAACCCTGCCACCTGAGTTAAAGAAAGAGATTGAAGATCTCCAGCTCAAGATAGTACCCCATGGTCTGTTGCATGAATTTCGCATTGAGTATAATCTCACTGAGAAAATTCTTAAAGCTCAGAAGAGTTGCGAAGAAATGGAGTACATACGTGGGTTGATGAAGCTAGGCTACAGCCTAGAATTCAGAGAAGATGAGCATGGAACTATATGGTTCAAGGACAGAATCTGTATACCAAATGACCCTGCCTTACGTAAGGAGATTCTGTCAGAAGCACATGATTCCAAGTATTGCATCCATCCTGGTGGTGCAAAAATGTATCAAGATGTAAGGAAGCACTTCTGGTGGAAAGGCATGAAGGCCGACATTGCTAGACATGTGGCCGAATGTGACATCTGCAATAGAGTCAAGGCTGAGCATAGAAGACCTGCTGGATTACTCAAACCACTCGATGTTCCTGAATGGAAGTGGGAGAGCATATCCATGGACTTTATCGTGGGATTACCTCGATCACCGTAAGGACATGACTCCATCTGGGTAATAGTGGATCGTCTGACGAAGGTAGCACACTTTATACCAGTCAAGACTTCAATACGTGCAGAACAGTTGGCAGACCTATACATCAAGGAGATATTCTGGCAAGCTCTTCACGAGTCCATTGGGACAGACCTCGATTACAGCACTACTTATCACCTACAAACAGATGGTCAGACAGAAAGGTTGAATCAGATTCTTGAGGATATGCTTCATGCCAGTGTTCTCAAATATGGAACAGATTGGGAGAAATGTTTGTCTTTCGCTGAGTTCTCTTACAACAACAGCTACCAGGCAAGTATCAAGATGTCACCTTTTCAAGCTCTTTATGGCAAACCATGCAGAACCCCGTTGATGTGGGACCACCCAGGTGAGAGGGCCATCTTTGGCCCCGTCAAGATCAAGGAAGCCGAGGAAGGAGTAGCTCAAGTTAGAGAGAACTTGAGAATCGCTCAAAGCAGACAGAAGAGCTATGCTGATAAAAGGCTTGAATTCAAAGTTGGGGACTTGGTTTATCTCAAAGTGTCTCCACTTCGTGGTACTGTCAGATTCCACGAGAAAGGGAAGTTAGCCCCAAGATATGTTGGTCCTTACCGCATCTGTCAAAGAGTTGGAAAGCTTGCATACAAGCTTGAACTACCCCCACAGTTGGCAGGAGTACGTCCTGTATTCCATGTCTCACAGTTACGCAAGTGCTTAAGGGTACCCGAAGAAGAAGCAATTACCATTGATGTGCTTGATATCCAAGAAACTCTTGAGTACAAGGAGCACCCCATCAAGATTCTGGGATATGACACCAAAGAAACCCGAAGCAAATATATCCCTATGTGCAAGGTTCAATGGAGCAATCACACTGAACGCGAAGCAACGTGGGAAGATGAGAATCAACTGATGCTACAGTATCCTTACCTCTTTGAAGGGTATGTCACTTCTTAAATCTCGAGGACGAGATTCCAATGAGGGGAAAGGACTATAACAATCCGAAAATAGGAGCTACAAATTTTTTTTGACAAAACCCTGAGTGATGAGTGTGACATGTCATCATGTACCCCTTAACCCTGCATTAAACCCATCATATCATGCATAGCATTCATGTGTTTGTAAATTTATTAATACCTCATGTAAATTCTCTATGTGTCACATGTTATATGTCGATGTTACAATAGCTTTGTTGCAATGTTTCAATAGTTCATTCATCATGTTGCATTACAAGAGTGATTTGAATTTTATTTGGTTTATGTGTTGAATAATAAAAATGACAAAATAATATTTATTTTGACAAATAAATATTAAGGGAATAATATCCTAACAATAGGCCATGTATGCTCACTACCTTGTTACTTAAATTTGGCACATCACAAATATATATATGTATATATAAAAGTATTTGAAAATGGAAAAAGAAAAGAAAAAGAAAAGGAAACAGGAAAAAGCCTTCGGGCCGGCCAACCAGCCCAGCCCAGCTAGCTCGGCCCGCTCGCTCCCGCGCGCCGCACGCGCAGCCTAGCAAGGCGGCCCAACCGCTCGCCCGCGCGCTCGATCGCTCGCCCGCGCCCACGCCACGCCTTCGTCGCCGCTGCCGCTGACGGGCAGGACCCGCTGTGGACCCCGCCTGTCATAAGCGCCGCTGAGGTCACCCGACCGGCCGCGCGCACTGACGTTGCCGTTGCCAGGCGCTGTTCCCCTGCGTCGCCTCGAAGCAACCTGCCTCAGCCGCCCGATCCACATCCACGCTGGCCCGCACGCCACCTGGCCCGGCATCCCCTGCACACAACGCCCACGGCCGCATGCGAATCCCCCGCGTGCGCGCGCACATGCGCCGCCGCCGCGGTGAACTACGCCGCTGTAAAGCGCTCATGCACCCGGCGCTGCTGAGCCCTCTCTCGCTGCTTCGTGGACCCGGCCAAGCACCCCACCGGTGACCTAGACCCCTCCTTGGCCGCTTGATCAAGCTGGAGCCGTGATCGGCCGTCAGCCGGCCACCTACCTCCGCTTTCGCCCTATATAAGCAAGGGGCCAGAGCTCTAGGGTTCCCAGTCGCCGCCACCACTCCGGTGGAACACCAATTGCACCCTCGCCGGTCCAATTTGGGAAGAGGAGGAGGAAAGGAGAAGAAGGGGTTCTGGAGGAAGAAGAAGCCGCCACCGGAGTTAGAGAAGAAGAGGAGCTCCGCTGTGCTGCTACGCCAGGAGCAAGAAGAGGAGGCCGTATCGCAAGCCGGAGCCACAAGAACGCCGGAGCCTGGACTTGTACCGCACCTCCTATCCACACCAGCGCCGGTGAGCACCTTCGCCATGCCTCTCTTCCTAACCTCCACCCGTGCTGTTGGCCATGGTGCTCTGCCTTGGGAGCGTGTAGGCCGAGACCTCCGTCAGTCTCCCTCTGGACACACCCGCACACATGCACGAGGCCAGCCAAACCCCCTTGGACCACGGCATCGAGAGGATGCCGGACCGAAGCACCGCCTTGCCCGTCGCCGCGCACCAAGCACTGCCGAGGCGAACCCAGCCGCCTCTCCATTGAGCTCTGCCCTCCATTGACCCTAGATTCACGCTCGCCTTAATGAGACGAACTCCGTGCGTACCCTAGCTCCGTGGTTGCCTCGCCGGAGCGCCGACCCGAGCCACCTTGCCAGCCATCGCGTCCGTGCACCGCCACTCTGGAGTGCCACCATTTTCTGTTGTTTCCCGCTGACTCTGACCACCACTGGGATCAAGAAGAGGCCGAGGAGCTCCACCTTGATGTGCTGCATCATTTGGGCAAGGAGATGGAGGCCGTGGACCCTTCGTGACCGCCGTTGCCATGCACCGAGGACCCACCGGAGCTCCGCCGCGGGAGTTGCTACCCGCGCGGACTCTGCCGTGGCATTTGGTCACCGCCGGTGCCTCGAGCAGGTGCTCCGTGACTCCAATCATGCGTCTACGCCACCAATTGGAGTTGGAGTGGCTCGGTGTAGAGGAGTCGGTGCACTGTGAACCAAGTTGTGGACCGCGTCTGCTGCAGAGCGCGTCGTCGGGAGCAAAACCGCCGCATTGAAGCCCACCATCATGATCGCCTTGACGTCCTGGAGCGGATGGTGAAGTTGATGGTGTCGGAGGACCACCGTAGCGCCGGGAATCGCGGATTCCCCGCCATCGGTGAGTCGTGCCGATGGGCCGTCTCAGACAGAAGAAGGGGATGAAGTGGTGCAGCGGTGGATGGACTTGGTGCACGTGAACCATGTCGCTGACAGTGGGACCAAGAGGAGTCGGTGCACCGTGAACCAAGTTGTGGACCGCGTGAACCCAGACGTGAACTAGATGCACCCGGCTCATGTGGACCGTGTCGCTGATAGTGGACCCCTCGGGCGTCGGTTCACCGTGAACTGAACCGAGCCGAGCCGTGAGCCGTGAGCCGAGCCATGAGCCGTGAGCCGTGAGCCGAGCCTGGACCCACCAGTCAGTGATGACGGCAACAGTGACGTCATGTGGGCCCCACCTGTCAGTTGATTGTTGACCGATGACGTTAGCATGACGTCACCCCGGACCCACCTGTCAGGCCTCCGTTGACCCAGTCAACGCTGACGTTAGCATGACGTCAGCGTGATGTCATTCGCCACGTCAGCACCTGTGTTGACCCAGTTGTCCCACGCGTGACACGTGGCCCAATCAGAAGCTGCCAAATGTCAGCACCAGATAAATCAGCCCTTTTCTTTTTTAGAAAATGATTAAATCTTTGAAAATTCATAACTAATTCATACGAGCTCCGAAAAATACGATCCACATATCCAAATTTTCTATAAATCGAGCCCTATCTATCTAGGCTATGTTTGAGTGCATTTGGATCTTATATTTTGCATTCATTCTTTGTGCTAATTTATAGGGGTCATTTTCGTGACCATTAAATCTCGTTACAGGCTCGAGCGAGGACAGGTCTGACGACAGTGACTACCAGGAGAAGTCCGACAGCTACGTCAGTGAAGGTGCCACACCTCACCCAACCTCGTAGATCCCATTATGCATAGCAAATGTAGTATGGCTAGTGCTTTAATTCCTGTTGCTATAATGCTTGCTTTTCCTAGGATTGCATGATAGATTACTATTTGATGAGCCCTACCTTGTTGTAAACTTTCACCTGCTTACCCACTGTTATGTTAGCCACTTACTTATCTGCTATTACTATATTTATATACTTGACTCGCTTACATTTTGATGCGACGTGATAAACCCTGGGAAGGCCTGGAGGGTGCCAGGCTGGATGTGTGAGTTGATGGATCAGATGGGCATGTGAGCTAATGATGATGGATCTGGGTTTGGGGTGAAACGTACGACAGGGAGTAGGGTGAGGGTTGAGTCGATCGAGCCAGGATCTATGACGAGCTTTTGGAGCAAGTATTGCCGGGGAATGGATCTGAACATTCCCGTGAGAGGAGCCTGTGGCGGGCTAACTAAGATGTGATGGTGGTCTTTGGGTGTGACCCTCTGTGAGGAGGAACCCGGGACGGAGGTGCCGTGGTAGCACGTAAAAGATAAACCCTGATGAAGATATCCCGGTTTGGTCAAACCTAGGAACTGCTGCGCTGGTATCCGGACCTTAGGAATCTCTTGCTTTCCACTCGCTCTCCATGGGGGGGAGATGGCGGAACCACTGGATAGATCGATGCCATTACTACTAGGCGAGTAGTGATAGGGAGGTATATGCATGGGACGAAGCTAACACCCTTCTAAGAAGATCATGGCACCCTCTTCAGGAGTGGGTACATGCCATGGCGTTCTCTTCGGGAGCGAACACATGGGCTCTTCACAGTTCCAGCAGATCCGGAGCTGGATGGTAAAATGGCATCGCTCTATGGCAGTAGGCGCCCGGGATCTGCCTAGATGGGGCGCACCATCGAGGATGGCTATCTGGTGGATTAGTGAAACCTCTGCAGAGTGTATGGTTGATCGATCGATACATAAGCCAAATCCTTTGGCTATGGACCTTTCCTGAGTTCCGCATGCACCGGACTAGTGAGTAGAGTGTTCTACCTTCTATGAGTATGATTCCGGTCGTGAGCCAGGTTGAGGGCTGTGGGCTGCTGAGACAAGCCGAGAGGGAGTCGGCTTGTCGACTTGAGTCTGAGATGGGATGGAGGATTAGAGATGGATGATGATGGATGTTGTGGGATGGGAATGTGTTTAAAACTTGATTATTATATTACTTATATACTTATTTACCTACATAGGAAAACCCCAGTCTTATAGGTTCCTTTTGATATATCCTTTTTGCATCCAACTTCCACAAAGCAATGCATAGGATGGGAGTGTGGCCAGTACAAATCGTACTGAAAATTTGGTTTCAGGTTCGAGGAGTGAATACTCATCTGGGGAGTACAGCGATTGAGGGTTTCGTGCCTACACTCAAGTTGGATCGAAGATGATAGCTTCCGCACCTCAAGCTTTTATTGTTATGCTGCATGAACTCTGATTCCGCCAAGTGGCGATGTAATAAATTATTATAAACCTTTCTTTTGCACCCTTTTGTTCGATGTATGGATTATGGTATTCAACTGTTATCGGGTGGTAATATGATTTAAATGGTCATATTACACTTCGGCTCTATGGATTTTCCTTTACGGAAATCGAGGCCGTTTCACCGTCGGCATCACAGGGAAGTCCTCCGGGTAGGGGACATGGTGAAGCCCACCGTGTACCACAGCACGATGACGACAACTAAGTGCCTATGATAATACCACCGTACATGTCGGGAACCTCTATTGGCTTGGGTTTGTCCAAGGACACAATGTTTCTGGTACCTCCCCTCATTTCCGATAGTACTCTTCTGAAAGTGTCACCAGCCAATGCATCGAATTTTAAAGCACAGTCGATGGCAGCAGGTGCCAACTACAGTCATGAACTCCTGATGCATCCCACACCCAGTCCTACTTGAGCCTGCCCATGGTTTGTCTGCATTAGTTTCTAGCCGGAGCGCAGTGTATGTTTCATTTCACATGAGATATTTCTTCCAGTCACATGAGAAATCGTTGCACTTGCACTAGATCGACACCGAAAACAGAATTTCGGAACATGTTTCTTTTCATGTACAGTCCGTCTCCAGCCCTCTATTGATTGAATATTAACTATGCTCGAAAAAAAAAGAAGTACCTGACTTTATGAGAGCACTGTTGTGGGCAAACGCGCAATCTGTACTAAAACTGCTGAATGACAATCTCATTACAATTTTTAGCGAATATGAGGTGAGGCACAAGCTTTTCATTCAAAGGAAAGCGTGTTACAAATTCCATCTTTCAAAGGAAAGGTGCACAACGAAGCATATGTCCAAGCCCCCACTATCTACATCTTGATGCACTCACTCGAACGTAACAGGGAAGCGACTTATAACATGTTTGCAGCCAGGCATTTCTTTCCCCCACAATCAGTATGAGAAACTGAGATGGTTGTTTTGCCTCTTTTCTCAATACTCTTCGATTACTTTGCTGTGCATGCCCCGGAAGATGCATCCAAGCTGCATGCTGTACTGCCACAAATCCCTGCAGGCGATGGCAGTGTCAAAAGCAGAGTTCCGCTTACATCTAAAGTCTGGGATTCTATCCTTGTGCCTCCCACTCGCATAGCTTCCTATGCTTTCACTGTGCATGGCGTCAACTGTGGCAGTGGCTACATGCCTACATCTACATATATCACATTTGTAAGGTCGTACATGGATGTCCCTGACTATATATCATACATATATAGTAGTAGTACGCCCAGCTGGGCTGTGGATCATGGTACATGTCATTATTGCACATCATTATTGGTTCAATGTACCGTCAGTTCTCGCAACATGTAAACTACTCTAGTTGATGATAGCGCTAAAATAATCAATGATATTTTTGCATTTGTTTGACTGATATCTGGAAGTCACAGTAATAAAGAAACGGATGAACCACGAGTCAGTTTTATTATTGTTCAGAAAAAACGAATCAGTTTTATTACAATCCAGGAAAATTTGGCCTACAACACATAATCCCTGAGAAATTACTAAAGATGCACTATTACGACCGCTCTGTAAGAAAGATGAATGAATAGGCTTAATAAGACTATTTCCTTGACACAGTACATACTTTATACAAATCATTTGCGACAGCGCCGATGGCATTATGAATCCTTTTGTGCCCAGTGCTAAACAAATCTAGAAAGAGACCACCACCGGCCAGTGTGCCCAGAGAAGCGCTCGATGTAATCAGAAACAAAACTCGTCTGATGAACAGTGAACAGTTGGCCAACGAACAGCTCATATTGATCCTTGCAAAAACAATCCATGTAGCCGGCAGAATGCACCCCAAAGTAAGATAGGGGACACACTTGCTTCCATCACACTGCATATCACCGACTCGCATCATGTCTGCACGTGCATGACATCCTAGTCTCTACTTAACGACAATAAATGCTTTAGGATGTAATTGGATATGTCAGCCTGGACCATCCCCTGCAAAACTAGCACACTAGTCTTGCTCCCATCTTGCATGTAGTCAGACAGGATAACCTGAGCCTTGGTTTACAATTGCTAGCGACGCCTGGCTCAGCTGAGAATGAATCACGCCATAACGTCCGGGCTCTGGCAGATGTGTGGAATCTGTTGCTCTACTGTTGCAAAGCTCTGCAGGCAATTGCAGCGTCAAAAGCAGACAATTCCATTGAGTAGATGAATGGCAACAGAAGCGGATCCAGCACCAACCCGAAGGTTGGCTCCAGGCAGGCTTGCTTGCATCTCAACTCTTGGATGCTATCCCTGTGCTTCCCCGTCCCGTAGTATCCCGTACCTTCACTGTGCATGGCGTCACTATTATGTTCATACCATGAAACGAATTGAAGTAGAGGGCAGTGGCTAGATTATTTATCATCTTTTCCCAAGTATGAACGGGGCATGGCACTGACATGAATGGTAGATGTCATTATTGCATATCGTTGTTGGTTCAACGTACTGTCAGTTGTTTCAACATGTAATATCAATGATATCTTTGCATTCTTTCAATGATATCTCGCTGAACCACGTGGTAATTAAAATCAATGATATATTTGCATTCGGTTGACTGATATCTGGGTCACGGTAATAAAGACATTGATGAACCACAACTAATGCTTGCTTCCAGGTAGGAGTACGCAAAATTTGACATCCCTGGCAAAACTAGACTAACGCATAATAAAGGTTGCCTTTTTATCTGAAAGATGAATGCACGGCACAAAACAATTTCTTTTTTTTGAAGCTAGAGCCAGTGACAAAATGTGAAAATGTCAGGTATATATTAATCGGGAAGAAGTAATTGCAAAAGAAAACAATAACAAACAAAAAAATAACAAGAACCTCCGGAAGGAGGTAACACAAATAAAAAACCACTACCATAAGAAGCACAGAGCCAACGATCCATGAAAGCATTAGGGGATGTAAACTGGAAGGGGGAGTAGCTTTACACAATGATGCCTCTAAGGAGGGGAATGACAACCGATCCGTAGATGTCATCAACTCCTCAAGTGTAGTTAAGGGGGACCTCATGACAGTGTCTCCAATGAGGGACATGCCATCAAAGGCGTCACCATTGTCGGCCTAGGCCAAAGGGCTGACAGTTCCTTTGCCTAATAATCCATGACACCCAAACCCCAGCCAATTACATCGTGGACGACCACAGCCAACCACCAACAGTAGGATATTGCTGCAGCACCGGCAAGGTGCGTGACCTTCCGCTGCCACGCCAACCCGCTAGGGCTGCCTTCATCCTATATGCCACTGGCCACCGTGGGAAGCCACAAAGAGCGCCGTCTATGCCTATTTGCTCAACATAGTACTTGACGCAAATCGTTTGTAACAGCATGGATGGCCTAACAAATAGTTTCATGTTCTGTGTCAAAGGAATCTAGAATCATATCACCACCAGCCGAAGGAGTGTCGTGTGCCCCAAATATTCTGGAGAAAGTTGAGGAACTAGTGCACTTTGATCTTGGAACACCTGCACCCAAACAATTGGTGCCTCACTTAAAAATCAGGAGGACCGGTACATCAGCATGTGCCCTTCAAAGTCATGGTGCATATTTGTCGGCTGTGATTCTTAATCGTACCATTGTTTCGGTGCATCTAGAATGAACCCAAAATAGAGTTTTTCACGATAAGTCGCTGCTGCCAGACGGGATCAGCCTCCTGTGGGTGAAGGCCGGGCCTAGCCATTTAGATATTTTAGTTGGTAAACAGCAAGGCGATTAATAATCTATTTTTGATTCTGCTTTTTGGCTCTCCCAGTGATCTCTTGTGAACTGCTGAATATTTTTTGCATCACCAGCCCATGTAATTCCATGTACTTATTATGACCCATATCAGTAGTGCACTACAACTACATTCAGCAAAAGCTAAATTCAACCTGATCACCATACCATTGGCTCCTGATGCATCCCAGACACAGTGCTATGTTCATTTTGACTAGGTGGCAGTAATGTGAACGGTCCTTGCATGCTTCATAATGAAAATGAAAAAAATAATAAAAAATCTTGAATGAAGACCCACAAGGGTGCTGTCTAGAGATGCCACAGACCACACTGCTCTGTTCTTGAATACGGATCCAATATAAATAACATTCCTATGTTCAAATTTATATTAGGATGGTTGCTAAGACATAGTTTTTTCGAGGTAGTCAGAGACACCTGACAAAGTACAGATAAAGGTCATACCGTCTTAGAGAGGTGGCAGGAAAAACTTAGATGCCTAGAAGAAAGAAAAGCAAATACTTGTCAAACTAATTTGAAGAATTGGACAAAAAGGAAGAATACTCACTGTTGGACTGTAGGTCATCCGTGCTTGGCGCCAGGCGACTGCCAGGCGCTGGGTGCGGCCATGTAGGGCTACTATTGCCGCTTGGTACATTCAGAATGGGAACCATTGCCGCTTGGTACAGGCGGACGGGGTCCTGCGGCCATGGCCACCTGGCCTAGCCGGCGCGTCCACCAGATAGTAGTATTTTTTTTTTTTTGCAATACCATCGTTGGCTAAAATGTTGACAACTCAGTGGACTAATATTTACCGCTTCTCAATAGATAATGCATCAGCCATCTCGTGTGACTATAGGAAATGCCTACATCCAGCAAAGAAAATACATGAGTTTGGTGTTGAACTAAATGAGTCATCCAGTAACATTGCAGTGGGCCCCTTCATTAGATAATGCATCAGCCATGTGATGTGACTGTAGGAGAATGTCTACATCCACCACATTTAGTTCAACACCAAACTCATGTATTTTCTTTGCGGGACGTAAACATTCTACAGTCACATCACCATGTGAAGGCAAACATCATATTGAAAATGTGAATTTGACATTAAATTGGGACTGGATTCAAAAAACAATGTGGTTCGTTTTAAGAAAGAGGACAGATAAGCTAGACCCTGGAGAGTGCTGAGATCATGTGATAGCCTACTGTCTATCTTTCAACCGCCTGTTGTGGTCATCATCTCCAGATCCCTTGGCATCTACATTTGTGGACGTTTGCACATCACACCTAGTTCAACTTGTGGAGCTGTAAACACAAATCCCACACGATCCTATACAACACGCCAACAGAAAATGTGTTAGTTGCAGGTACCCTCTAGAATCCCGAAGCATCCCATGCCCAGATGGTCCTATTTTGTTTGTGCACACCACCTAATAAGTTGCAGGTTGATTTGCTTCCAAGACTGGGTCTATGTATATCCCATGAATCCCGAAGTGGTGACTATATATGGTATATATATAGTGGGGCATTTTGGGAAGCAATAAATGTCTTTCTTCCATATAAAATAACAATTTGCTTATATCCCATTGTTTCTTCTATTTTTCTAGACATATGTTGGAAATGTGTTTATTTGGATGTTGCATATGTTTCACACATTTGCAAGTGTTTTGCAATGGTCTTCATGTGTTTTTAAATGTTTCAGATGCATGTTTCAAGTGTTGCTTATGTCTTGAAACTTATGCTGCAAGAGTTGTATTTGGATGTTTCAAAAGTAGATCAGGTGCTCATCTCCCTCTTCACTTTCTATTGCCTTGCGTCAGTGTCTCTTGCACTCATCCGGAGTTTGCTCCTGTTCTCATGCTATTGACGTTCGATGGCATGGATCCCACATGGGTGCGTGAAACGACACGAAAAATGGCTGCCCGTATCCCTTTCTCACTTTGTCTTGTTGCATCTCCTCCTCCCGGCATCGGTTAGGTATCCGCTGCCCTTCTCCTCTTCTCGATGCTAATGACGTTCGTTCGGCGTAGATCCTATGTGGCTGCCCGAAAACGGCACGAGAACCGCTGCACGTGTGGGAGTCCGAATCCCCATCCCGTTTGGATATCCGTGTGCTAGCAAGTTCATTGCACTTTGTGAAATTTTTTCATAGCCATTCCACTATGGATTTGCCATTAATAGCCTCCAAAACAATTAGGGCCGCGCCGCTGCTTGTTGCCAAGCGCCATGGATAGTTTCTGTCACCGCACAGCTGTCGCCGCACAGCTCGCCGTCGTAGCATGGGGAGCTACAGCGCCGACCGCCCAACCGACCGAGCCTCGCCACCACCAACTCTGGTCCTCCCCTACCCACCCAACCATTCGCGTTGCTGCCGCATCCAATCATCGCGCGGCCTTGTACCCGCAGCTGCAAGCCGCAGACTTGCAGCGCCACCAGAGAACCGGCAGCTGTAAGCTATGAACAACTAGTAGATAGTGTTCGGGTGGTGGGGCATCTTGGGATTCTACTAAGGCATCGTCCAGGCGCCGCTCGGCCCCGACATCTCCGGCCCTAAGCTCGCCGACGCCATCGCCATCGCCAACGCCGGCGCCATCGGCCTTATCCGCCTCCCCGGCTTGGTACCCACACCATCCTCTTCTTCCATTCAGTTTTATATTATGTTTCCTCTTTTAATTACTGTATCTCGGCTGATCACTGGCTGTTAAAAAAACTGATCACTGGCTGGCTACGCTGCTGACTGCACTGCAGCCAGCGCCAAAAAAGAGTTGACAATGACTGTACCTATGTAGCACCAAAAAAGAGTTTGTTTGTGCCAATCTTCTCAATTGATTCTATGGCCGCCAGTAATTGATGAGAAGATGATCAGGGAACGGATGCACCCTGAGCCGCTTGCATTCCTTGCACTAAACACCCACAAACATGTGACTCATATTTCGGCACAAAACAAGACCATACGTATTTTGGCACAAAACAAGGCCATCAAAACCACAATATATTTTCTCATTACTCGTTCCTTCAAAAATTAAGTGTCGTTTGCTTATGTGAAATCAATTCTTTTAAACATTATTCAAAGTCACCAAGTTTGCGTAAACAGTGACAATGCCAAAGCTATCACTGAGCAACATCACCACCCCAGTTTTACTTGTAACCGGTGCTGTGATCGTAAGGTGGTGTGTGGCAACACGATCGTCCCATCAGTTCCAGCATTTGTTACGTCCTTTTGAGCTCACCAATGGTTTCATCATTGCCATGTTTCTCAATCATGTTTTCCCTGATAGCACCAGACCAGCTATGGCACTTTTTCAGTACATAACCACATATCAACCGAAGGCGCAAAGGAGTGGCTTTTATTGCAAGCTCTCAGGGCATTTGGTTAATAGTTGGTACCAACAGCGTACTTGCCACTGTTAGCGATGCCTATGTACAATGGTTCGGCAAGATTCATCAATAATTTTGAATGCTATTTGGTTGGCAACTTAAAGTGTGGCATAATTACTCGTACCAGTGACTAATTATGCACATGACAAAAGTGGGGTCAGATTTTATTATAAGCTTGCTAAGGTGTTATAAATACTTTGGAACATTTAACCTTAACACAGGTATTCGAATTGTATGGCCATGAACTAAAGCTGCCCTCGTGTCCACGACCATATTGATGGTATGGTTCACCAGCGTATATGGTGGAATGTCCTACAGCATTCGGCTCCAAATTTTTCCTGCATGCACACTGCTACCAGAAGAGCTCATCATAGGATTAGTAGGTAACGGAGAAGATGAACATTAATCATGTACTACAGCATCCCCAAAACTACTTGTTGGATTTAATAAAGAGGCAGGCAGAAGAGCAATCTGTGGACGCAAGCGAGCATCGGCATTTGGATGTAGCGAGGCAAAGGGATAGACATTTTTTTCAAATACAACGTCCCTAGAGATGTACACTCGCCCATCAGTAGGATCAACACATTTAAAACCTTTATGAAAATTACCACTAGTACAAAAATCGACATCCGTAACACCATCCATTTTTAGCAGAGTTTGTGTGCATATATGGTCGAAGATTGGGCCAAACTGCGCAACCAAAGGTTCGAAGGAAACTGTAATATGGAGCCTTGCCATACAGGAGTTTATATGGGGATTGTTATGAATGACTTTCGATGGAAGATGATTGATAAGAAATACTGAAGTCAAAAAGGCTTCACCCCAGAATTTCAGAGGAACACACGCATGTGCAAGCAAGGAGAGGCCCATCTCAACAATGTGCCTATGTTTTTGCTCAGCAACACCATTTTGTTGGTGTGAGTGAGGACAGGAGACGTGATGTGCTATGCCAACCCGCTAGAAGAAGGAGTTCAAGGACTGACACTCGCCTCCCCAATCCGTCTGCAAGGACTGAATTTTATGATTGAACTGTCGCTCTACTAGATTGTGGAAATCAAGAAAGCACTAAAAAACTTCAGATTTGTTGCGAAGCAAATAGAGCCAAACGTATTTTATGTGATCATCGATAAAAAACACATACTAGTTATGCCGCCCCACAGATGTAGGCGCTGGCCCCCACACATCAAAGAAAACAAGGTTCAGAGGCTCAGATGAAATACTAGTAGAATGATTATAAGGCAATTGATGGCTTTTGCCAAGTTGGCAAGCATTGCAGACATTATTATTGTTTGAATCTCTAACAAAAGGAAGCTTATGGCGACTAATGACTTGCTACTCCTATAGAAGCATGCCCTAGCCTAGAATGCCATAGCAAGCGAGACGGCTTGACAACTCCAAGTGCCTGTTTATTCAACGACTTCAAAGGATAGAGACCCCCTTCACATCTGCCTAGCAGGAGGGTTTTCTTCATCGCCTATCCCTTGACATAAAAATGATTCAGATGAAATTCGAGAAACACACCATTATCACGAGCAAAATGATTAATAGAAACAAGATTTTTGCTGGATGTAGGAACATGGAGAATATTTCGTAGATGGAAATCAGTAGTGGGGGAATGCAAAGTAGTATGACCAATGTGATCAATCTCCATACCAGTTCCGTTGGCGGCGTGCACATGATCTCCGCCCGAATACTTATCACGGACAGTTAGCTTCTCCAGTTTCCCCGTGATGTGATCAGTGGCCCCTGTGTCCATGTTCCAATTGATATCCACGCCATATGAGCCAATCGACGTAGCCGACGCAGACTTCTGAGGAGGGCCGGTGAAGGAGGCATTGAACCCCTTGAAGCAACGCACAATGGTGTGTCCCTCCTTGCCACATAGCTGGCAGAAGACCCTGGCCTAGAAATTCGTGGAGGGACGCCTGCCATTGCCACCAGTCCGGCCGCCTTTGCCACCACGAACAAATCCACCTCGACCTCCACCATTGCGGCCGCCACCGTGGGAGTTATTCCCCCCAAGATCTCCTTTGGCCGCCACCGCGGGAGTTATTCCCCCCATGATCTCCTTTGGCCGCAATATTCGCCGACGACTGGGAGTTGCCAACGCTACTGCCATGCTTGATCTCATAGCGCTGCTCCCAGCTCGTCAGCTGGGCGAAGAGTTCCCCCACCGAGATGGGTTCGACCCTTGTGGTGACGGCGGAGATGATCGGGTCGAACTCAATCTCCAATCCAGCAAGGATGTAAGAGATGAGTTCGTCATCTTCAAGCTTCTTTCCAGCGGATGCCACCTCATCCACTAGACCTTTCATCTTGGTGAAGTGCACCCCCATGGTTGTAGTACCCTTGGTGGCGGTGAGAGCGCCATCCTCGTGGCGATGAGGCGCGCCCGGCTCTGGGAGGCAAACATCTCCTTGATGCCGGCCCAAGCCATGGCCGCCGCGACCTTTGTCGACACCTAGGAGAGTATCTCCCGTCCTAGATTGGACATGAGATAGCTAAGAACGGTCTGGTCTTTTTCAATCCAGATCTCGAACTCTAGATTCTCCACCGGTGGAAGCTTCTTCTCCTTGGCATCAGCAATGGCATCAGGATCAGGCTTCTTGGTTCCTTCCGTCGGAGGAAGAAACTACTCCGGAGGTTTTGCCGTCGGCTCGATGAATTAGGCAAGTCGTACCCCCCGGAGTGCGGAGGTAACCTGCGCCTTCCACAGCACATGGTTGCTGCGGGTCAACTTCTCGCTTGGCCGCTGCAAGAAGATGCCAAGAGAGGCAGTAGCAGGTAGCGCCGAGGATGAAGAAGCGAAAGCCATGAAAATCCGTTAGGATGCAGGCTCTTGATACTATGTAGAAATTAGTAGAACGAGTTACCCATGGCTGGGGCTCAGTTACATGTTATATAGTGCACCGGAAAAGCCCCTGGCGTGGGTTACAAGCCAAGATTACAACAGATACATATCCTACAACTTGTTACACAAGAACAACTAGATTACAATGCATCATGCGCTGCTAGGATAGATAATCTCAACTAACATAGTCTACAACTAACTATATCTTCCAACAATACCTTCATTGTTCTTACAATATGTACTAAAACTACTGAATGACTAGTTACAATCCGGCGGACACGTGCAGCCTGCATGCTCTAGTGAGGCAAAGCCGTTCGATCAGGCAATTGCAGAATCAAAAGTAGAGTTCCGCTTACGTCTTGTATGCTATCCTTGTGCCTCCCACTCTAACACTTTCACTAGGCATGGCATCACTACGTATCAAGCGTGACCTTTGAATGGAGGCATTTGGAATGCCCGTCTCCGAAAATCTAAAATGCCCACCTTGGAAAATATTATAGTAGTAGTGATAATACTTTTCATGTGCCCCTCTCCAATCTTCTATTCAAATACTGTAGTGATCAGATCTTCTTGGTCACACTTTTTTTGTTCTTGCAATCTGTAGTAAAACTACTGAATAACAATCTAGTTACTTTACTGTGCAGGCTCCGGCAGATGCGTGCAACCTGCATGCTCTAGTGCCGCAAAGCCTTGCAGGCGATTGCAGCGTCAAAAGCAGAGTTTCACGTACATTTGTTATGGCTTGTTTTATTAACGAAAGATATTCAATAATAATCTAAATTTAACTATGTTTGCTCAATTTTTAAAATAAGACGAGTGGTCAAACTTCAGGTCAAAAAAATCAAATGAATTACAATTTAAAACGGAGATAGTAGAAAAGTACACAAAATGTGACTTCCCTGACATTTGATCTACAACACATAATCCAAAGAAAGTACTAAAGAGAGATGAATCGGCATAAGAAGACTATGTCTCGTCAACATAATACATCCATTACACAAATCGTTTGGAACGCCATGAATATTTTTGTTCCCAGTGTTAAGCAAACCTAGAAACAGACCACAACCTGTCTGTGTGCCAAACGATCTCGAGAAAGGTGAACAGCGGGTGCCCTTTGGTCGTGGGACAACTGAATCCAGAAAAATTATGTACCTCTCTTCAAATTTGGAGGACTAGTACGTCAGCCTGTGCCCTTCTATGTTAGGTGCATCTTTGTAGGGAGGGTGTAACCATTAAGCTGCCTGTTTTTGTTCATCATCCAAATCAGACGAAGAACCACATCACTGCACGAAACTGTATGGTAGAAATCACTGCCAATCCCCTTCCCATTGTCCCCAAACTCTAAAGCAGGTAGATGGAATTTACTCCTGGACTAATTTGATTCTATATCAAAGCCTACCGTGTGAACAAGAGTAGAAACAAAGCAAAATAAAATTTCACTCGGACTCTGATTGGAACACTAAAATCAAGTGTGTGAAGAACATGGGCATCCTGCGTCGAAGAGGACGTAGTATGGCGCAGTTAGTAGGCTGTTAGGCATATGATTTCAGGAAATCTCATACCGTTCCCCATACCGGTTGCTGCAAAGCACGCCATGCCAGCTAGCGACGAGACCTACATGTGGCATCGTTTGTCAGCCATGCGTGCTTGTGCCACGCCAAGCTCGTCGCATGTCTTCAAGTCACGCTCAAGATGGAGTAGCGGACACAAGAGAGCTCATGGATAGGCTTGAGATGGATGAGTCGGAGGCTGTCAACTCAACGACCCGGACAGATAAGTCCAAACAGAAACAGAGAGGAGGGAGTATATATAATATATATACTCATGGGCATAATTTAGATTTTTGCAACTTTTCAGAATGTCATGTTATTTCTTTTTAGAACTTTCCAAGATTTGATATACTATAGTTATGAAAATTTATATAATCTTATAATCTGCACCGTGGCAACTTATGTTGAGATTATATGGCTTACCTCTACAATCTATCATGTTTAGTGGCCATTCAGATTATATAATGTAACATCCTAGATGTCAATGACAACTAAAACTTGGTTAAGTGTATTGTTAAAGCATAATCATTGAGCATCATGTCATAAATTCATTCATGTTTTAAATGATATCTTTTATGTGGTGTTTTGTTTTATACATAAAATGATGAGTTGATTGCTAATTCAAAAACTATTTTCAACACCCTATTTTATCCCTCTTTTTATATTTCAAAATCTATAAGGAATTTTAAGATACTCTCAAAATATGGTTTGTATATCTTGACAAGATCTACAATTATGGTATTCAAAGTTTTTCAAGTTTTCAAAAAGAATTTCAAATGAATTTAAAAATACAGTTTTCTGGCATTTGCTCCTTTTTTATTTTAAATCCATATTTCAAAAATTATGCATATTTTAGGAAAACTTTGTATATGAAAAAATTTTTGTTTGAAAAGTTGAGCATTTCATAGATTTGAAGATTTTTAAGTTTTGTTACAAAATCAAAAGTAATTTTAAATATTTTTTCTAAGGTTTTGTTTTCCTTTTAAATTTGAATTCATATTTCAAAAAATAAGCAGAATTTGAAAATATTTATTAAATGAAAAGTGTATCTCTCAAAAAGTTATGCAAACTTTATTTTTCGAGATTTTCATGTTCCTATATATTTTTGGGAGTAATTTTCAAAATCATAACAGGGGCAATTCTATAATTTTCTCTAAAATCGAGTCGTGGCAAAGCAGCTCGCTGTCGGCGACCTTCTCCTTGCTTCTACGCGCGTCCCCGGCTACCAGCTCTTGCTTCGATGTGGCACAGACCTCCTTACGTATCGCCAAGCCATCCCTCGAGCCGGACTTCAAATAGGAGAGGCCGTGGTCATCTTTTCCTCTTCCTCTGCTCACCGCCATGGCCACCGTGCCCTGCGCCGCACCTTGCTGCTGCCACTGAGCTCGCTCCACTTCTTTTGATCGTGCCATCACCTCTGCCTCGCCCTTCTCTCCGCTCAGCACCTCTCAGCCGAGCCGGGAGCTATCGGCTGTGCCGTGGCCACCGTGCAGCTACCCGCCATGGTCGCGGCTCATATGGTCACGTCTCCACGGGCGACCTCCAGCTGAGCCGAGGGTGCCAGCGGGTGCGCACGGGCTCTAGGATGCTCCCTGCCCTCTTCCCCGACCTCCTCCATGGTTGTGGTGCGCCACCACCGCGAGCAGCAGCCACCGCTCACTGCTGCACATGGGCAGGCCACCACGGGCGGCCTCTCGCGGGCCTGTGCCCCTAATCGGGTACGCACAAGTCCCGGGATGATTCCCTGCCACTCCTTTGCCACCGACGAGCACCACGCCGCCGAAACCGCGAGCCCGACGAGCTCCTTTGTTTCCATTCGCGTGAAGGACCTCGTGCTTGAATTTGACAAAACACAGGGGCCTAAGTGCACAGATACAGACTCAGGTGAATAGTACCCCGAGGACTTGTTTGTAACAGCTTTTCTCAAATTTTGGAAATTCATATCTGGAGTTTGGTAATTCTGTTTTTGGTGAACCAAATTTTGTTGTGTTTCTTGTGATGCCTAGTTTTTATTAAAAATATAAAACAGGCCATGTGTTGTAGAAAAATAAATAGTTATGTTTTATGATTTTTATTTAATGATAGAAAAGAAGGAAAATTTATATCTCATGTTGTGTAGCTCCGTTTTGCTTGAAATTTTTATGACATATTTCTGATGCTATGTGTGTCTTGTAGTAAAAATATTTTAGACATTGGACGCTGTATGCTTTATCTTTTGATTTATCTTGTTTGGTACTAATTAAATAATTTATAATTGTGATAAAAATATATAAATGGAAAATATGGTTCCTTTACCTTTTTATGATGCTACTATATCGTATTAACACCTAATATGGCTATGTGATTTCATAATATATGGAGTTTTATATTTATCTTGTTTAATACTTATTAATGGTTTATGATTAGTTTATAAATTAAGTAATTAGCTTTAATGACTTTTTGGTTGATTGATGACCTTAGGTCATTAACCTTAATAACGGTCATTAACCTTAATGACCTTTGGTGCTTTAATTAATTGTTTGATTTTTTCTTAATCATGTCATACATTCCATCATGCTAAAGCATGCATCTTTTATATACGTGTAGTGTATGCGAGAGTGAGAAGGTTCGTGTTGAAAAAGTTTTGGAAAAGGTCATCCATCCATGGTGCCGATATCGTCGATCCATGGTGTCAATGCCAAGTCTGACTTTTGGAAACTAACTTCTCTGCAACCCAGGCAAGCCCTGGATGCATTTAAACCCTTCCTTGATTTTTATAAAGTTTTTATCACTTCAGTTATGAAATATTGCATTAAGTAATAGGCGTTGAGTGAAAACCTACCAATTGCATTATCTGTCTTACTACCTTATTCCTTGTTATCTGTTATTTGAAAAATGCGTAGTAATGCTTAGCCCTGCTTAATTAGTTAGGTTTTCAAAAGGTAAAAGAATGAAAAATATGAGGTCGGCTTTACCTGTTGGAATCATGATGATAGTTAATAAATCAAGTCCGGATGGTTAACTTGTATTGGGAAAGGAATACCTCTGTAGTGTTTCCGTCTGTTGATGCCCTAGGTCCCGTTCGTCGATGAACTGGTCATATCGAGAAACTAGAAAATCCACATGCATGAAGTGATATACAGTGGGCCAGTCCCCACGTATGTCATGGAGTAATAAATAGTGGGCCAGAGTCCACACATATGTCATAGTGTGGTATACTGTGGGTTTAAGTTCCCTTGTATATCGGTACACTGGGTCGGAGTTCCCAAGTGTATCATGTGGTGATATATGGCTGAGTTTGTTATCCCGGTATATCTGTGATTGGTGTGCATCGGAGTTTGAGTCTCCGATATATCAGTGATCTAGGTCCCAGCTAGGTATAAAAATAGATTCGAATCGCCGTTGCTTCTCGGAAAAGAAGACTCGATCGATGTTCATCATCGTAGTAGCAACTTGAATGATGATAAGGTATCAAAATAAAGTTGGTTGATAATCTTGAGCTAGAGCAAGACAACTTTACTTTTGTTATAATCAATGCTGAGTTAAAACTTGGTTCACAAGAGCTTTTCTGCAAAAGTCTTTGCTTCTTGCGAGCCTCACCTTGTCCCTCTGGCCTGCATTCCTGAGTCTTCACCCCTCTTTTTCGTCGAGTCAGTCTTGTTGAGTACTTTTGTACTCAGGGTTTGTTGAACCCCTGTTGCAGGTGCTAATTGGTGTTCAAATCAAGTTCATGTTGGTGGGCTCGACGTGATCTGGTTGTCCTCCCGACTTAGGCGCTCTACCTAAGTTGTCTTATGTAGTTCTTCTCTGCTTCCGCAATTGAAGTTAAGTTTATAAAATATAATTTATTTATAATTTGTAAATTTGCTTTTATCTTTTCTTTACACTCTGATTCTTATTTTGTAATAAATGTTGTAATATTGTAGCTACTCCTTTGTTGATCCTGGTATGAGTATAAAATATGGTTTAATCGGGGTCCTTTCAGGGCATCCGACAAGGCTTTCTAAGTTGTATGGGACGCATGCATGGCTATTAGAGGTCTTTGAGACGATGATAGGTGCATATGGGCCATATAATTTAGGAGGTTCTGCCACATAAAATCTGAGCGTTGCTCAACAGGGACAAAGCTGCATGTAAGTGCAACTAGAAAAATATGCCCGTGTGTTGCACCGAGACAAATAATTTATATTATTTAGTACTCGTTTTAATGAAAAATGTGTCTGTACATTGCAATAGATATCGGGGGACATCTCAAGCTAATTACCTTTATTTGGTTTAATTAGAACAACCATATTTTTAATAATATCAAAGCGGTGAATTAGAGAATTAGAGATTTCACTAAATAAGTGAGCATTACGTCCATCTAAATGTCCATAAATAGGAAAAGCAAATCACACATCCAAATGCACACAAAATTGCAATGCGCACACGCTTGAGCTCGGCCGGTCAGGACATGACATTGTACCATGTGTTGCAAGAGAAAACTATTAAATGAGTGCCGCAAATATGACAATAAAGAACCAAAAAGATAATTTATGTAAATGAAAGTGCCTCCCGATCAAGGCATTTTTGTTCCTTTATTTTTTTTTGTTAGTAGGC
Organism: Bothriochloa decipiens; assembly: GCA_023333625.1. Taxonomy (NCBI): domain Eukaryota; kingdom Viridiplantae; phylum Streptophyta; class Magnoliopsida; order Poales; family Poaceae; genus Bothriochloa; species Bothriochloa decipiens. The sequence goes on from CM041631.1 coordinate 50,838,152, forward strand.
ACTTTTATTCCTTTATTTTTTTTTCTCGGCGTCAAGGTTTGCTTCCCAGTCACGTCGCTGTCTCTGGGACAACACCGCAATGTCCCTTGAGATCAGTTTCCCCAACCAACTCTACAGCAAGTGGAAGCTCGTGGACATGTTTCTATACAAACAGAGATACAACAAGTCAGGTTCATATACGACACAAGGTGAATTAATTTCCAAAACGATCGTACTTGTATTCACAGAGTTGGCTAGGGAAAAACGGACGGTGTAAATCTTTTTTCTCAAAACTTAATATGCAAAAAACATAACAAGTGCTGAAAAAGTAAATGTTATGCACCAAGGCTGGTCGTGAGTATGAACTGAACACCAAAAAGTTAGCAAAGGCTTCAGGAACATCGATAATAATTTACCACACCTATAGATAGAGCACAACCTAACAGTATTATACTCCCTCCGTCTCTTTTTGTTAGTCGTTCTGGCATTGATTTCAACAGTCCAGGTTCACAGCACTTACTACGTATCTAGATGTTAAATTTGATCTGATTCATTGATTTGTTGATGTATTTAGGAGGAGGCCAAAACGACCTACAAAATGGTACAGACATTTATGAATAGATTACATTTTTATGAAGCTAAGAAAACTGGTTTGATATTGTTTTGGTTTTTGTATTTTATTTTTTGCAATATCTTTTTTCATTGAAAAAGATAAATACTAAAGAAAATAAAAAAGCTGCATTGGCTTGATCCAGCCCACAATGAAGCCAACACAATTGTAGGAGAGGCTCACTCAAATTTAGGCATTTTTCATTAGAAACTCGGATTTATTTCAAAAATTGTTAAGACCCTTCCATCTTTTTGTTTCTTTCTAGCATTTTTACATCAGGAACCTTGTATTTTTTTTTCTCTCTTCCTCAAACCTAACCAACGGACAGGAGAGAGACCGTATCTTTTTTATCATACACCGAGTTAACATTGGAGAGCTGGCAGACAGAACTTTATAGCGGACTGAAATTTTCACAAATTATTATAAGGTAATAGAGTAATAGATTTCCCACACCAAACCAACACACAGGAGAGAGACCGTGTCTTTTTTTATCAATACCGGGTTGATATTGGAGAGCTGGCAGACTGAATTTTATAGCGGACTGAAATTTTCACAATAAATTATTAGTTAATAGATTAATAGATTACTGAGGTCAAAAGTTAAGCTACTGAGTACAGTTTCTGACGTAAAAGGTTTAATTTGCTGTTTAGTTTCAAAAACAGAAACAGCTGTGCATAGCTGCTATATGAATAAGATGGCATTTGAATATTTAAACTAAGGTGCATTTAAATTCACCGTGTCAAGCTTTAGTACAATGGCAGCAATATAGCTAGCTAGTAGTCTTGTTAGGCACACAAAATTTGGCCAGTAAGACTTCGGAAGCTGGGCAGCAGTACTGTACACATGCTCTCTGCTCATTGCTTTGCTACATCACTCGTGTCCAGACCTTGATTTGGTGAGCAAGAATTCTGTTCCAGGCTGCCAGCATGGCCAGCCAAGCGTTTTACAGCATGTTTTGTCGGTGTAGGTACTACAAGCTACAATCCCTGATGCATCCCAAACCCAATCCTATTGCAGTCGCGAGCATGAACGGCTTCTTATCCTGGTATATGGATAGATTTCTCTCTCAGTGGATGAAATCTTTAATTGGGCACGCCACTCCAGGACCATCAAGCACGAATGAATTGTCAAATAGATGTATATTTTATACAATGGCTTTATAGCTCATCAATGATTAGTTTGGGCACATATCAGTGTACTGTTGTCGGCCGATGGTGCTCTTAATCACAGTAGTTGATATCACTAACTTGAAGGCTATAGGGATCAGCTAGTTTCTCTGAATAGAGGACACAGTCATAGTAGCCGAACTGAGGCTGCATGACTCGATTCCAGCAATAAAACATCAAAAAGAGAAAACTCCTTGCAAACAAGTTGGAATTATATTAATAGAAAGTAGTTGTATAAAAAAATTGCAAATTAATGTCTGCGATTAATGATGATCTGTGCTATTCAACAATTACGGCATCTGATCACTCCGTATTATAGATCAATTTTCTGATCTTGCAAAGTCAGCCCACCAACAATACTTCTGTGAATATACAATAGAACAATAGCCAAGTTGGATTATTAGGGACCAAAACAACCATAATTAAATTGATTATTTCCCGAGTGCCGCCATGATACTGAGTTGACCAGCACAGATCAAGCTTTTGGGATAGTATGACAGCAATGTGCCATGGTGACCAATTTGGAGAAAATATATACCTCAAGGCCTGCCCAAGGTTGCTCTAAAACAATTATGTCTGGCCCAGGCGTAGTATATTTCATTTCCCATTGACATGACATTGTCACTCGACAGTTGCACTAGACTCATGACAAAAAAAGAATTTCTGAACATGTTTCTTTTCATGTACTGCACCTGCGCTACGATATTGATGTATCTGATTGTAGGTGAGCACTTGAGTGACAATGTCCTCACGGCCACTCCTTTTTTGTGCTTGCAATCTGTACTCAAACTACTGAATCAGAATCTAGTTACTTTATTGTGCAGGCTCTGGTAGATGCGTGCATCCTGCATGCTCTAGTGCAGCGAAGCCCTGAAGGCGATTGCAGCGTCAAAAGCAGAGTTCCGCTTACATCTCAAGCCTGGGATGCTATCCTTGTGCCTCCCACTCCCGTAGGAAACTATACTTTCACTGGGCATGGCCTTGCTGTATATATTAAGTAAATACATCGTGAAATGTAGAGTATGGCAGTGGCTTTGTATAGTATTTATGCATGGCACTGAATATATATATGATACACATAGGCAACATGGTACATGTCATTATTGCACATCATTATTGGTTCAACCGTCAGTTGCCGCAACATGTAAGCCACTCTTGTTAATGATTGCACTAAAAAAAATCAATAATATCTTGACATTTGTTTCACTGGTATCTCCAAGTCATAGTAATAAAGAAAATGATGAACCACAAGTCCTGCTTGCCTCCCGGAAGGAGTAGACAAAGTGTGAAGCCCCTGGCAAAATTTGATCAACAGGCTACAGCACATAATCCCTGTCAAGGTACTAAAGAGATATAACTACCACCAGCAAAATTGATCGTCCTTGCCTTTGTGTAGTTCTCAAAATTTTCTTGATGTCCATTTTTTATTCACACCCCTTCTGTTTCAAAATGCATTACACAAATGGTTTGCAGTGAGAAAATGGAATATCTGGGACCGCAATCGCTGCGCTTCGCAGTTTTGCCATCCATATCGTGAACTTCGCAAAAATGGGTCTCCAAATGTTGGACACTTGATTTGGTTGCCATTGTGTGTTTATCTCTCATCAAAACTGGAGGGTCATTTGGTCGAAATTGTGCCTCCCAAATGATCGATCTTTGTCGAGAGGGTCTACCCAATTATCTGTCCTAGTTGGCAAACAGCAGGGCAAGAGGGACCTGTTTTTGTTTTCTACCTTTTCGCTCTCCTAGTAGTCTGGGGGAACTGCTGATGTTTTTTGTCACGGGCCCATGGAACTCTCTCTACATCACATTAAGAGTGAAAAATTGTCCGTAAAAAATTCTCCCCGGGCGTTATGCTTCACAATTTCAGGCAACCGTATACAATGCCCAATGCCCATACAGTTTGCTGCCGAGCAGCCCCATGCAAGCGATGAGCCCTACATGTTGCATCGTTTGTCCACCATGGGTGCTTGTGCCAGGCCAAGATTGTGGATTGTGGCATGTCTTCAGGTCCAGCTCAAGACAGAGTAGCAGGCACAAGAGAGATCATGGATATCAAGCAGGGCGAAGGGAGCTACACAAGATAGCTCGTTGGAGAGGAGAGGGAAAGAGGATGAACAGGGAGCCTGTGAGAATGAGAAGAACATCTTGGGATAGGCATGAGATGGTTGAGTCGGCTGCTAACTCAACGACCTGGATAGATAAGTCCGAACAGATCCTCCCCTCCGAACAGATGTGCCGCCTCCCTCGTCCCCTCGGACCAAATCCGTTGCCTCCTGGAATGGGACCTTGCCGGGGAGGCCTCGCGGACTTCGGCTCCGCTGCGTGGTTCAGCTGCGAGGGCGGAGCATGGGGCCGGATTCACTCCCCACAGCCAGCTACCCTCCCCTCCACACCCCACGCACCTCCACAGACGGCTGAGGGACCAGGTGAAGCGCGGCAAGCCTGCGCGTCCGTCCGCTCCATCTCCGCCACGGACTGCCGCAGCCGGTCCTCACGTCGTACCCCAGCTCCGCACAGTCCTTCATCGCTGCCATGCTGCCGCTGCCGCTACCGCTTTCATCGTGGATGTAGGCGGAGCACTTGCGTGCGCAGTCGGCGCCCACCACCAGCGCAGGGAACTAGGCCGACAAGCAGGACAAGGTGGTGGTGGCATGGGCGCCTCATACCCACCTCCGCCGGCTCGACATCCAGCGGGATGAGCAGCGCGGTGAAGGGGGCATAGCGAAGCACAGCGTGGGGAAGTCACAGGTGGTTTATTCTTTGTTTAGACCGTCAGTCCATTTTAGTCACTTCAACCACACAGGCTAGTCTTCCCTCTTTTATTACCTCATTAGTCTCTAGTCCCTAGTCCTGTAGAACCTAACAATCCTCTGCGAACCGTGAGTCCGTGACATCAACACAAAGTACAGTCTATGGCTTTCTCTGTCTATAAGAGAATGCCAAACTGTCTGTCTATTTTTTGCATAATTTCTTTCAATTAAATTGTGTATGCGCAAATTCCGCAGAAACTTTGGATGTGTAGACCTTTTTGTTATCGTTGAAAAGATGTTAAGAGATCGATACTATTGATTTTATGATAATGAAGCAGAGACATATAGCAAACCATCTTTGGTCTAGTCCCTGCACTACTGCCCACGTATATGCTTTATTTCCTCCTTTTTCTTTGGAGCGTGAGGATGAAGGCCCATGGTACTTGACTCGTGAAGGTGGAACACTCCCTTAGTCTCCAAGATTTAGCCTTTTTCTCCAAGATCAGTTAGCTTCTACTTTGATTGTCTGTTCTTCATAATTAAATGTGATATTTGTATGAAACTACTTACTCGGAGTGCATCGCATTCGCACTTAATATGCCACAAATGGGACGTTTAAATAAACTGATCATAGACATGGTTCTCTAGTTCAACACATGGATACATCTGGCTCTATGATCTGGACTGTGGCCTATACTCGTTCATGGACTGAAAACTCCATGATTTCCCCCCTCCTCTTGTGATCAGCCTGCAACATTTGGGCCGATCCGATGTCTCGATCTGTTCAATATGGCGATGGGTCGCTTGTACCTCTGTTCCACTAGTTCGCTGTACAGGATTGTTGTGAGAACCCGCGGACTGTAGTCAGTATAATGGTATGTCAATCTCATATGCATGTTTGGGTTTGCCGATGCATCCCAATCTCACACTATTACCACTAGTCATTCACTTTGCCTTTATATATTTTTTTCGCATGGGTGTTCTTGTGTGAATGGGTCTACTTGTGTGGATGTTTACAACACAGGATCAAGCAATGCAAGGAATTGAGAAAGATTCACCACTCTTATATCATGCCTCGCTCCCTCATTCAGCAGCCAACGAGGCATGTGCATCTCTGCTACAGGTTTCTACCATATGGTGCTCCTATTTATTTTCCACAAATCTACCGGTTCATATTCCATATACTATGCCTGATTCTTATGAAATAGCATTGTCTTCATTAGGACCCGGGGGTATATACTAAAACCTGATGAACTAAATTAAAGCAAGGCATCTGAGGCTTGCAACCGGTTTTGCTCCATCTTCCTACTTATCTTAATATATGAGAACTGATCCTAAACATTTGGCCAGTCTTCAGCCCAGCTCACTATAAACTACAAAACGATGTGAAGCAACATCGAAACTTCGCTTGTTCGCCATTTATACCTTGAAGGCTTCAATTTACGAATTAGCTTTCACATAGTGATTTTTCTTGTGTTAGTTGTGCTAAACATCTTCCTCAAGCAAGTGAGACAGTAAACTCACAACAAGCAAATGATGGAATTCACAAAAAAAGCAACCAAGCAATTGAGAACTGCCTCGGCCAGGAAGCTGGCGGAGCCATGCCAACCATTTCATGGCAGTTGGGCGCCATCGTTGAGCCACGTTAGCTCGGCACTGTAGTCCACTGTGCCGACCTTGGGGTCCAAAGCCAAAATTAAATCGCACACAGGACGGCAAGCAGGGTGACGGCAAGCCCGTGCTGGACGGTGGCAGCTGGCCATGTCAGGGGCCAGGCAGCGCGATGGAAGATCCCTGCAAGTGGCCGTCAGCCCTCTTCGTTGATTCATGTTGGTCCATAAAGTTAATGTTCAGATTGAAGTTGCCGAACTACCCTTAATTACCATTATTTAGTTCTTTTCAAGTCCAATGGCTAAACACAATTTCATAGGGTCCATTCTACATAGCTAGATCCATGGTAAGTTGGCAACGACCTCTAATCCCATGCTTGCTTGACAAATGCCATCCCTAGCGCCATCCTTAATGCGGTTCAATGTAACTCATTTTGTTTTGCAGATGTAATCACAGTGGAGTCCCTTCCATTACTACTGTACTTTCATCAGATTTTTGAAATAAATCGAGGTAGTAACATGGACATGTTTAAGTCAAAATTTCAAGGGTCATTTTAAGTCAACATTTGGAGACCTATAATTGCGTAGTGCATTGTTTAGAGTCCTGTAGTTGCAATTTTCTCATTTTGAGAAGATCCTTCTGCGCGGCCTGTGAGATCTGGGTTTGATTCAAGGTTTGTTAGAATATTTTAAAGCAATAGGTTTATTTGCCCTTCAATATGAGATGATACAATTTGGTTCTCTAAGGCAGAGGATTCGACCTTAATGAACCTAAATGCATCTTAATGTGCTATGAACAGTTGTCTAGGATGAGGATTAAATTTCATAAAAGTGTTGCTCCTCTAAATCTAGAACAATAAGAGGCACATAGAGTAGCACACATCCTTTCATGTCCCCTAGGTGACTTTTCTATTAAATATTTGGGACTACCTCTTCACTATGATAAGTTGGCTATAGAAGATATCCAACCCATAGTAGACAAGATTTTAAACATGATTGTAGGATGGAGGGGTCTTTAGCTGCTAGAACTGTACTAGTTAGTTCATGTCTAGCCTGCATTCCTGTGTATTTGTTATCTTTCATCATGTTCCCCAAATAGCCACTTAAGTACTCATATGGGAAATTGCTTATGGAATGATACAGAGGAATGCCATAAATATCATTTATCTAATTGGGAGTTGATGTCTATAAGGAAATAATTTGGAGGGTTGGGACTACCTAGTTTAAGAGATCTAAACATTAGTTTGTTAGCTTCTTGGCTAAGAAGATATAATTCTGATAGAGGAAAACTCTAGAAAGGGATTATTAATATGAAACTATTAAACCAAATATTTTCCATACTAAGAATAGGGGTGTGTCAAGTTTCTTTAAAGGTTTTATGCATGCAATACATGCTGCAAAGATAGGGTGGAATAGAGCTAAAATGTACATTTAGGACAAGGGTGTCTGAGGAACTTCACAATTCTTGGCTGAAAATAGTTGAATTAGTTTCTACCATTCAACTACCAAATTAGGAGGATGAGATGGTGTGGCAATTTACCACATCAGGGGCATATTCTTCTCTATCCCTTTATAGGATTATCAATTTTAGAGGTATTAAAACAGTGCTTGTTTCAGCAGTTTGGAAATTCAAAATTCCACCCCTAGTTCAATGTTTTTTGTGGTTAATGATTAATAACAGATCTTTGACTAGAGATAATCTAGTTAAGAGAAGAAAGGTTGATTATGAAAACTGTCTGTTCTATTTAGAAAAAAAAATATTACCCATCGTTTTATCTGAATGCACAGTAGTTAGACAATGTTGGAGTTACATGTCTGATGTAGTTGGTCAACAAATAGGAGAGGATATGTTCTGTGTAGGAAAAATTTAGTTTAGTAACAAGAGGAGTTGTCTTCTAAACAAGATTTCATCTGCTGTCGTATAGTCTATATGAAAGCTTAGAAATGATTTTTGTTTCCAGAGGACAAATTGGAGGAGTATGGAAATACTTCTCTGCATGATTTCTAGGACATTACAAAATTGGATGGTCTTTTCTCTAGAGGACAAAAGGAACATGCTGGTGGAGTACATCAGGGGATCAGAGCTATCCCAGACTCAATGTTGTGGTTGTCAGGTGTGCAACAAGGCACACGCTGAATATGCTGAGACGAGACTTAGCAGATGGTGACTGGAAGATCAATGCAAAGGAAGGAGGTGTCAACAAGCCTGTCCAGATGATGCTTCCATGGTGGAAGGAACTGGAGAATACTCTGAACCGAAGGAAGAAGAACAAGTGGGGCGACCACCTTTAATGATGGTGTCGTTTCTCGGGTTTCTGTTTGAGCTACTCAGGCTTTGTTTAGTTCTATTGAAGTAATGCTCCAAAGTTTTCGGTGTGATGGTGAGCAACCGAGGTAGTCCAGGTGGAATCTTCTAGGCTTGTGGTCTTTTGGTATTAATCAAAAGGCTGGGGCGTCTGCCCTAGTATTCTAAAAAAATGTTATAAATCTAAACATACTTCGTATGCGGTTGTAGGCTTACTGGATTTGAGCATGGATATTTCCAAAGGCAGGGACCGGAGTGGCCGACACGGCGTCAGCTCTGAGCAGGAAGCACAAGGGGCAAGCTTTTAGATAGCACAACTAATTTCTTAGTTGCAATAGCTAGCGTTCCATCGCCCGGTGGTGAATTTTTTACGTGTTCGACCCCATCACTCATTTCATCTGACAATGATGTGATGTCGGTCGTGTAAACTCTCTAACTTCTCCTTAATGAAACATGTGAAGCACACCTTCTCAAAAAAAATTAAGCATAGTGGATATTCAAGACGTGAAGAGGTGCCAAAAAAGTTGTGACACCCTAAACTCTAATATTTGCTATATATATGTATAATATGATTTTCTACATCGACAAGATTGACTAATTTGAATTGATTAACATAAAGAAGTACCACAAGTCCAATATATATATCAAGGAATAGACTAAAGACCTCTGTTCCTTTTTTTTTGCAATTGGGAGCATTAAGAGGTAAGCTGCGGATGCCAAACCTTGTTTTTGTTTCCATGAGACGCCATCATTACCCTAATGGTTCTCAAATTGCTGCGTCATCAGTTAAATGAACATTTTTTGAGAAAAGTAGTAGGAACATGACTTGACACTTGAGCTTTTTAGTTTAGTGTACAATTTGTGGAAGGAACTATTGTAGTTCAACAGCGATAAATGTGAGTTTAGTGGACAATTTGCCGAGATTTGACGGACGTGACAAAGTAGTAAATATATTTCTATCTATATGGGGAAAGCTAACTAGTGACCGACATAAAGGGATGCAGTGTAAATTACACACAATTGACCATGTCAAAAGGTGATGAACATTGTTTAGCGCCCAACTCCAAGATTGGTTAATAGCCTCTCGTTAGCTCGCGATGTTAGTGAATATGCATATGCATCTCACTGGATATGCCTCAAATATCATGGTATGTTTAAAAAAATAATCAAGCTGATCATATACATGTTTTTATAGTTCAACATGTACAAGGATCTGGCTGTGTGCTCCGAAACCGGATCACCCAGTGTGTGGCCCGTCTCCATGCACTGCTCTCTGGAGTCTCTGGCATTTCTCCTTTTGCGAGCAACCTGCAATGATACCACCGCGGCGCCCCCAGGATCTCACTGCAGTGACCCGGTCACTCGCAACTCGGTTGCTCAGCTTCACAGCGCACGTTTGTATTGACGACCAGAGAACACAGACTGTAGTAAGTGTCCGATGGTGTACTAATCTGCTGATACAGTCATCTATTGCAAGTTTGGGTTTCCTGATGCATCTCAATCGGGTCTAGCTCATATCCTATTGCTACTGCTCCAGTAGTCATTTTTCCTGTATATATTTTTTTTGCGTGGATGTTCTTGTGTAATTATGTCTAAAGTGTGGACGTCGATAACACTGCAGGATCAAGAAATTGAGTAGGATTCACCACTTCTACATATGATATATATGATCCCTCGCTGGTTCGCCAGCCAACTATCGAGGCATGTACACTTCTGCTAGCTACAGGCGGTTTCTACTGCACTGTGGTCGTATATATTATTTACGACAAATATCTACCAGAGAGGGAATAACTATTATGACAGAGAGTTAATAACACCAGAAATTTGTTCTCATATTCCACTATTTATCAAATAGAGTACATTATCTTCATTCAGGGTAGTTGCTGAAATTAAAAACCAATAATTAGAATAAAAGTAAAGGCCATAATGTTGATTATAATGACAATTTTAGTTAACACAGTGATTGGGTGCGGTAATGTTTTTTTTCTTTTTGACGAAATAATTGGATGTCATAATGTTGCCGGCCTCTAGAGTTTGTCCTGAGTCAATTTGCTGATGACTGATGTTGAGCTTTTCCGATTGTGTGCTGTAATAACTGAATGTTGTGTCACAAGTACTAGGTGCCACTGTCACAAATACTAGGTCTTACAAAATGTTTATCATTTTGTTAACTACTGGTGAATTTTCTCAGTCACAAACGTCCCATTATGCAGCTCACTGCTTTGATTTTATTGGCTGAAGCAGTGAACTGCTACCATGATCCAGCAAATCTAAGACTCCACTGGTGGCGTCCGTATGGTGTCCAGACATGCGATACGGCCAGAGCCGGCAAGCTCGCCGGACGTCGTGCCATCAGAGGAGCTGACACCGTACGTCCTCACAGTGGTTCGACATCTAGGGAAATGGCTTCGGGTGGGGCACGCCGGTCGCCATTCAGACTGGTACCAGGAGTCCAGGAACGAGATGGACCGCTTGTGGTGACCGTTTACCCGGGGCGTGATGGTTGTGGGGGCATGTATCCTGAAGCGCTCGGCAGGCTCACCGCGGACATAGAGTTCATGGAGGTAGGTAGTAGTGGACATGTGTCCTGATGCACATATGACCGAGAGTGGATTTGTATAGGCTTGAGTTATATAAATCCAAAATTATATTTGGTGAGAATTCAGTAAAGAACACCTCCGTGAAACAACTGATGAATATTTTTTTAGAGAACAGATTTTCCCTGCTTTATTATTGACACAAATCATATCAACACGACGTCTAATTAAGGAGCTGTTTTGCAGCTTTGGCAACCAAACCTGGTCCTGTGTCCAGGCGCTCTGGGGGACGAACCTCCAGAAATCACGCTGAGAGAGCAGGGAGATGCTTAAAAATGTAGGCATGATTTGGAACCCTTCAGTGATGTAGCCATCACCGGTGACAATCACCCGGTGCAGATTTCGGATTCCTGATGCATCCCAATCTCATGCTCTTGTAGTAATACTAGTCTTTTAACTTTGCCTGTAGTTTTGTGCAGGAACTTAAACGTCCGTGTGCAATTGAGTCTACGTACAGAGGAATCAAGCAAGCAATTCAGAAGGATTCTTCACCGCTCTTATACATGACCCCCCACTCATTCGCCAGCCAATGTTAATGAGGCATGTGCATCTATCCCTGGTACGGGAACATGTTTTTACTGCAGTATGGTGCTCCTATTATTAGCACAAGCCTGCACAGATCAGAGAAAATATGATTGAGAGTTAATACTAATGACAGCAGAATATCATCATTAAGGATCTAGAGCTACCAATTTTATTCCAAGTGTATATATGTAAGTTAATCTACGGACTGACAATCCTAAAAAGTAATTTCGCCAGGGTTCACCCTACCTAGCTCACTATATAATACTAAACGATGTGAAGCGCTATCGACACTTCGCCATATACCTTGATGGCCTCAACTTACAAACCTTGAGCTCGGTTCACATAGCAATTTTTATTGTGTTAGTTGCGGCAAATGTTGTCCTGAAGTAAGTGACACTGTAAAATGACATCACAATAAGAGACTTAGCATAACCGAGGACTAGGCATCTCATTATAACTAATTAGTGGGTTTGTGTAATCAGTGTTAGCCTCGACATAGACATCCTAGACCAAGGCTATACAAGTGTCTGCAGTATATACACTAGTAGAGATATGGCTTCTAGTATCGGGTTGGAAACCCTCTATTGTCCCGGTTTCCTAACCGGGATTGCCCAAGCAGGACTAAAGGTCCTCCTTTAGTCCCGGTTACGCCAACCGGGATTAGAGGACAACCTACTGTCACCAACCGGAACAAATAGGCATCCCGAGACTTGCCTCCGGGATAAATTGGTTTGGCCTTTTTCTATTTTGCTATATTTTTATTTGCTTTCATATTTATTTCAAATTAGTTATTTGTGTATGAATTTTACATACAATAATCTAATATACGTTCGTTGAAGCATTTTATACACGAATAAGAAACTAATATATATACACACACACAAAAGCTTAACTAATGTTTTAGTTTACATCGATCCATGCATGCATATATGAAATAATAATTATAAGTGTATCTGTATGAAATAATAATTATAAGTGTATCACATGAAACTTTGTTCTTGGGACTGCGCACATGCTCTATCGTCGTCCTACCGCCAACCCGCCGTCGTGTCACTGGTACTAGGTAAGACTCGGTTAGGGTCATAGTAGAACTCGCCGGTGGGCACCGCGACTTGATCAACAAGAAATCCTGAAATAGCCTCTTGAACTGCTTTAATCTGGTCTTCTCGCATGCACCTTGCCTTTAACCAATCTGCCTGCAATGTGCGTGAATGAATGAAAGTAAGGTATGAATATATATACTATATATACCGAGAAACGTACGTAGTCAACTGTGTTTCGTTACATACTTTGAGTTGTTCTTCTGGAATCCTCTTTCTGAAGGCCATTATGTACTCGCAGACGTAGTATGCGCATAAATTATTCCCTGCTCCTTATTGTAGACACCACTTAACAAGAAAATAAATGATTCATATTATCATGAACCGAAGAAGCATGTTAGTAATTATCATTTTGAGCTAATAATAAAGAAGCATTAAGAGCTATTATATATATACTTACACGCCATGGCCTTACAGTTAGAGGCATGGTCCAAGCCCTACATCGACTTTTGTATTTACCCGTGAGCGTAAGCCAAGCTCTGCATCCACAAGAAGAAAATAATTAATGAATCATTAATTAGCTAGTTGCCATATGCATGTAATAATATATAGAGAGAGAGTTTTATATAATATATATTAATTACTTCTGGATCATATCTATCATATCTTGGTACTCTGTTTGTGGTCCTAACTTGGAGTCCAAGATTATTATGAAACCCCCTTTCAAATCAATGACCAGCAGTATCCAGTGAAAGCTACAGGTAACGATCGATCATTATATAAAGTTAACGTGAGTACAATAAGCCAAAAAAAATGTGCGCAACATGTTAGCACTAACCCGAACAAGTAAGGGAATAGGATTTGTTCCTTGTCCTTGAGGGCTTCCATGAATTTGAACAGATTCTCCTCTGTTTCATATTTCCAATTATCATGGTTAGTGACCGGGTCCTTGAAAATAACATACGGGTCGATGAAACCAAGAGTATTACTCTTCTTGTCTTTCCTCATTTCTTACATCTGGAGTCTGCATACATGTATAGTACAAATATAAGTACTAAATTTTAACATGCATGCAAAAAATACTGATAGTTTGTCACTTACAGACAAAAGCAGCTAACGAGTGATTTGTCGAGAGCTTCCCGCCAAAGCAGATGATGCATGTCTTCGAAATAAATTGGCATTATGCCGTATCCACGGAAGTACCAATGCTCTGGTTTAAATTGAAGCATCAACAGTAATTCTAGCTCATCCACCTTCTCCTTACAAATATTCATGTACCATTGGTTCAAGTTGTTCATCTGTGTGCCCAGTTTGGGCCAGTTCTTTTTGCCTACTAGACTCCTGCCCCTCTTATATGTCCGAAATATATCATGCTCTGCCATAGCTAAAAAAAAGGGGTCTGCTCGCAGAACTGGGAAGGTGTAATCTTTGTTTTGTCTAGGAACTTTATGAGTTGTTCGGGGTCAACTTCTTCCCCACACATAGCTGCAACGACATCATCAATATAGGAAGAAGAGCCATGCCCTTGTGATGGTGGCTGATCATTATGAACAATTAATGGTGGGATAGACTGTTGTTGCATCCCAAGCTGTGGAACCTTTTTCCCTACTTTCTTCTTGGCAATGATTTTCCTTTGCTTACTATAGGACTCGTGTGATGACTTTACGAGTTGCCGTTCATAGTCCATCAATGGTGGGGACTTATTTCTCTGATGCCTTTTGAGCTCAACTTCCTGCACTTGTCTCCTTAGCATCAGATTCTGTATGTGTAACGGCTTCGACGGGTTCTTCAACATCTCTTTTCTCTATGCTCTATCTTCATTAATTTGTGCCCTCGATCTATCATTGTCCTTTTGTAGAGATGCTCTTCCTAATCATGTACCTGCTCGTCTGTAATGGCAGCCTTTCATTTACGACGTGGTGGAGATGGAGATGGAGATGCACCCGTGCCATAGATCGCATCATCATGATCATCTATGACATCATCATCATGATCTGGAGCAACACTATGATGATCTTGGGAATGTAGAACTGGTGGAGACCTACAGTGAATAAATTGATGAGTGCCAATAATATAGCATATATATATAGAATATACTAAAAAGTTTCATATTCTCACCTAGGAGGCTGCGGTGGCGCTGGCGGTACCCTAGCCGTCTCATTGCTGCGAATGATTATGAAGCGCTTGCACCACAGAATGACTCCCTTCCCAGCTTCTCCTAGGGTCTTCTCCCCATCACCTCTAGGAATTTCAAGTTCCACTCCCATATGGCCGTTGATAACTCTATCCACACAGACTCTATAATGTGTAGGGGGAATTGGAGCACCATAGACTCTTGGATCCGTGCTGTTAGGATCCTCTGGAGAGACATAACTGAGCGCCACCATAACTGTGCTATCCCCCTCGGGAATGTGCAGCTCACATGTGGTAAAGTTGACAGTGATGTCATCCACAGGGAAGTGTTCTTGTTCTTCCTCTTGTTGTTGTGCAGTAGGTAACTCAGTGGAAGCGCAACTACTTCTTCACTGAGAGGGGCTAACTCCATGAGGATCTATTGTTGGTTGTTGGAGTCCCATGCTACTCATCTTTAGCTCCACTTGCCGGGCAACCTCCTCTTCGATCTGTATATCCCTCCTCAAATCCCTCTCTTGTTCTCGCTCGCGCAAATGAGCCAACTCCTGCTCTAGCCTGCGTAATCGTGCTGCCTCCTCATCCTTCTTTCATTGGCAGCTTCTATAGGTATCAGCGTCCTGTGGGAAGGTGAGCTTCCATGAAACCATACCTAGGCCTCGTGTTTGCCCAGGGTGCTCAAGATTTTGGAGGGCCTCGGTAAGCTCATTCTTCTGTCAGTTGGCCTTAAACTCACCACGTGCAGCAACATTTATCACCTCAATAAGTTTGGCTGCTATGGGTGCGAGTGCCCCAGTATAGAGCGCTGCCCTGTTTGTGGGTCGAGTTTCCCCCCATGTGCATAAAACCATTGCTTGCAACGGGTGAGTCCAATCAAGTGTTTCTGGAGCAACCCCATTGGCAAGACATTCTTCTTCCATTTTCCCTCACTTTGGAATGGCACTTCTGAAGCCACCTGATCCAGTCCTATGATGGTATTCCTTTTTTTTGCATTCAGCTGGTTCCTTCTTGATACTTCTGCATGGTATTCCGAGGTCTTGTACTCAACAAAAGCTGGCCATTCTTCCTTCAACCTTTCATACTTCGAATCTGGACTGAAATCTGGAGTTACATTCTTCTTGACAAATTTGGCAAATAGGTCCTTCTTCCAGCTTCCAAATAGATCTGCCATCTTCTTAAGTGTCCAGGCTCTAACTAAGTTTGTTTGTTGCTCTGTTAATTCTCATCCACAGCTGTGATTGAGAAGTGACCCTTGTATGATTTAGTTGGACCTCTGACATTTCTGACGCTTGTTACTGCGAAGTCATTTGTCTGGAGGGCTACAAATATATACATATATAAAACCACAAAGGAATTAATGGAATTTGTTATTAATACCATACATACAATTATATACATAAGTTTTTATATTATACCTCCTCAACATTCGATTTGGATCCTCGTGAAGGTTTTACCACACATGATTTGGATCATCCTTATGAAGGTTTGGCTCTAGTGCCTCAAAATCTAATAAATATTGATTGGGGTTGACCTCCGGTTTGGCGGCTTCATTCTGGTTAGGGAGAAGAGTGCATATTGTCCGCCACCCGAGATAAGTGATGCATCAATTCTTCATGATTATAGTTGCCGCTCAGATCCACCATATCTTATGAACTATATATATAAATGAAAATTGTGGATTAGTTAGCTAGCGATATAGCGCGGAGAATGATCAATTAGGGTAGTAGGGCGGAGAACTCGCATTATAATCGAAACTCACTCTATAATAATTTTAAACATAATCAAGATTATAATAATCTGATGAGATCCACCTAGCTATATATCTAGAAAAATCATAATAAATCACAACGATGATCAATTATAATGACAATACTATACAAAATGAATATTATTGCATATATAGACGATGACAGTATATATATATATAGAATCGACGACAAGAATATATACAAAATGAATATGATTGCATACATAGAATCGAACCAAAGCAAACCCTACTCAAAACCTCTTAATCAAGATTATAATAATCTCATGAGATTCACCTAGCTATATATCTAGCAATATCATAATAAATCACGACGATGATCAATACACTTAGAATCGATGACGAGAATATATACAAAATGAATATGATTGCATATATAATTGAACCAAAGCAAACCCTGCTCAAAACCTCTGCCTTAATTACTACCAGTGTCGAGCTACCAGACGGTAGTGGTGGCATGGTGTGGATTGAGCTCGAGGCGGCATCAACGTACGGCTAGAGGGGGTCGACGTCGACGACAACGTATACGAGTTGGGGAAGACGACCGACATCGAGGAGCGGAGAGCGGGGCTGGTGGAGGCCTGGGCTTTTGGGCCGAGGCATGGCTTCTCATCGTGGAGCGTCAGCGTGGGTCGTCCCGGGTCGGCCATCAGCCGCGCGCGTGGTAGAGAGGCCATGCCGGCGTAGAGGACGGCCGGAGCGGCCGCGGCGGCATCGAGGAGGGATGGAGCGGCCACGGTGGCATCGAGGAGGGGTGGAGTGGGTGTGGCGGGGCAGTCGAGGTGGGCCGGGGCCACACTCGAATTGGATTGAGAGGCAGCATCAATCTACATGCACCGAAGCAGAGGAGGCGACATCGATGGTGGAGCGGATCGAGGCTATGTAGATAAGGGCATGTCAGAGCGACTGCGGTGGCATTGAGGGGGCGGGTCAAGGAGCGACCGTGCGGCATAGCATCGGTTAATGGGGCTCAATTAAGCTAAAACTGTTAGACTGCATTTAGCTTTTATAAGTTAATCATATTAAGGCATTTAAATAGCATCAAGATAGTGATAATTCCCATATATTCATGATCGATATAACATAAATAAATGTATAGCAATAACGTCAATAAAATGAACATCTTAACAAAGTAAGAACCATTATCCTTAATATAAATGTGTCAAGGCCGCCCTATCCGTGGGCACAGATGATATATCAATTTAACTTTGCGTAGAGATGTACACTTTCACTATGAGTCATGTTTTACAGTCAAGTGGGTTTATAACTTTCCAAGCCACTACAAAATATATAAAGCCACCTAGGGGTTCATCTAACCAATTAGGGCCGCTAAGGTTTCTGTGCCTATGAATGTAGTATCCCTTCTTCTAGATGGCACACAACTGTAGCCTATACATATATAGACAGGGGTCCAACTACACCCAACCCGGACACACCCCTCTTGCGCCAAATGGTAACCACAAACAAGCTAGAAAAGGTCCCCTAAATGACTAGAGCCAGAGCCGTATAGCCCTCGCAGTTGTATGGGATATCCATGATAAATGACTTACAGACAAGATCTCATACTTGTTAAAAGTCATCGTTATTGTTTATAGCATAAACACACATCATGTTACAGGATCATGACCGGTAGAGCACTAGCATCACTACTACCCAATGCAACCCAAAGGTTCAAGGAATCAGGATATCAAAGCAAATTATAAACTCTTGGTCATCAAAATAAACACATGCAAATGAATTACTATTTACAATGAATAGGTAAGAAGGAGGATCCATGCTATACTTGCCTTGATTCACAAAGTCCTGCTGCTCCTACTGATCTTCAATATAGCCTTGCTCAACAAAACCCTCACCGTCTGAACTCAATATAAACAATCAACACCAAGCAAGCCATACGCATACATACAAGGCAAATAAAGAGCTATTACTAGAACAGTACACCAATCTCATCAAAATAGAATAGAAAGTTTATAAAACTATTCTACACGCTGCTACGATCACACAGACGTCAAATTCACCAAAAATGGAATTATAACGACGAAGATATGAATTTTTAAAGGTTTCCTATAGACTAATAAATGCATTAAATATGAACTCAAAATCTAAATGATATAAATAGCGCCAACAGTGGCACTAACACATAGATTACAAAATTATGAATCTAACGGAATTTGAACGGTCCAAAACGGAGTTAAAATGAGCATTTTACAAGCATTTAAAATCAGTGGCAAAACTACAATTTACTGGAAATGCATTCCGGAAGGAACTACGCTTTCCAAGGTTGAAAACGTAAACTGATCATGTGCAAAGGGCTGGACGTATTTCAATGTATTCCTGGAATTATTTTTCTACAGAAAAACGGCCAAAACACAAAGTGACGTCATGATTACATCATCATAGCTAGCTTTGACGTCACGCAAGCAAGCAAAGTGCCATGGCCGGCGATCAAGAGTTTTGCTGGAGGTCGATGAAAGCAACATGTCCACCTCAATTTGCCACAGGACCAAAACCAACGAAAGAGGAGTCCTTGGCAATCTCACCTGAGAAGGAGATAGAGTCGTAGGCCAGCGGTGGACAACACTTAGCTACCTGAGACGAACGGCAGCATCCTGCGCACGGCGGCGGAACACGATGAGCAACATAGATCAAAAGAAGGGCACCAAGGTGCTCGAGTGATCAAGGTGAAGCCTTAGCGCTATCTTACGATGATGAAGAGATGACAGCTGTGACAAACCAAACTCGACGACGGAGAGCGGCAATGGCGGCTAGGGCTTGGCGACGCTCACTGCTTGTAGGGTTAGAAAGGAGTTGCGGTCGCGGACGCAATGCTTATATAGCCCGAGGGCACGGAACGAGCGACCGAGTGTGGACCAAAAAGACCCGGGCCGGTGCTCTGCTTCCTACTCGAATAGGAGTCGAAGATGGAAGACAAGGTGCAGGCCCCGTTTGTCAGCTGCAGAGAGAGGAAGAGGAGCTACTGGACGCTATGGGCTTTGGCCTTCTAGGCCAAAAACAGCAATAGGCCTCACGGCTAGAAACAGGGAGTGGAGGTCAACGGCCAACAGGCCAAGTTTCCATGCGGCCAGCAAAGAAGAAAGAGAAAGAATTTTCCTTCCTTTTTATTTTCAAACATTTTCACAAATCATTTTCAACAGATTTTGAATACAACTATACATAGAACCAAACAAGTCACCTCCACAGAAAACATGCAGCAGCATGAATGCACAAGCATGTTCCTAACCACGATATATTTTTATTTCACTAAAACATGTATTTTGCCTAAATTAAATGCTCACAAAAGCAAAATAAATCAAATTCTCTATTTTTAAAACAATGCAAAAATTTAGGGTGTTACAATTCTACCCCCTTAAGAGAATCTCGTCCTCGAGATTGGATTAAGCTACTCAAACAACTACGGATAAGCTGCCCTTAGTGCATCCTCAGTTTCCTAAGTTGCCTCAGCCTCTGAATATCGATTCCATTGCACCTTGCACATCTTAATAATCCGGCTTCGGGTAACCTTCTCCGCTGTATCCAAGATCCTTACTGAAAACTTTTCATATGTGAGATCATCCTTAACGGTAAGTTCCTCTAAAGATAGATGCTCCTTCTTAGGCACACACAAACACTTCTTAAGTTGAGATACATAAAACACATCATGCACACTAGACAAACTTTCAGGCAACTCCAACTGATAAGACACTTCACCACATCTTTTTAAAACTTTAAATGGACCAACATACCTTGGTGCAAGTTTCCCTTTTTGGTTAAACCTTTTCACACTTCTCATAGGAGACACCTTCAAGTACACATAATCACCTTCCTTGAATGCCAATTCTCTTCTCCGTGTATCTGCGTAACTCTTTTGACGAGATTGTGCTACCCTCAGGTTCTTCCTAATCACTCTTACTTGTTCTCCTACGTTTCTCAGAACATCTGTCCCAAACAATTGTCTTTCCCCAGTTTGATTCCAAAACAACAGCCTTCTGCATGTACGCCCATACAGAGCTTCAAATGGTGCCATCTTGAGACTCTGTTGCTAACTATTGTTGTACGAGAACTCTGCATAACAAAATTTCTTATCCCAACTTGTACCATACTGCAATGCACAAGCTCTCAACATATCCTCCAAAATGTAATTAATCCTCTCAGTTTGTCCATCAGTCTATAGGTGATATGCTGTACTAAAGTTCAACTTTGTTCCCAAAGAACTATGCATTGCTTTCTAAAAGTGAGATGTGAATTGAGTGCCTCTATCAGACACGATCTTCTTTGGGACACCATGAAAACACACGATTCTTTCCATGTACAGTGTAGCCAACTGAGGTCCAATATAGGTGGTCTTCACAGGCAAAAAGTGAGCTACCTTAGTTAGTCGATCAATTCTTACCTAGATAGAATCATATCCTCTCTTAGTACGAGGTAGTCCTATTATAAAATCCATACCAACTTCTTCCCACTTCCACTCAGGTATCTTCATTGGTTGCAATAATCAAGCTGGCCTCTAATGTTCAGCTTTCACATGTTGACATGTATCACACAAGGCAACATACTCAGCTACATCTTTCTTTAAACGAACCCACCAATACTTTTCTTTTAGATCCAAATGCATCTTGGTATTTCTGGGGTGAATAAAATAAGCAGATTCATGAGCTTCACGTAGAATTGCCTGACGAGTAGCTTTCACCGCAGGAACACATACCAATTGCCATACCATAAGGTACTCTCTTCATCAATGCGGAATCTGGGTGCCTTCCCTTCCACTAACTTCTTTGCTATATACTTTAGATCCTCATCCTCCAACTGACCCTTGCGAATTTCTTCCTCTAAGGTAGGTGTCACCTCTATCTCCATAGCATTAGTAACAAGAGTAAGGTTCAAAAGAGCAAACTCTACACACAACTTATCAGATTCGGGTGTCGCCCAAAGCTCATTAGCATGCTTCTTTCTACTAAGTGCATCGGCCATGACATTTGCGTTTCCAGTATGATAATACATATCAAAATCATAATCATTTAATAGTTCCAACCAACGACGCTATCTCATGTTTAAGTCAGACTGGGTAAAGATGTACTTCAAACTCTTATGGTCAGTAAAGATATCAATCTTGTGCCCAATCAGATAGTGTCACTAAATCTTCAAAGCATGAACCACAGCTGCTAATTCTAGATCATGAGTAGGATAATTTAGCTCATGTTTCCTCAACTGCCTCGAAGCATAAGCAACAACTCTACCTTCTTGCATAAGAACACACCCTAATCCTAGGCGAGATGCATCACAATAGATAGAGAACTTCTTGCTTAGATCTGGCAATACCAAAATTGGAGTTGTTGTCAATCTCTTCTTGAATTCTTCAAAGCTAGCTTGACACGCATCGGACCACACAAATTTGGCATTCTTCTCTAGTAAGGCTGTCATTAGCTTAGCAAGTCTGGAGAAACCTTCAATGAACCTCCTGTAGTAACCAGCCAAACCAAGAAAACTGTGAATCTCGCTGACATCTGTAGGTGGCTTCCAATCCAGCACATCTTTCACCTTGCTTGGATCAACTGCTATCCCACCATTAGAAACAACATGGCTATGGAAAGAGACTTCCTCCAACCAGAATTCACACTTGCTTTTCTTAGCATAAAGTTTGTGCTCTCTAAGCTCCTGCAAGACTAACCTCAAGTGTTCTACATGTTCTTCCTTAGTCTTGGAGAATACCAAAATATCATCAATAAAAACCACCACGAACTTATCCAGATACTCCATAAACACCTTGTGCATCATGTACATAAAGTAGGCAGGTGCATTGGTCAACCCAAAGGACATAACTGTATACTCATACAACCTATACCTGGTAGTGAATGCCATCTTCAGGATATCTGAGCTCCGAATCTTTAACTGATGATAACCTGACGCAAATCAATCTTCGAGAACACACAAGCACCTCTCAACTGATCAAACAAATCATCAATCCTGGGCAATGGATACTTGTTCTTGACTGTAACCTCATTGAGAGAGCGATAATCCACACACATTTGCTGAGTTCCATCCTTCTTATCAACAAAGATCACAGGAGAACCCTAAGGAGATGCACTAGGATGAATGAAACCTTTTTCCTCCAATTCCTTTAACTGTTTCTTAAGTTCTTCCAGTTCATTAACCCCCATTCTATATGGACACTTAGCTATAGGTGCAGTGCCAGGTAATAACTCAATAATAAATTCAATGTCGTGGTCAGGTGGCGTACCTGGCAAGTCATCTGGAAACACATCTGGGAATTCCTCCATAACATGATCCTGAGGGTTTGCATCATCATTATGCCGATTCAATGTAGCAGTAGGAGGCGTTTGCACTGTGACAGCCACACTAACTCGATCTCCCTTTGGTGAAGTTAGTTCTACAACCCTCTCTTTACACTTTATCACTGCTTGGTGAGCTTCCATCCAATCCAATCCTAGATTTAAATCAATACTGGATGCATTCAGCACAACAGGACTGACTGAAAAGTCTACCTCCCTTAAGTGAAGTTTGGCTAAGGGGCAGTAGCAAGTGGCTGGTATGGCAACCCCCCGGTGAATTTACTACCATTTGATTCTTCATGGCTACAACTAGTATGCTATGATTTCTAACAAATGCTTGCAAGATAAAGGAATATGAATCTCGAGAATCAAAAAGTACTATAGCAGAGATAGAGTTGATGTTGAACGTACCCAGCATAACCTCTGGCGCCTCCTGAGTTGTATCAGTGGACACATGATGAACCTTCCCATACTGTAGAGGCTTTTGATTGCCATTCTGCCACTGAGGAGTCTACTGATTCATCTTATTATCTGGACAGTTGAAAGACATGTGTCCCTCCTCCCCACATACGAAACACTTGGTGGGCATATTGGGGGCCATTATTCTTTAGAGGAGTGTTATTAGGAGCAGTGAGACATGGAGCCTGGTTGTTATTGTGACGCTGCTGATAATGTGAGCGTTGATTTCCATTCCAGTTCTGCTGGTTCTGACCATGGTTCTACTGACTAACTGGTCCTTGGTACTTCTGCTTGAAACCTTGGTGATAGTTAGACCGGAAACGTGAATTATTTCCAGAGCCCTGTCCATTCATCTTCCTTTTCTTATCCTGTGCTAGACGTTCGTTGTCTAACACAATAGCACTCTGCAGTAGCTGTTCGAAAGTAGCATACGTGTTGTCCTTCAGCTGCAGCCTGAGGTCATAGTATATGCCATTAAGGAAATGACGCCGCTTGTGAGCATCCTCTCGGACTTCATTGGGAGCATAGCGAGCCAGCTACTCGATCTTAGCATGGTACTCACTCATAGTCAAAGAGCCCATTTTGAGATTCCTGAATTCATCCTGTTTCTGCTCCATGAGACCCTCCGGAATGTGACGAGCTTTGAAGTCCCTCTAAAAAGTTGCCCAAGTAATGGCAGATGCATTGTTGCGACGACCAGCTTGGTAAGACTCCCACCAAACATGAGCAGCTCCCTGAAGTTGCCCAAAAGCATACAACACTTTTTCAGCATCATTGCATTGTCCGAGGTTCAGCTGTTTCTCTACAGCACGCAGCCAATCTTCTGCGTCCATCGGATCGGTAGTATGAGTGAACACAGGAGAAAGTCCATGTGTTTGTCCATTGGTGGTTGAGCATATGGTAGCCCTCCTACTTGCATGGTCTACACAAACTGGGTCATAGCCTGCATCATCTGCATTTGGGTCTCCCTTTGCTCCTCATTGGTTACATGTTGATTTCTAGCACCACGGCCCCTACCACAATTACCTCTTCCACCACGAGCAGCCACCTGTAATCCAACACAAAAATCAAAGCTTAGAGATTATTCATGATGCAAATCACTTATATAAAAACAAGGATTGCAAATCTAAAAGTTTTTAGGCGAGCTTTAATTTCAATGGTGCAGTAAATAAGTCATATCTCGAGTCCCAAGTGTCAAATAGAATTTCTATACATGATTGGAAAGATTCAGAAATTCTCTACAACTTTTGTTCAGTTCATATCATCAGATTATATCATCTAAGCCGTCGAATTAAACAAACAACAGAAACTGCTCAGAAATTCCAGACAGCACTGAACGCCAGATTGCGGCAGGCATAACTTCCAACTCAGAAAAGATATTGACATGACTCTTGCTAGATTAGAAAGATAATAAAGTCTAGTTCACCCAGAAAATAATTCATAACCATTGGACAAACAGATTTAGAGATATAGCTGATAAACCACAGGCTGCTCAGAAGACAGCAATGATAGAGACACGATAAACCAACCCAAACTTAATTTATTTAAACTTTAACCTTAATACCCTTAACTAAGGAACTTGCAGACATGCCCACAAAGGTCCAGCACTCACATAAAAATCCAAATCATTCATATTACATAATTATAAATCATCAAGCACTCAAGGTTCACAACCACCATAAATGACCCAACTAGACTTGACTCACGATACTACTAACGCTTTTATTACATAAGGGCTTCATAAACCTATGGTGCACTGTTATTCTTGGGAGGTTCCTTGATCTTCTCATAAATCTTGGGAAGACCAAGCTAGGCACGGAGGCGATCTATCTCAGCGCTTTGAGTCGCGTTGAGCAACCTCTCATATAGAAGCTCATGCTCCAAAGACTCCATCTAGGTGACCAACTTTTCAACCAGCACTGTTGTTGCTTCAAGAATCTTTGATTGAGGGGTCGGTGGAGTGACATCAATAGCATCTATGAACCAAGTTGCTTGCTTCAACACATAGTATGAATAATGCGTGAGTACATCATCATGGAAGCCTTCGTGGTGCTCTCCAAGGTAGTGGACAAGCGCATTGTACGCCGCATCTTCCATGCTTTGTTCTGTAGTATCTCGCTCCACTAGAACATAGTGGAATGTTGGCCCCTTTTTAGGGTCCACTGTGCTTCATGTATCACTCCTGGGATCAGTAGGTGATACGCACAATTGACACAAAATTGATATCAAAGACCATACTTTTATTAATCTAGGAAAAATATGTTACAAAGTTCATATGTCTTTACATAGCTTGGGCCATTGGCCTATATATCAAAGTTTCTACTACAGTGGTCCTATGATGTTGTGGTTCCATTTCTACAGGCAACTTGGAGTGTGGATGTAACCCTAGCCTTATGCGTACTTTCGTGTCCTAGTCATGGTAGTCTTCGAGTGGCTCCTTTAGCTACACGGCTCCGTCTTCTGATATGATCCAGTTGTCCTATCCTCATAGTATTCTTCAGTAGCTTCATCCTCGTGTGCTCATCTGTACGTAGCCTTACTCCTAAAAACATAGAATAGAGGGGATTGAGTACATAATGTACTCAGCAAGCCCTAACTTTGGGTGGAGAGAGATGGAAAGGCTTTATGTAGAGTTGGTTAGTGGTAAAGGTAGTAGAGTAAGTATAAAAGATAGGTTGGGCCCTGGTAGGGTATTACCATCCTCATTGGTTCCCAGGTTAATTATAGGTTATCTTTTCATAAAACAATCTTATCAGATCATTATAGTTGTCAAAGCCTAATCATTTGTGACCTCATCCCAGAGGTTGCCCATTACCAAGGACGTGGCTATTTGAATAGGATTAGTAAACTCTGCAGAGGTGTACAATTTTCCCCACATGATAGGCGTAGTCGGAACCTAGGCCACAGGCTCGACAGGCCTAACGAGACCTCGTACTCGAGAGGGCGCCACCTTAGATTTTCATATATTTCCACCATGGACTACTCAGGGATCGGAACCCACAAGCATCAGGATGATCACACAGCATCCTAGATTATTGAGTGGTTGGATGATCACATAGCATCTAAATTAAATAAAAAGGGTGCTCGCACACGGCACAACAATAAATTTTACATGGAAGACCACATAGCAACCATGCCGATCAGACCATGGTAGATCACACAGCAGTCGTGTCTTCTCCTGTTAGCCCGTTGCCACTCCGGCCTCCTAGTGGAAATTATACTTCTATCTAACGGGGTGTGAGATCAAGTCTACCCATATAGACATGTGGCTGTACGGAAATTCTGGCTAGGCGAGATGGAAAATGAACTAGTCGTTATGTGACCGAGGCGAGTATCTCCCACAGGATCCCACACAGGCTATCCTGCCAAGGTAACTCATACCACATGAATTACCCCCACTTGCCCGGGTTTAGTCCAATTTTACCAATTTAAGTTCCATAGTTATTATCGTCAAATTATATTTCATCAAGGTAACCAATACATATTATTATAAGCAATTCATAATTCATCATAGTTCAACATTAATCCATGAATGTGAATATAAGGAACATATATATTAAGATTTGTAATTGGTAAGGTATGGTGGGTTTATGATGGAGGCTAGCAAATGTAGAGGTAGTGGAAGGGAATAATTAAGGGAATGGTAATATAGGAAAGGTAGAAATTAGGACTTGCCTCTATTCGATGACGAGCACATCCGAGGTTTCGATTCCGATGCTTCTGGCTCCTTCATCCTTGTGTAGTGGTTCTTCTGGGGTCCATTGGGTTCTCCATGTATTCTATCTTACGCTTGTCTCTAGCGCTGGCGCCAAAAAGGGAAACAAGCAAGACATACAACACAACCATAACAATCAAGATAGACATCATATACAGATTGTTGGTTAAGCCTATCATTACTATATGAACCTGAAAAGAGGAAGCCTGACCAAGTCATCATATATGGCTTGATCGGCTTTCTTTACAGGTCCACAGGGTTAGCGATATATACGCTCATGCATATGTACATGCCTTGGGTTAGTGAGGTGAGAGGAGGGTGGAAGATTAGGTTAGCCATACATAGGCGTATACCTGAGTGTATATATTTATGCACCAGGCATATCCTTGTATGTGAGGATATCTGTTTAAGTTATAAAAAGGAAAACAAACAACTAGAATTTAAAAAGGCACCAAATAATGAGACAAAATGTATGAATAATTAGAGCTTGAACTTAGAAGAGTTTTGGTGGAAGAATAAGTTGTTTCAAATTTAGGGTGGAGAAGATATGATCTATCAAGGATTCGATAGGAATTACTATATGGAATATAAATCTGGGAATTAGTAACTGCAAACGAAGTGGAACTGCATGGGTAGGATCTAGAGTGTACCTAGTTTATTTAGATATTTTCTGGGAATTTTTCTATACCTAGAAAATAGTTTTCGACTCCTCCGTGTACGTTTCCCAGGTACGCTTCAGCAGTGCTGACGGCATTGTTCCTGTAGACCATAACACCAATCTGTAGGCTTGCCTTCTCTCTCTTTATTTCACATGAGCTGAGTTCATCGAAAATAGGAGAGGAAGATTGGTTCATGACCGGTAGGGACCACCAGGCGGTTCGTGGCCGAAGCATTCAGTTGTCGTTGTTGCTCGTCCACTCATTCGGCTCGCGGTCCAGGAGGTGATGCACAGCACAACGTCGGCCAACAGTGGCCTCTTCTCCGGCGAGCTGTCGAGTGGTGCGCTGCTCGGTGAGTAAAGAGAGTGGGAAATGGAGGGCAGAGCGGCGAGCAGCAGTGACGTCCGGTGGCTTCAAGCGAGCGGCGGCCAGCGATGTTCGGAGCGGCCGAGGGAGTAGAGCAGCGGGACGCCGGCCGTGTGGCTCCAACGGCCTAGGCCGTGCGGGTGAGGGCGCACGGTGAGCTAGCAGGCCAGGGCAATGGTTCACGGTGGGCGCGTCTCTGATGATGACCTACGATAACTGGGCGGCGGCAGTGCCGGCCATGGCTCCAGCTCGGTCCGCGGCTGGGCGGCGGCAGTGCCGACCATGGCTCCTGTGCGGCGGCCTTCTGTGGCTGGGCGGCGGCGGTGCCGACCATGGCTCCGGTGGGGCTCCGAGGCCTTCAAGGTTCTGGCAACATCGTGCAACGCTCGGTTCCGAGGCGGTGCCGCAGCCGAGTACGGCAACAGCTCCTTCGGCGTTCTCGCAGACCATGGCGTCATTGGCGTTCGTGGTGACCACGGCGGCGTGCCGGCGGCTTCAGCAAATCGAGTAGGCGTGGTTTGCGATGTCCTCGGCGCTATGAGCTTCGAGGCTACCCGCGGCGGTGCTCGACTCCAGCCAAAGCAGTGAGAAGACAGCCCATCAGCACGATGGCAGTACGGCGGAGGTAGAGGTACTTGTCCTCTACGCAGACCTCGGCACTGACTGCTCCGAGCTCGAGCTTTGTGGTGCCTCCTCGATTGCGGCCATGGCGATTTATAGCCGATGGTAGGTCGGTGCTGCACCGTAAGACGGTTACCATTTCAAAATATCCCGGCGTTCCTGAGCAAGCAGTGGTGGTGCTCGACGAGAACACACAGAGGCGGTTGCGGAGATTTTTACCGGCGACGACGCAGAGCTGCAATGTCTACGTAAAGCACAGTAGAGCACAGCGTGCGTGAGCAACTAACGGGAATCGCGGGGAGGGCGCCAGGAAGGCAGGAAGACGATACAGCGTCGCCGTGCTGTTGCATCCATCCTACAGCCGGTGGCCTTACCGTGCTTCACTTGCTCGAATGTGGTGGCAGCGGCGCCCAGCATATTCGTTGCACTCAGCTAACGTGAAGGAGATAACGACCGTGACGATAGCTGACAGGGAACAAGGTTGGTTCCGCACAGTAGTGTCAGCGGCCATGGCGACCTCGTCACAAAAAGTCAGCGGAGAGCCAGTTGTTGTCGAAATGACGGCGTCCGCGGCGCACGCGGAGTCGACGCGGCGCCGCGGTAACGCTGCTCGACGTGCTCAGGTTCTGGGCCTGAGCGGCTGCCTGTGTGCGCTGCTCGTCCTGGGCTGCTGGCCGTTGGCCAATACTAGAGGGATGAGGGCTACGGCCCGTCTATACGAAGAACGAGTTTGTATTCCCAGAATGCAATGTACGGAATATATATGTGTATATGTATGTTCAAGGAATGTGTACGTATATACTTGAGAAAGCAACGTGTATGTGGATAGGCCGGGCCAACAGGCTTTGGTGCCATACGTGCACGGAGTAGGCTTATAATAGGATTCCAGAAATAAATGAACTAGGCACAATGAGAGCAACTTGAATGTGAGATTGAAGGGATATTGAGGTGAAATAATCTTGGTAAATCAGGGAGGGGATCAGGGATATGTTTGGTGGAGGATGACAAGGAAAATATTATTTAGTGCCAAAATAAATTTTAGAGAAACAAACATGCAAGCAAGCAACCAAACATGCAACAACCTAAATTCTATATGTTGGGTTTTGATGCAAGGTTTATGAAAACTATTTTATTTATAAAAGGTTTGTTTTGTACCAAATAAACTAATCAAGATATAATTTGTTGGAAAGTTTTAAAAAGTTTAAATTTTTAGTGGATATTATAATGACACAAAAACACGGGTGTTACGTGGAAGGTCTGCATCTTGTAGATCTTCGTGATAGGATCTAGAGACTTGACTTTCAGCTCGGTATCCTAGTATGAATTCCTCATAGGATGTCTTTTCTCCACACAGCGGTACTCCAGCATGGCTTGCCATTCCTGGTGATAACATGCTAGCGTCTTCCGCAGGAAATTATTGAAGAAGGCATCATTCTTAGGGCTCTTGAATTGTGTCACATGTGTCCAACCCAAACGTAAGGGGCCAACCGGGATCGCTTCTTTTTCGTCCTTGCTGGTACAGTCCCGAACTGTGTCATCCCCCCTAGGCTCCATGGGCTTGTACAGTATATGATACTCAGCAGCAGTTATGCAGGGTTTAGGAGGCATCTACAAGATTTAGACATAGATTAGAGTGGAGTCAAGAATTTTCACAATAGAGTAAGCATAAGAGCATAAAAATTGAGCAAATAACAAGGCTAAGGTTGAGAAGCATGAATCTAGTGAACCAAAGGAGACTAAAAACGACCATTCTACCTAGACTTGCGTCCTACAGTCGACACGGCTCTGATACCAATTTATCACACTCCATTTTTAAGGATAAAAATAGAATGTATAAAAGTGCCTTATATGCGCCCTAGGAACCAGTCGCATATATAAGATGACAAATTATAAAGTATCATCACCTTGTTTATTATATAACGAATAAATTTTCATCATAGAGTCTTGCGCATAAATAAATAAATAAGAAAACTGCCTTGCGGAAGCTGCAACACAGGGATACGTCAACTGGTGAACACCAAGCCTAATACTCATCACGATAGCTCTCATTCCAACCTTCATCTGATACCCATCCAGGATTTTTTAAAATTAAAAGTAAAATAAACGTAAGTACATAACCGTACTCAACAAGCATAGCATGGGTTAATGAGGCTCAATTAAGCTGACACTGTTAGACTACATTTAGATTTTATAAGTTAATCATATTGAGACATTTAAGTAGCATCAAGGTAGTGATAATTCCCATATATTCATGATCGATATAACATAAATAAATGTATAGCAATAACGTCAATAAAATGAACATCTTAATAAAGTAAGAACCATTATCCTTAATATAAATGTGTCAAGGCCGCCCTATCTGTGGGCATGGACGATATATCGATTTAACTCTGCGCAAAGATGTATATTTTCACTACGAGTCATGTTTGCAGTCGAGTGGGTTTATAACCCTCCAAGCCACTGCAAAATATATAAAGCACCTAGGGGTTCGTCTGACCAGTTAGGGCCACTAAGGTTTCTACGCCTACGAATGTAGTATCCCCCTTCTAGATGGCACGCAACCGCAGCCTATACACATATAGACAGGGGTCCAACTACACCCAACCCGGACACACCCCTCTTATGCCAAATGTTAACCATTAACAAGCTAGAAAAGGTCCCCTAAATGACTAGAGCCAGAGCCATATAGCCCTCGCAGTTATACGGGATATCCATGATAAATCACTTACAGATAAGATCTCATACTTGTTAAAAGTCATCGTTATCGTTTATAGCGTAAACACACATCATGTTATAGGATCATGACCGGTAGAGCACTAGCACCACTACTACCCAATACAACCCAAAGGTTCAATGAATCAGGATATCAAAGCTAATTATAAACGCCAGGTCATCAAAATAAATACATACAAATGAATTATTATTTATAGTGAACAGATAACAAAGAGGATCCATGCTATACTTGCCTTGATTCACAAAGTCCTGCTGCTCCTGTTGATCTTCAATATAGCCTTGCTCAACAAAACCCTCATCGTCTGAACTCGATATAAACAATCAACGCCAAGCAAGCCATATGCATACATACAAGGCAAACAAAGAGCTATTATTAGAATAGTACACCAATCTCATCAAAACAGAATAAAAATTTTATTAAACTATTCTACTCGCTGCTACGATCACACAGACGTCAAATTCACCGAAAACGGAATTATAACAAGGAAGATATGAATTTCAAAAGGTTTCCTATAGACTAATAAATGCATTAAATATGAACTCAAAATCTAAATGATATAAACAGTACCAATAGTGGCACTAACACGTAGATTACGAAATTATGAATCTAACGGAATTTAAATAGGCCAAAATGGAGTTAAAATGAGCATTTTACGAGCATTTGAAATCAGTGGCAAAACTATAATTTACTGAAAACGCATTCTGGAAGGAACTACGCTTTCCAAGGTTGAAAACATAAACTGATCATGTGCAAAGGGCTAGACGTATTTCAATGTATTCTTGGAATTATTTTTTGCAGAAAAACGACCAAAACACAAAGTGACATCATGATTACATCATCATAGCTAGCTTTGACGTCACGCAAGCAAGCAAAGTGCCATGGCCAGCGATCAAGAGTTTTGCTGGAGGTCGATGAAAGCAACATGTCCACCTCAATTTGCCACAGGACCAAAACTAACGGAAGAGGAGTCCTTGGCAATCTCACCTGAGAAGGAGATAGAGTCGTAGGCCAGCGGTGGACAGCACTCAGCTACCTGAGATGAACGGCGGCGGAACACGATGAGCAACATAAATCAAAATAAGGGCACCGAGGTGCTCGAGTGATCAAGGTGAAGCCTTAGTGCTATCTTACGATGACGAAGAGATGACGGTTGTGACAAACCGAACTCGACGACGGAGAGCGGCAATGGCGGCTAGGGCTTGGGCTTGGCGGAGCTCGCTGCTTCTAGCACGCGTGAAGCCGAAGGCGGCGCTAGAGTCTAGGGTTAGAAAGGAGTTGCGGTCGCGGACGAAATGCTTATATAGCCCGAGGGCGTGGAATGAGTGACCGAGCGTGGACCAAAAAGACCCGGGCCGATGCTCTGCTTCCTACTCGAACACGAGTCAGAGATGGAAGACAAGGTGCGGGCCCCGTTCATCAGCTACGGAGAGAGGAAGAGCAGCTGCTGGACGCTATGGGCTTTGGCCTTCTGGCCCAAGAACAGCAACAGGCCTCATGGCTAGAAACAGGGAGTGGAGGTCAACGGCCAACAGGCCAAGTTACCATGCGGCCAGCAAAGAAGAAAGAGAAAGAATTTTCCTTCCTTTTTATTTTCAAACATTTTCACAAATCATTTTCAACAGATTTTGAATACAACTATACATAGAACCAAAACAAGTCACCTCTACAGAAAACATGCAGCAGCATGAATGCACAAGCATGTTTCTAACCATGATATATTTTTATTTCACTAAAACATGTATTTTTCCTAAATTAAATGCTCACAAAAGTAAAATAAATCAAATTCTGTATTTTTAAAACAATGCAAAAATTTAGTGTGTTACATCCCTTCCCAAATACTACATGTACATCCTTCACCATATCAAATACAGCCTTGCCACTACGAATGTGAGGCTTCGATCGATGATCTGCCTTACCTTTGTAATGCTTGCCTTTCTTTCTTACGGCATGAGTCATTGGAAGGAAACGACGGTAGCCCAAGTACATGATCTTTCGACATTTCTTCAAGAATACACCTCTAATGTCATCAAAACAATTTGTGCATGCATTATATCCCTTGTTTGACTGTCCTGAAAGATTACTAAGAGCCGACCAGTCATTGATTGTAACAGACAACAACGCTCGCAGGTTAAAGTGTTCATGTATGTACTCATCCCACACACGTACACCTTTGATCTTCCATAACTCCAGAAGTTCGTCAACTAATGGCCTCAGGTACACATCAATGTTGTTGCTAGGTTGCTTTGGTCCTTGGATGAGTGCTGGCATCATAATGAACTTTTGCTTCATGCACAGCCATGGTGGAAGGTTGTAGATACATAGATTTACGGGCCAAGTGCCATGACCGCTGCTCTGCTCCCTGAAAGGATTCATGCCGTCCGTACTCAAAGCAAACCTTAGGTTTCTTGCATCCTCTACAAACTCGAGGAACTCTATGTCGATTGCTCTCCACTAGGATCCATCAGCGGGTGTCTTATCATATTGTCTACCTTACGGTCTTCTTTGTGCCAACGCAGCAACTTTGCATGATCTTTGTTTCTAAACAAACGTTTCAAGCATGGTATTATAGGAGCATACCACATCACCTTAGCAGGGATTCTCTTTTTGGGACATTGTTCGTTGGGGTCTCCCCCCTCAACTTCACCAGGGTCATCTCGCTTGATCTTATACCGTGATGCATGGCATACCAAACATTCATCCAGTGTCTCCAACTCCTTGCTGCGGTAGAGGATGCAATCATTAGGGCACGCATCTATCTTCTGGATTTCTAATCCCAGAGGGCAAAGGATTTGTTTTGCCTCATGTATCATGGTGGGCAACTCATTATTCTTCAGAAGCATCTTCTTTTGGATAGTCAACAACTCTCCAAAGCCCTTGTCTGAGACACCATTCTTTGCCTTCTATTTTAGCAATTCTAGTGCGGTACCAAACTTTTTATGCCCCTCTTCACATGTCGAGTATAACAATGTCTTGTGATCCTCAAGCATGCGGTCAAACTTTTTCTTCTCCTTTTTGAGTTCACAGTCTCTCTGTGCATCACGGATGGCCTGACCAAGTTCGTCAGGCATCTGATCTTCTGCTACTAGATCTTCTTCCTGTTCTCCCATTGCGGTGTCACCAAAGGCATCAGTGTATTCAGTGAAGCCATGAATAATATTGTTGTCATCCCCTTCTTCTTCTTCGTCTTCTTCCATCATAACACTGCGTTCTCCGTGCTTAGTCCAACAAATATAGTTTGGCATGAAACCCCACCAAAACAGGTGTTCTTGAAGCACCTTTGAGCAACAATAATCCCTCTCGTTCCTACATGTGACACATGGGCCTGATATAAAACCATTCTGCATGTTTGCCCTGGCCACACTTAGGAAACCATGCACGCCTGTCATGAACTGTAAGGAGCAGCGGTCAGAGTTGTACATCCATTGTCGATTCATCTACATTACATGACACATACACACCACATCAAAAGAGATCCAAAATTATAGTCTCCATCATTCAACACGATTACACTAAAAACATGATCTTATTCCATCCTACATACAAATGTGCACAACCACAAGTATCACTAAATAAAGTAATAAACCTATAATGCACTTCAACAGAAAAAGGATTTCACGACCAATTCCAACTAAAACAGACAGATCATCAATGGGCTTCGCCTCCTTGGTCACTTCCTTATTATTATCCACACCGCCAGCATCATCGTAAGGTGAGATAGTCGCCTCCTTCTTATGTTGGCTCCCTACCACATCATCATCCACACCTGCACTCTCATCTGTCGCTAATGCCACCTACTCCACAAGATACTCTTTAACACGAGTCTCATACACTTCCTCCCAGTATCATCCCTTTCATGATCCTATGCCATCCCACTAAAAATACACCAACATAAATGAGAAGACTGTTAATTAACCGAAATCATCATGATCAATGGCTCCAAGACATAAAATAAGTAACATGACAAAATAAACAACTCATGTTGCAATCCGGACATGTGTAGAAGATACGACCATTGTTTGCACCCTTCTTCCTCACTCGGTACTCCTCCATAGTCTTCTTCTTACACTTGCCGCACGGAACGAGCAGGAGGTCCGGCCTCAATCGCCTAGGTTGATGTGAGCCCGAGGAATCGGCCGAAGCGGTCGCCATATACTCTATAAACTCATTTTCACCAACTACTATAAATTTCTAATTTATGAATATATAAATTTATGCCACCATGCATTGTTGACACTAGGAATCAAAATATTGAAGCTAGTTTTCATGAACTACTATAGCTTTCTTCATCCAACTATGCAACTATCAAGCAATTTTGAGCTCAAAGGGAATACAAATCAAGAAACATCACTATTTGTCTTCCATTCTATAAAAACCACAAATCCTCCTATTCTAGACCACGAAATGAGAAATGATGTGGATGAATCATAAGAGGATGAAGTTTCTAACCTTTACAACCGAAAAAAAGGAGGGGGAGTAGATGAAAATCACAGATGGCCGAAGAGGATGAAGAAGACGCGCCGGCGACGAGCAAGAACCGAGAGCACGCAAATGGCTCGGGTTGGGGGAGAAAGAAGGGTGGTATTTATGCCGTGACTTGTAGTCCTGGGTTGAATCTAGAACCCAGACTATAGGTCAACCTATAGTCGCGGGTGGTGCCACAACCCAGGGTAAATTCAATAGTCCCGGCTGTCAGCTGTAGCCGGGACTAGAGTTCAACCGGGACTAACCTAACATCACCTATCACCGGGCTGCAAAAGCTGCCTCCAGAGCCGTTGGGGAGGGGGGCTTTAGTCCCAGTTTGTTAGACAAACCTGGATTACTGAGGTTTTTAGTCCCGGGCCAAAAAATGGCCGGACCAAAAAATGGCCGGGACTAAAGCTCTGATTTAAAAGCTATTTCTCTATTAGTGATAAGTCCTTGATTCAGGACTATATATATTTTAAGGGTTAGGCAACCGCCTTCTGGAGACAGTTTTGTTGGGGCGGTTAGCCGCCCCTAAAGACTCTGAGAGTAGTGCCTTCTTAATTTTTATCCATTAATGAAGAGGAGGCCATAGATCTACTCGCATCCTCAGTGGAAAGCTCCACATATCCATAATTTTAGCACCAGAGTGGTTATTTTTCTAACATGATATCATTAATGGACAAGTTCAGTAGCATACATGATTTTTTCTGAAGTCAACTACCCTTTCAGGAAAGCCCATCTGGTCAATGTCAATATATTTTCAGCCGGATATACGTTTCTATAGTTGAACACGCACAAGGACCCGGTCTATGGCCCGTCCGAGTGCACATCTCTATGCATGGAGTTAGGGCACACTTAAATCCTCCCAAAATACTGCTTCTGCCACTTCCTGAACTCTCTAGGTTTCCCCACTTCGCTTGGGAGCAACTGGCAACGTTACGGCCGTGCATGGCACCCCTCGAGGTGTCACCCCTGTTCAGCTAGTGTGGTGACGGGGTCGTTTGCAGCTATGTCTCACGTGTTTACAGTGCAGAATTGTTGTGAGAACCCGACAGCGCGGAGTGTAGTCAGTCCAATGCTGTGCTAATCACCCAACACGATGACCACATGCAAGTTTGGCTTTCCCCGTGCATCCCAATCCCATGTTCTTGTATATTAATACAAGTCATTCGCTTTGCCAGTATAGTTTTGTGCATGGATCTTCTTGTGCGATTGGATCTATTATAAAGTGTGGACGACAACAGAGGATCAAACAACGCAAGCGGTTGAGAACGACCCACCACTCTATAATTGATGATATGATCCCTCACTCGTTCGCCAGATGAGGCATGTGCTTTCAGCTGGAACATGGTTTTACTGCAGCACACTGCTTCTAGTTACTGCAAATCTTAGTCTTTTTTACATTAACTATTGAGTGTGGTGGATACTTAAACCAATGAATTAGAAGCAAAGGCATCGTAGGCCTCAGAGGTACCAGCTTTACTCCAACTCTATAAACGTAAGTTAATATACGAAGAATAGACGATCAAAAAAAATTTGGCCAGGGTTTACAGAGCCCACTATATATAATATGAAATGACGTCAAGCAGCATATATCCACACTTCGCTATATGAAACGACCAACGAGAACCTAGTTTCACATAGTGATTTTTATTGCGTTAGTTGCACCAAACATTTTCCTAACCTCTTCGCAAGAGACTTAGCTTAACCAAGAACTAGGAATCTCATTACTACTAATTAGAGGATCCAAATAAGCTGTGTTAGCCCAGTCATTCACTATGCTAGAAAAACTTATTAGTGACGCGTCCAGACACTCATCAGTGACGCGTAAATAACGTGTCACTGTTCTTGCGTCAGAGATAAGGGCAATTCGTGACACGTAAAACCGCGTCACAAATAAACCTCTATCTGTGACGTGTCTAGCCAATACGCGTCACTGATAGCCCTCTATCAGTGACACGCCTAGCCAATACGCGTCACTGATAGCCCTCTATCAGTGACACGTCCAGCAAATACGCGTCACGAATAACTATTTCAGAAGAACAAAAAAAAGACAATGATCCTACACTATTATATATGTATTTGTATTTATATACATATACACACATCAGACATGTTCTGTCCTTTCAACAATCAATTCTTTACAAGCTTTTTAGGTACAAGTTAGTATACTATACAAATCAGCCATGTACAAGATACAAGCGATGTCTTATGAAGCTCAAAGACAACAAAAAAAACACTTAGTTAAGCATGGCTTCATCTAGAGCAGCTGATCTGATCAACGGTTAGCACCAATCTTTGCACTTTCCTGTCATGCTCGCATCCTGTTCTCTGCAGCTCACTTGTTGGAAGTATGGGTGTGTACCTGAAAGAATATAAAAACATCCATTATAAGAGAATAAGACAAGGCATATGGGCTTATAACCTTTCAACATGAATAAAACTCTAGTCTGAAATGTGCTGAAACAAAAAAGCATGCACATCAATCAGGATATGGTGAAGACCAGAGTTCTTTTGTTCAGAGAGGGAGATAAGCACTCATAAAATGGTAGTTTACACCAAATATGTAGCAATAATGAGCAGCCAGTTTAATTTCTGTTGTCAAATTACATGATACCAAAATTAGCACAAGAAAACTTACCATAGATTCACGTGCAGTCAGCCTGTGCTGATGATCATAACGCAAAAGCTTGTTGAGAAAATCTATGGCGTACAGATATAAACAAAGGAATCCTGTTAGAGTTAAGCACTATCAAATTCTAGTGCATACATAGAGTAGGAAAACTTAACATGACTTGGTGGAAATCAGATCACCGACTTAACTAGAGTAGGAAAACTTAACAGTATTGTTCTTTTGTTTTTTTTTTTTTAATAAGACAGTCATCGATCTTTGACTAGCATCTAGGCAATCTAGACGAACATTATTTACAAGTGTACGCATGAAATTAAAATACATAAATATTTTATTGAAGATAGTATTTTAAGCTGTATTCGGAAAAAGGCATGTACTCATATATCATGCAAATACAACATTTGAACCATTACACAACCACCAGGCAAACACCACATACTCCATTCATTCTTTTTTACATATCGTATTATCTTTCTAAGTTAAAAATTTAACTACAGAAAGCACACTATACCGTTAACCTAAAATATTTGCTCCCAAGGGTAGCCAAATCCACCTGAGGTGCTACGTACTGGGCTCCTGTCACAGGCTACATGTCCTTTCGCATAACATAGGCTACTAACTTGGAGTGCATTTGCATCACTTAACATGCCACAAAAATATAGTGGTATGTTTAACAAAATAATTAAGCTGATCATAGACATGTTTCTATAGTTAAACATAGGGATCCAACTGTGAGGTCGTCTGTAGCCCATGCCTATGCCCTGGTCTTTGGAGTCAGGGCACCCTTAATCTAGCCAATACCGACTTGGGCACTGACTGAAAT
Organism: Bothriochloa decipiens; assembly: GCA_023333625.1. Classification (NCBI taxonomy): domain Eukaryota; kingdom Viridiplantae; phylum Streptophyta; class Magnoliopsida; order Poales; family Poaceae; genus Bothriochloa; species Bothriochloa decipiens. The sequence continues at coordinate 50,877,392 of CM041631.1, forward strand.
CTCGGGCATTTCTCCCTTCTCTTGGGAGCAAACTCCTGTGATAGCGCCGCGCTGACAGCCCGCCTCCATTTCATGGTGTTGACGGGGCCACTTGCAACTCTGTTGCCTGAATTGACTCCACAGGATTGTTTGGAGAACAGGTGAACACACAGACTGTGGTAAGTCCAATGGTGCACTAATCTCCCGATATAATGAACTTTCGCAAGTTTGGGTTTCCTGATGCGTCCCAGTCTCAACCTCTTGTATACTATATATTACATTACATTATTACTATGAGCCATTCACTTTGCCTTTATAGTTTTTTGTGTGATTAGGTCGTTTACAGTGTGGACGTCGACAATACAGGATCAAGCAATGCAAACAGTTGAGGATTCACCACTCTTATATCATCCCTCGCTCATTCACCAGCCAATGAGGAATGTGCATATTCACCCCAGGTTTCTACCGCACCATGCTTCTATTTATTTACTACAAAATCTTCCAAGCTTCATATCCCACATGCTATGCCTGATTCTTATCAGACAGATTGAGTACACTGTCTTCATTGTGGGTAGATACTGAATCCCCGTGAATTACATTATCTCCATTGTGGGCATCTGAGGCTTGCTTCCAGTTTGACTCCAACTTTGTACATTTGTAAATATATGAAAAAATAATCCCAATAAACTTTTGGTCAGGGTTTGGGTATTGGGTGCTTCACTCTATTCCCATCACTTCAGTGCTAAATCTGAAACTGATGCGCAAATACCCATCACCTTTTGACTCATTTGTGACGTCTCATGAGTAACCACATCATAGCTTTCTAACGGCTCTGAATATTTAACTTTAATTGCATAATGACCACTTCACATGAATTAGCTACTCTTCTCTTTTCACCTATGTTTTTAGCTTCTGTACACAATGTCTTGAGAACGAATTATTAATCTGTACGATTGAGTACTGCCCATATCATAGAATGGAAAAGTTTCTGAATACCTAACACTACCAGATTCATCGATCTAATTCGGAACTGGCAAGAAAATGAGAATTTTGAGAGATGTCAGGGATTTCTTCGGGACGCCTACAGTTCCCGTGTTTCGATGATGATTTTTTTTCAATAACCATTGCGTTACGCATGCTACTCTGAGTCAGCAACTTAACCGTGCTTTGTCCAAGATCCATTACTTTGAGAGAGATGTTAGGAGGGCTACATGCATGCTTCGAGCAGCTATCCTGATCCATTGCTAAGTCAGACCATTGCACGCCTGAAAGCTGCTAATATAACCTGAGGCACCGATTCTTCCATTCTCTTTCGAACAACCGCAATGTTATGGTAGCTGCAACCCCTCGACGTGATAAATCTCTGTTCAGTATGGTGACGGGGTTGATAACCCGAGAATACCGGCCGCAGTCACACGACACGATCAGACAACAGATGTTACATTTCCCGGTGGATCCCAATCTCATGCACATGCTCTTGTGGTAGTGCTAGTCTCTTAACTTCACCTCTAGTTTTGGGCAGGAACATAACGTTCTTGTGAGATTGGGTCTACAGAGGATCAACCAAGCAATACAGAAGGATTTTTCTCCAAGCAATTCAGAACGATTTTTCACCAGCACTCTTATATATATGACCCCTCTCGCTCGGTTGCCAACCAACCGAACGCATGTGTTTCCCTGGAATGGAACAGGTTTTAATTTTACTGCAGTACGAATGGTGCTCCTATTTGCCACAAACCTGTGCAGAACAGAGAAAATATTATGACGCAGAGTTAATAGTAATAACTCCAGAATATTTATTTTTCATATTCTTCTGTTCCATGCAGGAATACTATGCTCGATCCCTATCAAATGGCCTCGGTAGCTACCAGTTTTACAGAGAACTGACGATCCCAATGAACTTTAGTCTAAAGTTAGTTGCAACAAAACCTCACCCAATTTTTTGTGTTAGTTGCAATTGCAGCAAACATTTTCCTCAAGCAGGCGAGACAATAACCTCACCACACGAGACTTATCTTAACCAAGAATTAGGCATCTTATTTTTTAGTAATTAGAGAGTTTAAATATGATGTGTTAGCATAGAGGAAGACGCGTCAATCTGCCGACTAACAACTAGACATTCTAGACCAAGATAATAAAAGTGTCTGCAGGAAAATATAAATCTTTCGTGCAACGGATGTAGATGGACGCACTCTAGGTTCTAGTAACTCTCCTGATGCGCATGCATATCCTATACCCACAGGATAAAATTGTTGTTGCCAACATGATCAACTAATTTGCTTTCATGACCAAAGTCTTCATTATGCTCACCAATACCAATGCTCTATATCTTTGATGAATGTGATACATTTGATATATGCAATATGTCAATGACTTATCAGTGGCACCATATGGTGTTTGGTGGACCTGAAGAGTACACAAATAACTTGCCCCTAGAAAACAATTTCTAGGGTCGGCTGGAACGTACAAAATTTCAATAAGATTCATAATCTTCAGTAAGCTGTAAGCTATCCCAGGAGACTAAATCGAAGGCTTTAGCAAAGTCTTATTTAGCACCAGAGTGACAGTTCGAAAAATTCAGTAGCCTTTCAGGAAAGCCCATCTGGTCAATGTCAATAATCTTCTGAATCTGCCGTTGTTGGCGTTGTAAGAAGCTTATCAAAGGCTGACGTTTCAATAGGTGAACACAAGGATAGGGCTGAGCTCTGGTACGTTGCCCATCCTGATACACGGCTTCCTCGAGTCAGGGCACGCTTACATCCTGCCAATATTGGTCCAGTCACTGCATAAAATCTTTAGGATTTCCACCTTCTCTTGCAAGCAACCCGCAACATTACGGCCGCAGGACGCCTCTAGGTGTCATCTCTGTTTACTACGGTGCGGTGACAGGATCGCTTTCAACTCTGCCGCTTCACTTCACCTTTCATGATTGTTCTGAGAACCCAAGAACACAGACTGTACTCAGGCCAATGATGTACTAATCACCCAACAGGCGAAAACGATGACCCCATGAAAGTTCAGCTTTCCCTGTGCATCACAATGTGAAGCAACCCGGACTTCTTTTGCAGAGTTGATCGCTATTCGCGTTGATCGCCTGGGATATTTGGAAAGAGCGTAACAACCGGTGTTTCCGCGGAGCAAACACGGATGTGCACGCCCTCAAGATGATCATCAAGCACCTAACAGGACAGTGGGTGCTAGCTGGGGCGAGGCACCTCGGTTGTCTATTGCAATGAGTAATAGGATAGATGATAGACGGGTGAGGTTGTGTGAGCTGCTTGACAAATCATGTAATCCACCCCTGTAAGACTCAAAACTCCTCTACTTAATGAAAATACACGTAAATCTTTTGCGTGATTGAGAAAAAAAGAAAAAAATGTGAAGCAGAATCCAAACTTTACAGTACGTATACTTTGAAGGCTTCAACTTAGGAACCTGGTTCCAATAGTGTTTTTTCTTGTGTCAGTTGCAGCAAACATTTCCTCAAGCAAGCGATTGAGACAATAACCTAACAGAAAGATTGTTAGTTTTACAAGAACTAGACATCTCACTAACTAATTCAAATAAGTTTGTTGTTAGTCCTAATGAGATGATACACGCTAAGAGATCGATGTAAATTCTTCAAATTGACACAAGGAACAAAAACATTATTATTCAACCATCAGTCTGGTACATTCTAATGATGATAGTACTTTTACAAAAATTAACTCCAAGTAACTCCCTAATCTTATAATCTACTCACTTTGATATTACTAAAAATAACTTAGAGCAAACACTATAATAGCATTTAAATTACACCTATATGACACAATAAGAAGGTCATATATATTATGAAGTCAAGAAATGGCATGGAAAATCTTAGCTCTATTTTAGCCCTCGCTTCTTGATGACCAAGTTGCATTGTTAGGACTCGCTATGTTGTACAATTATGCCCTCGTAGGTGACATAATCCTCCTATACAAAACTATACTTTCCTCCAAAGACCCATAAGCGACACTCTAGTTGTAAGGTGGAAAAAAAATCAAGGCCAAGGAATTACCAAGCTTGCAATGTTTCTCAAGTTGCAAATAGAAAAGATAATATTTTCAGTTTACTACGAATTAACAAACTGTTTACTACCAATTTTGCAATGCATCCTCAAGGAGCTAACATTATAGTGAAACGTGAATCACCAACAAGATAGGCCGCTTGTGGACTTCTTTTAATCATTCTCAACGAGAAAATAATGCAGGCCAACAAAGTACAAACATAGAAACTATTGAGACGAGAGAATGAGATCAATGGTCATTCCTCCTGTCTAATTATTGCTAATTAATTATTTCCCTCAAAAAAATTATTGCTAATTAACTTCGCTGATCTAAGGATAGCCAACATGTCCTAGTATATCACATTCTGTTGCGCAAGAAAAGAGAAGATGATGATTGGCTAGTTGTTTTTCCCATTGCTACATTGATGTCCCTACTGGCATGTAGTGCTGCACATACCGAGCGAGTGCTATATATCAGATGCTACGCCAGTTGGGTGACTCTTGAGCTGAGTGACTGACCTGCTGCAATTTAGTACTGGTTCTTAAATGAAGGCAACATATCCATTGAGGGCGTCCCCAACGGGACTGAAATCGCCGGCTCTGGTGCATTCCTATTGGCCGTAGAGGAGAAAGCATCGAGCTAGTGCTTCCCTCGGTAGTATATTTCCAACCACCTCATCTGTGTTCCGAAATAATGTCGGCTTTGGTTTTCTACTAAGCCAAATTTCTCTCATTTTGACCTATTTTCTAATTTTGGTGTTGACTAAGGAGCGAGAACGGCAACCATATAATATAATTGAACTACGACAATGACAGAGTGAACGGTGGGTGTATATATAATACTAAACAAATCCAGTACTAAAACATCTAATGATGGACTTAAACAAATGAATTTGGTGTTGTAGAGATTTGCGTATTTTCTATTAATATAGAAGTATGACTTGCATAAATCATTTTTTCTGTGTATTTTGATTAACTATTTTGATATGTGCTACCGTGAGTAAGAAACTTAAACAACTTCTCTCCAAGATCTTTAGCTTCTCCTTTGCTGACCTATTTGCCTGAAGCAGGGGCTTAGGAGGGCTCCTTCCTAATCCACAGCTCTGTCAGGCCATTGCACGCATGTATCTTGCCAATACAGCCTGGGGCTCTGTCGAAAATCTCTATGATTCCTCCGTTCTCTTTCGAGCAACCGCAATGTCACAGCCGCTGCGCTATGGGAAATCAATTTTCAGTACGGTGACAGGGTCTCTGTTGGGCAACTTCACTATGCAGGATTGTTTTGATAACCCAAGAACACGGATTACGGTCAGTCCAATAGTGTACTAATAATCACCCGACACGATCAGAGCCATCAGACGCGAGCTTGCGTTTCCCGATGCATCCCAATAATCTCATGCATGCTCTTGTGTAGCAGTACTAGTCTCTTATCTTTGCCTCTAGTTTTGTGCAGGAACTTAACGCTCTTGTGTGATTGTGCGGACAGTGGATGAAGCACACAATTCAGAAAGGATTCTTCGCGACACTCTTATATAATGACCCCTCAGCTCGTTCGCCAGCCCACATTAACGAGAGGCATGTGCATCCCTGGCTGATACTGGAGCAAGTTTTTACTGCAGCACGGTGCTCCTATTTACCACAAACCTACTCAGAAACCGAGAAAATATTATGACGCATAGCTAATGTTAAGGGACGGGGCACACGGATAGTTAATGGTAAGGGATGGGGCGCTTGTAGTTTTGTATTGAAATTATGATTTTGCCTCTGTTTTTTTTTTTTTTTGACATTGTGAATTTACCCTGTATTTTCAAAACGAATCACCAGTTTTCCCCTATTATGTCATCCTTCCATAACGGTGTTAACTTTTATTTTGTGCAAAGGGACAAAAATGCACATGTGATTTTGCCCCTGTTTCTTATATCTATTTGTGATTTTACCTCTGATTTGGAATTAGACATTTATATTTTATAGTGATTACATTTGGTCAAATATATTTGCCATAATTTGCAACTGTTTCAATTTGGATTTAATAATGAAAATTACTCAAAAACAATTTATAGCATTATGACAACTATATAGAAGCCTATATAAAAACATGATAACAATCATGTGGAAATAATATATCAATATCACATTTCAATGTCTCTCATGAAATATGTCCATCCTTTTGTCTGGCTGAGAGTATAAGGGGTAGTATGGTCATTTTTGTGTTTGCTTTTCATATTCTACCATTGTAATACTATGCCCAATCCTTATCAAATAGTGTATGTGTACATTATCAACATTGAGGATGGATACTAAAACCAGACGAACTAAAAGCAAAGGCGGCATCTAAGGCTTGTGAACTACCATTTCATTCCAACTAGAAACATAGGTTAACATACGAAAAACTGGCTAACCCAATGAACATACGGTAAGGGTTCACCGTAGAGAGCCCACTATATATATAATACAAAAAGATGTGCAGCAACATCCAAGGCTTCAATTTACGAACATGGTTTCACATAGTGATTTTTCTGGTATTAGTTGCAGCAAACATTTTCCATGACGAAGCGAGACAATAACCTCACCACAGGAGGCTTAGCTTAAACAAGAACTAAGCATCTTAGTATTATTAATTAGAGGGTCCAAAATAAGGTGCTTATTAGCTTATTTAGATTATAGTAGATGCAAGACAGTCCTCAATCTTCCGACTAGCATCTAGACATATTAGACCAAGATTATACATACAAGTGTCAACGAGTAAGAAAAAACTAAAACCATAGATTCGAGACAGTATTTTAAGGGGCCAATTGTGCAACTGCCCTTATTTTGAAGCCTAATTGCTCGTCTGTCCTCGTTTTTTTAACTTTACTCATTTGCCCCTGTTTTTTGAAACCGAGGGCTCCGTTTGCCCCTAGTTTCCACTTCCGTCAGGTGGATAAAAATGAAGGCCCCAAAAAATTTTTGATAAATAGAAAAAAGAAAAATGACTACACTACCCCTTATCCTCAGAAAATCTCGGGCCGGTCAGTCGACTCCTCTTCTCCGACCAGCAGAAGGAGGGCGGCGGCGGGCCTCCAAGGAGCGGCGGGAGGACTCCAGGGCGGCGCGCCGGCCGGCCTCTCGCGGGCGGGCGCCTCACGAGCGGGCCTCGCGCCGGCGAGCACCGCGGCCTCGCGCGGGCGGCGTCGCGTGGCTGGACCTCACGCAGGCAGGCGCCGTGGCGTCGCGCGGGCCGGCAGCGAGCCGAGAGGAGACACACGGGCCACCTTTGAGCGAGTGAAGTCCGGGCGATGCAAATACTGCGCTTTAAATCTTATTTGGATCCCTCTTCATGTGTTGTGCAAATATTGGTTTTATATATTGTGCAAATATTTTGCTTATATATTGTATAAATATTATGCTTATATATTGCGCAAATATATATTGTCATTTGTCTAACATAAGTGCACAGTAAGCCTATACATAAAAATTCGGATTGATTCTTGGGTCATTCATGCTAAGGGCATTTTGGTATTTTTAACTGGTACTTAACACCATTAAGTCCACTTAACGGGATAGGGACAACTGGTGACTTCGTTTCGAAGAAACAGGGGTAAATGAGCAAAGTTAAAAAAACAGAGGCAAATGAGTAATTAGACTTCAAAACAGGGGCATTGTACAATTGATCCTATTTTAAGAGTTGATATTTAGATAAAATTATGTATTCATATAGAATGCAAGTACAACATTCGAACCATATTTTCAAAAAAATAATATTTGAACCATAACCATCAGGCCATCCTAACACACTTTATTTCCATATATGTTTTTTTTACATGTCGCATTATTTGCTTTGTTCTATTTTGAATATCTTAATCATCGTATCGATTTTTGTGAATGAACATCTACCAAACTAGGAGCATACCCCGCGCGTTATTGCGGAAACTACTGATTTAGAATGATATTAAACTATTTATGCAATTTTTAGAAATAAATTAAATTAACTATTACGAACTAATGTTAATGAACGTGGATAGTTACTAGTATGTTAGTGGATGATGTTTTGGATATCATAATTATTTATAATAATAAATTTTAATTAAATGTGTGAGTGGGCTGCTGAGGTACACAATTTACATGTTGAGAGAAATATGTTAGTGAGGTTGATCTATACAAGATATATAGATTTTAGAACATGCATATTGTATATTATTAATTTTGAAAAGTTGATGGTCATCAAAATTAGAAATATATAAATTTTTTAGGGGAGTCAAACTAGAAATGTTAAAGTTAGAACATCCAGAGAGTACCTACCAATGGGCCTGTGCAGTGCACCGAGCCCAGGCCCACGGTCATTTGCGAGGTAACCGAAAACCTGGGCCAGCTCAACGGAATCGCACCCACATCACCAGTCGCCGCCTCCTCTCCCTCCCCTCTCTCATGGCGCAGCTCCCAGGCGCCGCCGCCGGCGGCAATGTAGCGGCCGCGAAAGACGAGACTGCCGCCTGGGAGGACGCGCTAGACCTGGATGACTCCGACATCTTCGATCCTCCGCCCCTCCCTCGCTCTTTCGGCGCCACCGCCTCCCAGCCCCAGCAGGACAAACCCCCTTACCCCTTCCACCACCACCGCCACCACAGCATCCCCGGCCCCGCTGCCGCCGTGCAGGACACGGTCCTCCCCCGCGCCGCCACCGGCCGGCCTCAATCATCGGGACGCGGGGACGCGCGCGCCACGGACGCCGACTTCCTGCGGTCCCCGTGGCTCTGCGCCCTCCAGTTCCTAGGTGAGGGGCGATTCGATCAGTGAAGGCCTTCCTTCGCGTTTCGTGGCGAGGTTGTCTCCGTGTGATGTGTTTGTCCGCCTTTGTATGGCTTTGGATGCAGGGAAGGGCCGCGCGTGGGAGCAGCCGGGCATCAGGGCCATTAAGGCCGATGAGAAATTGCTTCGAGCACCTTTGGTGCGTGTTCGGAACCTGCCAAGCGTTTTAGTTTTTCATTCACGCCTTCGTCCGATACGAGCGGGGATATTTTGGGGGTTCTGTGTTTGACATATCAATGTGTTGGCATCAGGTGGCTGGGGTGGTGACGTCGTGTAAGCCAAACGGGCTCGGTGATCTCTTCTTGGTTCTAAAGGTTAGCGCTAAGCACGTCATTTAGCTCTCTGTGCTGTCTTGTTTTTGGTCTAGTCATTTTTCCCAGCCAAAACAATCAGGGGAGCTGTATGTCATTTCATTAATCATGCCACTGAATGAACAAAACAAGAAGCAACCTAAAAACTGAGACAGCAGTCCTTATAAAATGGTTTGTTAGGCCTTAGCCCCCAGCTGCACACCATAAGGCACTCTCTTCCACTGCCCTCACAACCAATTTTGTGCTCGGAAAAGCTGCATTGAATATGCAATCATTGCAATGTTTCCACAACTCTCATACCCTCTGGATAATCAAAGTATTCAGGCCTTCCTTCTCTATGCTGCTTGTTTACACCCTTTTGATTGCACAGCGCCACCATGCAGAAAGAAAGACTAGCCAAACCTTTGTCAGGAACTAAAGCTTGTAAAGCCAGCTTCTGTGACACGATGAACCACACTTCCTTTGCATCTGCACCGCAAACCAAAATGTCATTGATGTTCTCAGCTGCTTGATTGCACAAAAGGCAAGAAGCAGGGTAAGGCTACCCTCGCTTAACAACCTGTCAGCTGTCCAACGGTGTTACAGTCATTTAAGAAAGCTAACCACGAGGAGAACTAACCCCTCAATGGAACCCGAAGGCTTCCAAATTTATTTCCAAGGTGTAAATCTGGTGGATTCCACGAACTAAGAGTTGTAAGCTGATTTGCTTGAATAACCCTGTCAATTTCCAAAGGTGCTGGCTTTGAAATACATCCAGGAGGGTGACATTTTTGTAGCAAGCCACATAGCTGGAGATATTCCATTATTGCCTTTAAAGTGAGAGCACCACTGATATCTTCTACCCATATTCAAACAGCCTCCTTCACCATTCTTCATTTAATTGCTTGCCAGGGACAAGGATAATATCATTGGTAGTATTCTGATATGGTCTCACTAATAATTCTGATATGGAACCTTGCAGCTATAGATTAGTTTAGAATTATTAGCAGACCATCCCCTACATATGTTTATCATAGCCATATCTAAAACAGTTCTCACTGTTAGATGCACTCGGATTTATGACCCTGTCCATGGTTGACCGGAGTCTATTTTCTCAAAGCCATATCCATCTTACTTATGGCACCCAACCAAGAAAGGTCACATCTTGAATACAGGCCCACGAAATTGAAGTGGCTGTTGAACTCGCTGCCAGTAAACAATACAATTACCACCATTGTCCTCTTGACCTTTCCAAAGAAAGCCCTATATTTTTATCAGCCACCTTATCAACAAATGGCTACAATTTGGTTTTGGTGAGCTTCCTCATGGAAAGTTCTTGATTTCACAGGTGAGATGATCATGTAAATTTTTAGCTCTTTGCACTGGATCAGTGTGACTGAGGTCTTATTATTTAAGAATATTGGCTTTGAGGTCAGCAACTTCTCCAAAAATGTGTAATGCTTGCCTGATCAGTTTCCGTATCCTTCGCAACTGCTTGTATCAATAAAACAGCATCATCGGTATATGAGGATAGCTGGTGCTGATGCCATAGACCATGGAATAAGAGTAGCTTTAACAATCCATGTTGTGATGCTATTCAGACCAAAGAGTTCAGAACCTCCATTTACAAAGCAAATAGCCTTGCCAGAGACCATGTTAGTGAATCTCTCCCTGTTCAACATTCACCAAGACACAGGTGTAGAAAAGGTGGGCAGCAAAGCACATAGGACCTAAATGTCTTTTGTATGTCTAACTTAAATAGGGTATAGGGATCCTTTTGTCTATGTAAGATTCGTGTTGTTTGTTGGAATAGAAACAAATTATCATGAATGCATCTTCCCTGAAATAAAAGGACTTTGATTAGCTGATGCCAGGGAACTACTTTGGTGCAAGTTTGTTGGCCAAGAGTTTTGTAACTAATTCTTAGAAAAAATGTGTACCCAATTTATAGATATTTAGTTTTCACTTGAATGGAAACGTATCTGGTGCAAACCATGCAACCGTGCAAACTTCTAATCTGGGCCACATGATGTTGATCCAAGGGAGGCGCAAGCGGGAGTGGGAGGGGGGATATGCAAAAGTGTGTTTTAGGAGCGGATGGTTAAGCGCAAAATTAGCCAATCCCCCTGTGCCCCTTGGATCAACATCATGTGGCCCAGATTAGAAGTTTGCATGGTTGCACGGAGAGGTTGGTTTGCACCAGATACGTTCCCTTAGCGTCAACTTTGTTTTTTCATCAAAGTGATAGTAGTGTTCAGCAATCGAAGCTTTGCCATCTGTCCTAGCAGCTGCCTTCATTTAATCTTGCTTAATGGTCAAGAAACAAGACCTATATCAAATGTCCTGTAAACCCATCAAAACCCAGTTCCTTCTCTTAAGGATTCCTTCTCTTAAGGAATATCCTTTACAGTGGCCCAAACCTTCTCTCAGTAGATATGTCATCTAAGTTTTCTAAATGATGATGCTGCAGGTTGATCTCATTGAGATCAACTCTGTCTAGCAGTCCTCAGGAAATTTGAATTTCATCTTCATCAGTGACAATCTGATCCTCCACTGCTAGTGACAAAGGAATAATCTGCAATTCTGCACCGCCATCTTTTACTTAAAGAAATACAGTGCAAGTTTAGCCTAGATTAGTTATTTGATGGTGTGGATGTACACCTAGACCACTCAGGTTACAAATTTGGGTGCCTATTTTCATCTTATAATATATAATAAAGCTGACTAATTCCTCGTATGTTGGTCTAGGGTTTAGCAACTCAGCCTGGGGTGGATGGTAAGAGTGTGGATGTATTTCTCACACTGCCCAAGCCCTTGTCGAGGAAAGCTTCGGTGCCTAATTCTTAACTATAAAGCCACATAGTTTCTCCTGGGGTTTTCAAGTTTTTTGAGCCAAACCGGCTATTGGGTGTCTTCACTTGACCTTTCAAGTAATGCCCTCAGGATGTCTCTCCCCTTGGATTTAGTTTTTATTATTATATAAAGAATACAGGACATAGCTTTGTAATTGTGTGCTTTAAAGAGGCTAAGCCAAAACATAGTATTATCGCTTTTGCGTAACCAATCCTCCAAACTGTTTACTCTTGATAGGATCCAACAGACGACTCAATCGTTGCTTCAGTTCACAAGAAAGTTCTTTTGGAGGAGAATAATGGTCATGATATCTCGGTTGGGTGCGCTGTTGTTTTGAGTAAGGTGAGAACACAAGTTGTGACATATTTTGCTGTCAAACTAATCTACTGTGGTGGTCGCATTTGATTGGATCAACTGTTGAATATGTTTTCATGTCCAGGTAGCTGTTTTCCATCCATCACGCAAGTCGTGCTACCTCAATGTTACCAAAGGAAAAATGATCAAGGTATTATTCATAGTTTCACTAATTTAGATTGCTACTAATGACTGTAATCTGTTCTTGACATGATGATTCTTTGCCAGTTTAAATGTTGTTGAAATCAAAATTATTGAATAAATTAACTACTGAAGTAAAAAGAAATAAATCAAAGTAAAATACTCTGGTATTAGAACAAAAATATCTTGTGCTGCTTAGCCATTTTGGAATCTGATTATATCAGTTATCAACTGAAATTTTTCATTGGACCTGCATGAATGAGGTACAAATAACAAATTATTATCTGAAGGCAATATAAAAGTGCAATCACATCCTTAGGTACAATTTTGCACTCAACCCTTAATTCAATTGCCTTCCACATCTCAGACTGAGGACTTGAATAACCATTTTCGACAGCAGTTTCACTGTATCATTTTTGTGAATACGAAAGCACTATTACAATGCATTCAAACACATCACATCATAATAATTTTTTTTTTGTACAGAAATCCTCTTAGGACATATGGGTATAACGATGCAAATATTTGCAGGTGTTTAATAAGCATTGTGCTGTGCCAGCTAGCGAAGTGATTTCTTCTAGTACTGAAAGAAGTCAAAGTGGACATTATACCAGCAATATAATGATGAAAGTTTTTGGTCATGAAGACATTATGTCCAGTAAGAACGAGATGACAGTTAATCAGGTTTCTGATAAACACAGTGCAACACATGATTCAAACCAGGAAGCTAAATTGCCGGTACCAGATCCACACAACATAGGTTGCTTCTCAACCCCAAAAGAAAACGTTGATACCAGCAGCGGATCAATTCTCAAACGCAAAAGGTCTGTATCAGAATGGACAGAGGAGCAGCTTTCTCAACTGTTTGCTGATTACTAGCATTGTAATATATATCTGATAAACAAGTTGTTAGATTGTTAGTAGTTAGTGTATTGCAGTTATATTCATGATGTGGGCTTGTGACTTGATTACCATCCAAAAGAATTAGCCGTCTAATTGATTACCATCCAAAAGAATTAGCAGTTTGCATCTGCATGAGACTGATGTTCAAACCTCGCTTACATGAATGCACAAACGCATAGTTAGAATACTACCACTGCACGAGTTCTCTTCGTGATTATCACTTCCTGCTGCTACAATCTGTGTCCTTCCCATCTGCAGTGTTGACTTGCCGGTTGAGATATGCTTCATAGATCTCCACAACAAGCCTTGGGTCCTTCTCGACAAGCTCCTTGTATTCTTCGCGATCCGCTAGCGTAGACATGCTGTCCATGAGCACAGAAAGCGAGGCCTCCAGCAGCTGCTTTGCACTGTGACGGTGCGCAAACGCATAGTGGGTAATAGCATTATCGTTATTCACTTTGGATGTTATGAACTTCTCACAGTATGCCTTCAGGTGCTTTACTTCATACTTCTCAGCCAACACTAAGAGGTCAGATGCCATCTGCTCGTCTAGAAGAGCTTCTGCAGTGTACATGTAATTGACGAAAGCACGAAGGATGTCATAAGACACATCATAGATTTTGATGACGCCACTCCTACTCTCTTCCATCTCATTCTCGAGCATTGCTCTGAAAACAGGAGATCTGCTGGCCTGTTTGAAAGAAAAGGCCAGTTTAACATATAATGCAGAACCACTGCAACAAAAACATACAACTAAGACAGATAAAATTAGCACACAAATGAAAAATATCTTGTGCAAAGCAACTACAAAACTAATTGAGGTGAACTGCAAACGTAAAAATGAGAGAAGAATGCCGGCATGACTGTAAATCTGCAAAAAAATCGAAGCTACCAACTGAAATGAGCACAATTAGCTAGCCTATGACTATACACAATGCAGACTGAAAATTAATACAGAATCAAGCACTCTAACCGAATAGTTGATAGATCAAAGATTCCATGTGAAAAAATGTGTGGCCGCGTAAAAGAATAAATATATTTTTACCATGTGAACATGAATCCCACCCTGGAGCAACATTGAATGTTTGTGTGTAATTATGCATTTAGAATCAGCACACTGAAGCACTGATATAAGCAAGTTTAAAATTCTATATATGCATGTGATTGTACCATGTAGTTAATCAGCACTAACATGTTCCAGTAGGTGGTGATGCTTATTCTCGGCATCTCTTATCACATTATATCTTATGTTATACTCAATAGAACAATATGCACATGAAGAAAGAAGCTAAGAGAGAATGCTCCATCATAGTCATAAATACAAGTACTCAAAACATCAGCATTCAGTTAGTTTTAACACATCAACAAAGTTCTAATTGGTGCAGGGATATCTGAACTGTAGCTCTAATGCTGATTCAAGCCATAAATAAGCTCCAATGCTTCATGGGGAGAAAACTGTATGTTGCATCAGATACCTTGGACCCTTTTGTGCTCAGTCCAATTCACCTCATCATCTAGATGATATAGGAAGCATTTAGATATGATTATTGGCATGTAGCTTTAGAATTTCCTTCAAGCATTTTGACATTTACATCGGCCACTACATGTTTCAAGAAAGAAAGAAAGATCTGTTACCTACTGCCTATCTATTCTACAAGCATTCCACTCAGCACAATCGTTTCACATACATTTTCATGAATAACAGCATCATGCAAAGAATGCTCATAGGTCAGGCAACTCAGTATCGCTTCACCAGGAACACCAGTGAGTACCACACTAGAGGATTGGTCAGTAGGACAGTAAGCTACAGAACTGTTCAATCCACTACTAGGAATCAGGTCTATGCTTTTAACATTCTAGGATTCACAAAACTTCTTACATTCTAGGATTCAGAGATTGACTATCTTCCTGTTTACTTTCTAGGATTAGGTTTAGTTCTAAGACTAATCGATCTGGAGGTCTGTCAACAACTGAACCATCAAGAATGACACAAACTAAGTAATCAAGCCTGAATTGCACAAAGGAATCATGTAAACATCGCAAGGAGAGAAGCTGAGAAGGAAAAGAGGAACCCACGAGGATGACGCGGTGGGCGGGGACGGCGGGCGTGTCGGGGGTGCGCCCAGCGTCGCCATCGCCTCCCGCGCCGGAGGAGGAGCAGGAGGGGATGGCGTGGAGGAGGAGGTCGCAGTTGGGGGCGGATGCGGCGTCGAGGGTCGGGGAGGGGAGGCGGAGGAAGAGGAGGCGGGAGCGGAGCTCGTCGATCTCGCGCTTGAGCTCCTCCTCCGTCTCGCTGGCCTCCTCGTAGCACTCCTTGCAGGTCCCGGCGTCCTCCTCGTTGTACCCCTCCTTGCACGACTGGCACCACATCTTCGGAGCCCCTCTCCAAACGCCGGCCGACCTCGCCGCCGCGCTACGAGGGCTCACTCTTCGGTGCGGTGGCGGCGGCGCAGACGGGTGGTGGTGGTACTGTGAGAAGGGGTAAAGAAGGGGTAACGTGGGCTTGTCTGACGGGCCCTTGGCGAGTTCGTTTGTGGGCCTAAACTTTCTGTTCTCATGGTAGCCCGGCCCATTGACGAACATCATTTCTCACATTTCCATGAGAAATTTGGCCCTAAACAAAAATATACATAAATCAGGTTAAAAAATATATACATAAATCTGGCCAAACTTCGATGAAAGAATCTTGTCCATTGAAAATTTAAGAATCATGATTCAGAGATTGACTGCCTTCCTGTTTATTTTTGAGAGTTTATGGATCAAACTGAGAGTTTATGGATCAAAGTGGCGTTAGGCAACAAGTTAATGGTATCCAGGTTTTGTAAGGAGGTGAGCATCCAGATTTTGATGCTATTGTACACGGCTGTGGTGGGATAGGCAGCTCATTGTGATGTATCTGGATGGTTTACTTGTTTCTTGTTTGTGCATCGCTCTAAGCATAGCAAAATTTTGATCATTAGTAGATAGTCCCTCCATTTTGTCACTAGGACTTTTCTAGGTACAACAAATTTTACTATAGAAAAATTTCTATTTCACCGTCGAGCTAGCTTGTCCTGCTGGAGTTTCCCTGTCGGTATACTGGGTTTTGGCCTTTTTCTGTTAGTTTTTTACCGATAGAAAATTTTTAGTTTTAGTATTGATACGTATCTGAACACAATATATATCTAGGTGTATAGCAAAACTATGTACTTTGAAAATTAAAATGACTTACAATTTGGAGTAGAAGGGATAATTCACAACATAGATACAAACTAAGAAAACATTAAAGACATTCTGGATTAAAGATTGTTTTTCTTTTAATAAACATATATGCTTCTCAAGATAGTGATTGAACTCCATGTTGGTCCTCATCGGTTATCTTGATACCCACTTCTGCATTTTGTAAGTGTCAATTCTAGTTGTACAATTCCTTCTAATCGTTATAAATGTAATGCCATTTGTGTACAATGACTTAAAACGGAGAAATACAGGGTCATGATATGTAAAAAATGATGGTACGTGTAAGAGAAAATTGGTGAGAGAATATTGATTTGTCTATACATGTTTCCATTCTAAAGCTGCTCCTAAGTACAAGTCCCTGCTCTGTTTTCTAATGGAAACAAGCTAATAAAACCACATCACTACTATATACTAAGACCTATACCCACTAAACCTAAACACAACTTCTTATCTAGGGAGGCAAGCGAAATAACTCAGTTGAAAAACACTGATCCAAAACCAGTGACGAAACTACGCCTATCAAGCACAATCTAGACATCAACCACTACTAGGTAAGCACCAGCTTGCTTCTGTGATAGAGTCCACCTCCACCTTGAACAGTGTCAAGCTAGACACCATTGTGGGATACATGCTCCTTCTTGTCCTCGTTGTTGCTATCATCGGCAACCTTTGATTTGTCGGTCTCAATGGCCTGCAGCTCACCACAAGATGCGAACTTGATGGTGGTTTCCTTCCTTAAAGTGAGGTATATCACAGCACAAACGTAGATCAACATAAGAGGGAACACAATGATGCCAATGAGAACTGTAGCATAAATTGGAAGTGAGTTGTGGAGGATCCAGGCGATAGATTTTGAGCTGAGGAAGTAGATGTTTATCCCAATGATAACAGAGCCGAGCATCCATGAGAATCCAATGATCTGCATTTGATCAATATGTGCATAATTAGTTTTAGGAAGGAAATTAATTTGTGTTTTCAAACAAAAAAAATGATAGTTGCAACTGACTGGTACTTACATAGATGGAGTTTTTGTGCTGACCCATTGTGTTGCTACTACTGCTGAACTTGAGAAGTGGGATGAGAGAAAATGGTAGCTCAAAAGACAGTATCATCTGCACCAAATTTACAGCAAGTCAACTAAACCAATCAGCAGAAGAATTTTCTTTATGCAATCAGGAGTTAAGTCAGTGGACTTGTTATTAATTCATACAATTAAACTACTATAGTAGGTTGTATTTACAGATTCTGTAAATGGTGCTGGCAGATAGATGGTGGAAGAAACAATTGTACCGATGCAATGATGATGAGACGGCCAGCACCACTGGACCCACCAATGATGGCAACGATTAGGCTTGGTACAATGGCAATACTGCGGGTCATCAGGTTTCTCAGCCACTTTTTCATCTTGATGTCCAAGAAGCCCTGAGCAAAGAGCCAAAAGACATACAAAACGTGCTTCAAGTACATGCATGATTAATTGTCGGTTTAGCACTTGAAATGTGATGCCTAAGTACAATAATTTATTTACAAGTATGTTATACTTAGTATCTTCAGTTTCTATACAAGTATGCTATACTTAAGCATCTTTAAGTATTTGAAGCCTAAGTATAATATGTCAATTTAACGATGGCAGCTGAACCAAGGCTAATCATTTAATCGAGGTTAAGAACATAATAGTTCTGATCCAGTTTGATTGCTGGTTAGGAAAAATACAGATCCTCTATGCATCTTCAACTGCTATGTTTTCCATGCATATATTAATAAAATCAAATTTGTGTAGATGACTTATTTACTAATACCATTCTCACCTGATAAATCTGAATATTGCATATATTAAAAGTATGGTCAAACTTTCAGTGGTTTGATTGCAAACGTTCTGTGATGACATAGATTCCCAGAAGTAGTACCCGCATGACGTATTTCCCAGCGTAAGTACCAGTGATGGAAGAGCTTATTCCACAAGCCAACAGTGCCACACCATACACAACCGCGCTGTAGTTGCCTAGCACATTCTGAAATAAAAATAAATAATTAACTAAAACTCTCTGGTTGTCAATAGAGCTCAAAAGCTAGTGAGTAGTGACCAGGCATCAATCAGTAATACCCTGAGGAGGAAGGACGATGAGTCCAAGGTGATATCACTGCATTTTGCAGAGTCATCCGGTGAGAGGTTGCCTGAGTTACAGACAGTTCCAGAGACAGAGATGATACATATGTTGATGAGAAGTGCCACGAACATCGCTACACCACTTTCCAAAAGGAAGAACCTGCAAGCATCCAGAAGTGCAAACAAGAGAACAGATATGTCAATTGATTTTAAACATTTTTCTTAATTGTAGAACACCAGAATGTAAGCTGAACTGTTTCTGAATTTGAATCTTTTTATTATGTCTATTCACCTTGATTCCTTTTACTGATGAGGGAGTGTTCCTTGACAGTACCAAGGGCAGGGTGCAAGAATAGATTGTGCCTGTAATTAAATTAGAAAAAAGACTATTGATACTGAAAAGGAGCTACACTAGTTGAACTACAATCAGTGGAGGAATGGAGTTCTAGAACATAAACTTAAGACTGTGTAGCTATAAAAAGATTTCAAGCTGCTTCTATCCAAAACAAAATCTCCTAGAAAGTAAAATAAAAAGAAAGATGCGTCACATATACACAGATGAACACAAAAGAAGAAATATGCTAGATTTCTTACGGCATCACAAGAGCCCCAAGAAGGGCTATAGTGTCTCCAGTAGCGCCCGACCCACTCAGGGTGGGGATGAATAGCCCGTAGATGACCTCTTTTGCAGGAGGCTTCACTATGCTCATCTCTATGAAGAAGCATACTGCCATAACGAACACCAGTAATCCAACCAAAAGTTCCATCTTCCTAACCTAGGTAAATGTACGAAACAGGCTACATGTCAGCCTATATGTATAAAAATTTTCTTATATACATGGTGAATATTAGTACAAGACAGTTAATGTTGGAAGTAGCTTTTGATGAGTTTGGTTTGAGGTGTGGGATGGTACATGATCGGACTCCTAATTTTCTTGTTTGGTCTGAGGAATTGGATGTGTCGATCCGTCACTACTTCTTCATAAGCACTTTTAGTATAAACATTAAGGACAGAGTCATCCCACAGGAATTTTCATGATGGATCATTTAATCTAGGCCAACTCTTCAAACCAAACATGACTAGAGAATACAGAGCACACAAGTGTTTGTGAGAATGTCAGTAAAAACAATTTTGATATGAACAGTCTGGCAATAGATAATTACCCCATATTTTTGCATTCCAAGGATGAGAAGTGTGCTTGAGCCAGTGATGAGAACCCCCACCCACAAAGGTATGTGGAACAAGAGGTTGAAAGCAAAAGCTGTCCCAATAACTGAAAAATCGTAACATTTGTAAGAAGCAAACGGTCAAATGAATGAGAATTGTAAAAATCAATTGAGTTCTAATATTGCCTAAAAAAATTGTTGATTAATTTTCAGTCCTTAGTTTTACAGGAATAAACAATTGAATTGGAAATTAGCAAGAAGAATAAATCAGTCAGTTTATCTTTGGCATTAAGAATTAGTCTACAACAACACTGAATCCTCCTTGATTGTATCCATCTATGTTTAAGTAATATTATACACGATCAACAGAAAATCAACCATAGCAATTGTGAAAAATAATTTTTTTTGTAAGATTATCAAGAGATGATCTTAACCTTCTGGGATATCTGCAGCAATCACAGCTAACTCTGCTAGCAGCCATAAGCAGATTCTCACCCATACTGGATATTCCGTCTTGCATAGCTCAGTAAGATGCCGTCCTGAGTCAGGGAACAGCCATCAATTCCAATTCACACAAGAGAATGTATTCCTACGTATGATATATACTAGTCGTATATACAGTACGTACCTGTCACTACTCCAAGATTAGCAGATAGTGACTGAATAATTAGTGCGAAGATGAGGCCAATCAAGGTCACTCAGAGGAGCTATAGATGAGTGAATAAAAAATAATAAATGACAAAAGGAACAAAGTAGTTAGTTTTGTCTTGTAGTAATATGCAAGAATGTTGCTTGCTTGATAGGGTGAATGGCGTGAGAAAACAGAGATCTGAAAGTCTACCTCATATCTGTGATCTGCGCCGGCTTGCAAATCTGTTCCCACTGTTCCAATTTGACAAGCATCAATAGTGTGTGATATATGGAGAAAAGAGATAGAGGAAGAAATGGTGCAGGGCATACAGTTTCCGGGATCAAGGTAAGCCAAACAGACCATAAAGCCTGGTCCAACGTGGTACAAGAACCTTTTCCATGCTGGGCCCTGTATTACACAGCACCATGTAAGCACCAAGTATACTTGTTGCCTAGTAATCAAAAGCATGAGACAACATAAAAGACAAAGGGTAGTGCACTTTTTATCTAACCCACGTAGAAGAAAAGAACAAAGCACACAAATGTTTAAGATCTCGACGTCTCTGTTGTCATACGAAGATCAGTGCAGAAAGAATACAACTGAGATTATGTAAAAAGAACAGCAATGTAACATTTCAATTCAATAGGCAAGAACCTTGACTGAAATGGGAACAGTGAAGCAGAAAAGGCCGAAAGGGTAAGCGAGCAATCAGTACGAAAGGAACAAAATTAATTACTTGCACAAAGCATAACAAAGGGCAGATTGGAAAAAAAATCCTAAAACATGCACACTGCAATATTCGAAATCCTGCCACTATGTGCACTGCTCGTTGGCATTTCCACAAACACGCGGGGCGCACGTGAAAAGGTCCCGGCTTCGCTGAATGCTGGCCGCGGCACTAGGCAATGTGTGCGCGGATTGAATGAAAAACTACAGGTGTTGCTGGTACAAACGAACGTATGATCAATGCACTGAAGCTGACGGACTGACGCGTCGTTAAAGAAATTACCTTAGGCCCGGCATTGCCCTCGCTCCCCACCGGTCGTCCGGCGAGCGCCTCGACGTCGAGCACCACTCCGGCAGGCACCTGCGCCTGCGCGGCGGCCATCGATTGATCACCTCACGGCAGGGGCAGGGAACGAAGAAGAAGAAGAAGAGGGCGATGGAGCAGCTAGCCTCGTACGATGATCGGAGCGTGGCCGGCGGTGTGTAGCTAACAGCTCTCCGACGATGCTGAGAGCGATCGACATCGATCTCTGCGCGCGACTAAGTAGCCACAGGTTGCATTGCATTGCCGCGGCGGACGGTGGTGGCGCGCGCCCGCGCCCGCGCCCCCGCCCCGCCGTCGTGTGCGACCCCGAGGCGGGAGCGCGCGCTGCACGCGCAGTTGCTGACATGTACTGGCCTTCTCGCGCACTCGGCCTAGTGAGTGTTGGGTTATTAGAAACCGGCAGCGTCCGCGCGTTTATGTAGTAGCGTAACGTCGATGCTCATGATTGCAGTGCCAATGGTTTCTTGTCTACCTTGTTGGAGCCATTGCTTGAGGTTGTTACCTTGCTTGGTAGAAATGAAAAGAGTCCAGCAACCTAAACGTCAGCAGAGTGGTTAGGAAACTTCTTTTCAGGATACATCTTATTCCTTGCATCGTTCCGATAGCACAAGAGAGAATCCTGCAAAAATGAAAAGGCCCAACTGATAACGACTAACTCCAATCTTATGAGACACTACTGATTTACTTTCAAAAAAAAAATGAGACACCACTGATCGGTTCTCCCAACAAATGTGATCACTCAGCAAGCAGCATATGAAGAATGACGCCATGTAAAGTTTAAAGAAACTATGATCAGGGTCTCCTCTCCATACGGCACGCATAATACAGCACTTATGCATGGTCACAAGTGTGTTGTCCTGGAAGCTAGGACATTGAGCTGCCTCTCTATACCTGCAACAGAGCAGACCCAAATTATATCACTTGCAGAATGGTGGCTGCTGTAAACACAGAGGAGAGAAAGGAACCGACGGGTTTTCCAAGGAGATGAAAGCCTCTAAAGTGGTGTTGCAGCCTGAGAATATGTGTTTCCATGGACCTCAACATTCTCGTTACAGCAAGCGCACATACCAGCTGAGATACATGCAACTATACAACTGACGTTATTCTTTTAACTACACATTTTTTTAATCTTAGAAATATTTACGCTCAAAATAATCTCAAATGAAAAAGTTGTTAACTGAAAAAAAAAAATAGTTTCGTCGTGTACCGTAACTTTGATGTTGACTTTTTCTTGGTTTGGCACCGTTAATCAAATCTGATCCGAGAACTTATATTGAAATATTTAGACATATAGATCATCTTAAATTAAAAGTTAAGTTGTTAACTATAAAATTTATTTTAATTCAACCTCATATGAAAAATTTATAATTTTTATGTAAAGCAACTATCATTGTTGGTTTAAGCCATAAACCAACGATGATATATGGACTATCATTGCAGGTCCGTGGCTTCAACCATAGTACACAGCCTATAACTATTGATTGAAACCACAATGATAGTCCACCTATCATTGTCGGTTGTACTGTCACGATGGGTTGACGCCACGGACCAGCTGTGACATTCTATCGATATTCTATCACTGCCTATTGTAAAACAACCAGCTGTGATAATCCGGCAGTCATTCCTAGCCTCTTTTCTAGTGTTACGTATTTTACCCATGAGCTTTTGAGCTGCAGTTGTCTTATTGTAGCTGGCCTTGAGCATCTGCATTAAAGGATAGAGCTTGTGTCCATTTCTTTCAGAAATAAAATACAGCACTAAACTCTTCGTTTCCCTCCTAATAATAAACAATTAAGTTTCAAAAAAAATAAACAATTCTGGTTAGCATATACAAATATCTGGCTTATTCTGCAGTACTGATCACTATACAATGATCACTCTTTGATAGTTCAATTACTAGCTAAGAAATATCTGTCCATAAATGATGTATTATCAATACTTATGCCCGGCCAAGGAATATTCCAGTACTTTTTTAAAAAACAATATTGCAGCATTTTGACATACAGATGAGACAAACCAAGCCATGTGTCGTCACCTCCACACTTAGGGAAGCACCAATGAAATATCAAAAAAGCTATCTAATAAAATATTTTTATTCTATAAAAATGAGAGAGAATGATAAGCTAGCCCTTCATGAAGAGCTATGCTCATATTTTTTTTGGATTCATGTATCTACACTTAATTACACACATTTCGATACTAATATATTTAGTTATTCTATTATCACATTTTCAAATAAATAAAAGCTAGCAAGTTTTTTTGTGAAAAATATGAGCTACCAAGTTGACTCTATTGTTGAGGATATCCCAAAAAAACTCAATCCGTATATACTCCATCTGTCCCTATGAAAATGATGTTTTCGCATTCAAACTTCGTCTCAGTATAAATAGGTGTTTTAGGTACAACTCTAACCTTTTAAAACGTGTGCCCATAAGGTTCCTGTTTCAGGAAGCATATTTTCATTGTAATGCAATTAGTGAGTAATGCCTACGGATCTAAACGAATATCTTAACCCCATATGGGGCTATGATTTCAAATTTGATAGAACTTTTGAATCAAACATTTCAATGAGAATTCCGAATCTATAGGTGATGGTGATCTCAAGTTGAATTTTTTGCAATGTAAGTTTAATCCTGATCCAGGCAATTGCCTCGAGTACACATCACATGCAAGAGGTGACCCATATGAGTGACAATATGATGACGGACCTGACCAAATCTTGGCATCCTTATAGGTCTATTCTAGCTTTGGAAGCATATGCATGGTGTGGTTCATTGAGACAAAGCCCAAATGTAGTACTTGTAAGCATAACACATATAGCCCCGGTTCACTAAAGAAAAATCAGCACACATGCGTCTGCACTAGGCAGGGCCCATCCTGAGCTATAGTTCGATCATGTTGAGTCATCCAACGTTCTCTTTGTAATAAAAGAGCAGAACTGTTAATTTCTTTTCTCAATTTCCCTAAAAGTCTAAGTGTTAGGTATCAAACATAGGGGTTAGATTAAGTCCATGATAGTCTGATTAACCTCCTGATTGATTATCCTAATCAGCTAGGGGTTCTAAGGCGCTACACCCATCGTGTACGCTCACGCGTACATGGCGGTCCATTGACGAACAGTTTCATTGGCCCTAGAAGGTCCACTTTAGGAGAAGACCTTGGTGCACGAGAAACGACAAAAGAGGTGAATTCAGTCCTCATTCGAGTCACCCCTCTCAACGCTTAGGGGCTCAACCAATCCTAAGCGTCCCACTGTCGGGCAACAGCCGAGCAAGCCCGGCATTGTCAACCTTGGCCTTGTTCGGGCTAAGCTTCCACTCTCAACCGACACCTGGAATATACTGCCTGGCTAGAGCCAGCGCTATTGAAGCTCTA
Source organism: Bothriochloa decipiens (assembly GCA_023333625.1). NCBI lineage: Eukaryota > Viridiplantae > Streptophyta > Magnoliopsida > Poales > Poaceae > Bothriochloa > Bothriochloa decipiens. Next base: position 50,902,274 of record CM041631.1, read on the forward strand.
TTTCCTCACCCCCGTGAGGCTATGTAGGTCACTCTTAGCATAGGGTCATATGCATCTAGGGCACTAGGGCCACTGCGCACCTTCTATGCGGATAGCTCCGTGCCCACATAGAAGCCTCCCTCTCTGCATATATGTGGGCAGGATCTTGGCATGCAATTGAAGCCATGAGAAGTCGAACCCGAGGAAGGAACAACGGTGGCAAACAGCACCTCACAATCATGTCTATGTGGCAGATGATGGCGTTTTTGGCCCTTGCTACAAGACGAAGATAGCGCTCGGTGCCTCCATAGGACAAAGGAGGACTCAAAACACTAGGAAATCCACTGTAACACCTCTGGTGTTATATTAACTAAAACCTGCCATGTCATCATATGCACTGCAAAGCATTTATGATTAGGTCAACTTTGATGTGCATTAACTAAAACAAGTTTACATTTCATAGGTTGATTGTGTTTCTGGAATGTGTTGTCACATGAAATAATAAAACCCTACTTTCGAATGTCATCTCAAATGCTTGATTTATATTCTATGTACTTGAGGTGTAAACCGTGTTTACACTAGTGTCAAGCATAGTGTATAAATCTAAGTCCAACCCTAAAAATGATTTCCATATTTGAAGTTGAATTTGGATTTCAAAGCTTATTCCCAAGTCTTGCAATTCAAATTTAAATTCAAATTGGAAAGCTATAAAATATTTTTCAAAAGCCAACTTGGTCAACCAACGGTACTATTAGGTCATTGACCTAAAAATGTCCTTGGATGATGTATGTGATCACTAATAACCAACCAATTAAATTAGAAACCAAATCGAGTTTGAATTCGGTTTCAAAAACCCTTTATTTCAAAACCTAGTTTTATCCCCCTTTTCTATAATTCAAAATCTATAAGGAATTTGGGGATACTCTAAAAATATAGTTTCTAGATCTTGACAAGATCTACAAAGTTGGTTTATAAAGTTTTTCATGTTTCCACAAAGAATTTCAAATAAATTTGAAAATATAGTTTTCCAGCATTTGACCCCTTTTGATTTTAAACCCATATTTCAAAAATTATGCATAATTTAGGAAAACTTTGTATGTGAAAAACATTTGGTTTGAAAAGTTAAACATTTCATAGTTTTGAAGATTTTCAAATTTTATTAAAAAATCAAAAGTAATTTCAAATGTTTGTTTCTAGGGTTTTTGAAAAGTTATGCAAATTCTATTTTTGTAGATTTTCAAGTTCTTATATAAAATTTGTAGTAATTTGTAATTTCAAATGAGTGGCATTTCTGTAATTTGCTTGAACAGCACCGAGACCTAGCGTCGGCCGCCATCGCCGACTTCTCAAGCCATGCCGCCGTCCACCGCCGCACATGCCATGGCCGCTAGCATGCTCATGGACGCGTGAAGCTTTATCGTCGTCGTGTCGCCCGTCCATACCTCGCCCCTGCCCTATAAATAGGTCAGCCGCCGCCTCTCTTCTTCTTCTTTCTCCCTGCACCCACCGCCGACGACCTCGCTCCGCCGCTTCAATTCGCCGTCGTCGCTCCACCATTGCTCAATTGCTCTTGCCATAAGCTCTGCCTTTACCTTGTGTTTCCTCTGAGCCAGTTCGTGCCCGCTCTCGCCGTCCGAGTTGACGGCACAACGTCGTCTTCCTCGCGACCGGTCGCTGAGCCGCCGCGAGCTTCCTCGCCGTCCACCGCCGCCAAGGTGGAAAACATATTTCATTTAACCCTCTCATCATGCTCTCCGTGCTATTCTGCTCCTCATGCGCACCGTGGTTCGCTCTCTGGTACACAGGACACGCCGTGACGCCGTCCTTGCCACCGGAGCGCCGCCGCCACCATCAGCGCCGCCGTCCACAGATTGACTCAGCCACTCCGAGCCTTCATCAACGTGCGCACCATGCCCGTGGTGAGCTCTTGCATCTGTTGGTGCCCTCAACTTCTTTTATTCCACGCCGTAATCGCCGGTCACCATGCGTCGCCGCCGGCGTGACCTTGCCGCTCCGCCGCGCGCGTAGCTGTTGCGGCTGGGGTTCAAATTGGGTTCCATCTTGTTGATGTTTGTGACCACAAGAGTGTGTAGCCCAGGTCTGTGCACTCGCCGTCGCCAGAAATCGCTCCGGTGAGCTTTGCCGCCACGTCCGAGCTTCGCCGTGCCGCCATGGCCGCCGGCGAACCTGCTGCCACTGTTCCACCACTTCATTAGTTAGTTAATCTTGTTCGCGATGTCGAGTTGAGCACGTAGGACCAAACCTCATCGCCGGAGACCTCACCGTCGGTGAGCAATCGCCGGTCAAAACTCGGCCGCCGCCGGTCAACGTCAGGAGGAATTTCCTTTTTCCTTTTTCTTTTTCAGAAAATGTTTTAAATGCTGTTTTCTTTAAAAATTCATAATAATTCATGTATAGCTCTAAAGTTCTAAAATTTTTTGTGTATGTTCTTTATGATGTCATCTACCTAGGAAAAATATGAAATATCAAATTTGAGTAATTTTTGAATAATTTAAAATTAGCTCTTTTAATTTAAAAATGAACCTTCAATGATTTTTAATAAATAAAATAATTTGCTTTTAATTATGAAATTTGTTTTGCCATCTAATTAGATCAAGAGCTTTTCAAAATAAAATTTTGAGCTTAATTAGACAACTTTAATTTTTATGCCTTTATTTTATGCCTTTAAATAATTAATTAATCCCGTTTAATTAAGTTAATCATTATAGGAATTGTTTGACTTTGGGATTGATTGATGACCTTGGGTCATTAACCCTAATGACCTTTGGCACTTTAATTAATTGTTTGCGCTTACCTGGATCATGTCATTAGGGCTTAATTAATGTTATTTCATGTGTTTAATAACTTTCTTAAATAATATAGTTAACCCTAATGAACTTAGTAAGTATGTTTTGGGTGGCTTGCAAATTTACCGTGAAGGAAAGTTGTACTCAAGCCTTTAATCTGGTTGTGCATCCATCGAGCATTACATTTACTATTCAATCATGTTGAAGCATATCATTGTATCGTATAGTTTACGATAACGTAGAGTTTAATGTTGTCGCCCCAGATCCGAAGGAAGAGCAGACTCAGGAGATTGGAATTGATCCAAAACCTGAGACCATCTACCCCGAATACCAAGGCAAGCCCCAGATGCATTCAAACCCTATTCTATTTTATAAAAGTTTTATCGCTTCAGTTATGATATGTTGCATTAAGTAATAGGAGTTGAGTGAAAGCCCACCAACTGCATTACCTGTCTTACTTCCATAATTCCTTGTTACCTGTTCTAAAAGATGTGTATTAATGCTTAGCCCTACTTAATTAATTAAGTGTTCAGAGGTAAAAAAATGAAAAAGATGAGATTGGTTTTATCTGTTGAAATCATGATGATAGTTAATAAATCGAGTCCGGATGGGTAACTTGCATTGGGAACGGAGTCTCTCTGTAGTGTTTCCATCTGTTGATGCCCTAGGTCCCGTGTCGATGGTGAACTGGTGATATCGAGAAACTAGAAATCCACATGCATGAAGTGTCATACAATGGGCCAGAGTCCCCACGTATGTCATGGAGTGACTTATAGTGGGCCAGAGTCCCCACATATGTCATAGTGTGTTATACTGTGGGTTTAAGTTCCCATGTATATCGGTACACTGGGTCGAAGTGCTCACGTGTATCATGTGGTGATATATGGCTGCGGTTGTTATCCCGGTATATCGGTTCATCTGATATGCTTAGGAGTTAGAGTCTCCTGTATATCAGTGACCTAGGTCCCAGCTGGGTATATGAAAATGGATTCAAATCGCCATTGCTTCTCGGAGAAGAAGACTCGATCGGTGTTCATCATCGTAGTAATAACTTGAATAATGAGTAAGGTTTAAGAAGAAAGTTGGTTGGTAATTTTGATCTTGAGCAAGACCGCTTTTCTTTCTTTCAAGCTTTTCTGCAAAATTTCTTATCTCCTGCAAGCCTTACCTTGTCCCTCTAGCCTGCATTTCCTGAGTCTTCACCCCTCTTTTTCGTCGGGTCAGTCTTGTTGAGTACTTTTGTACTCAGGGTTTGTTGAACCCTTGTTGCAGGTAAGCCTCATGGGCAGGAATGCTTCGCATCCTACTGCATGATAGTCGTCGAGGAAAGTGACGACGAATAGGACATCTCGCTCTTGGGCAGAGCATATAATCAAGGTTGATGTAATAAGTTATATTGTTATTCCACTGCTACTATGGTTTGTAATAATTCAACTTATGATCCGTAAGTTAAAACTAAACGGTTTGTAAATTTATGTTATTGTAATCCTTCCGCTCTTTTACTTCGATGTATATAATTTGTATAAAACTGTTGTAATACTGCAATGTCTCTTTGTAATGATTGATCCTGCTCGGAGAATTGTGGATGATTCAGGATTTACCCGACAGACCTTTTAAGTTTTATGGAACACATTCATGGTTATTTAGAGTCTATTTAGACAATAATCATGCGTATAAGCCATATGCTTTAGAAGGTTCTGCCGCATCCCCTAGACTTAAAACATGTGCTCCTGTAGAAGAGAGCCAACCATAGACCAACTGATCAAATCACCAAACTCAAGATCAAAAATTTAGGCTTTCGTCTGCTCCTCGCTCGAGCGATCAAACTTAGACGGTGGCGTAGATTTCCCCTACACCTCTCTCATTCTCTCCATTATAAGAATTAGATTGAGCATTCCTAACACAAAAACACTAATGCTTCCTATAACACAAAAAACACTTCTGTTGTCCGAACCGGTATAAACTCCTAACGTGTTTTGTGTACGTGTGCCACTAGAGACCCACACATCCACCCATGTTAGACAACTAGATTACTACCATGAAAACGAATCCATGACACTTTTGTGATTGCCACTCATCGATGGTCAAGGGTACAATTCTCCCCGGAGCCGGAGGTGTCACCCCATAAGCAGTGTGTGCTTCACCAACGAGATCATGTTTTGCGGGCAGTATAATGGTTTTGGATGATGAATCTTGGTGCATCTGAGTCATGGAGTTTGAATGTGGAGCTAGTTTGGAGGTGTGTTAGGGTGGAGGTGGAGACTTGGATTATTAATCGGGACTGCTAGTCATGAGGTTTGGGGTGGACCTGGATTGAATGTGAAGACTCGTACTCAGGCAAGAAAATAGATTGCAAATTAGCTCCTCCGAGGAAAGATACTTGTGCAGCAGGATCCACTACATGACAGAATTGGAGAAACTGATAACATGAAAATGAACAACGATGCCCAATGCAGATTCAGTCATTTCCTTGAGCTACCCATAGAACAGACGACATGACCATTTCTCCATGAAGAAATGATTTATTCATTTCTCCATTTCTCTCCTCAACAATCGCATGCCATGTCAAAATGTCTACAATGCACAGTATTAAGACACACAGAAGCCATCCTAGGTTGAGCATTAGTAGTGCCTAAGGTGTAATTGACTAGAGATCTAATGACGATTTATTAAAAGTTAATAGAATTTTGTACCAAACATTTATCTTAAGGGTGTGTTTGGTTTGATGGATGAATTGATGAGTGGGAAATGGTGGTTCAAGTTTTTATAGTATTTAGTTTTGGTTAAGGGTTGATGGAGTTGTCCATGTCAAGGGAATATTTGACTAGATGCTACGTACATAAGCTTGTCCAGTGAAAACTGGCCAAAGAAAACCATTCATCTTCGTCTCCAAACCAAACCCGCCCTATGTATCTACTGGTACAAGATTTAGCATATCTTACATGAATAAAGTAAGGCACTCCTTTCTTTTTCTCTAGTATATAGAACTAGAGAACTATGTATACAGTGACTTCAACACAAGACTAGGTCTTGTAACAATTAACGTCATGTCTGCTTAGGCTTTTGCATTCAAAAACTTGGATTTTGTGGAATGTAGAAAATCGGTTTCGTGGATGGGCTTAACTAATTATTAAAGTATAGTACAGGTTGCAATACATCTCAAAACAGTATGCCACATAAGATTTCTTTTGGCCTCTACTCCTGCAACTACAGCTTTGGACTTTCATAAGTCACTACTAAAAAAACTAAAGGTTACACATCAGGTTGTTATAGCTTTTGGCCTTTGTTCATAAGCCAAATTGAAGAAAAAAGTTAAAACGACTGCCAAAAGAATGCTTGGCATAGTAGAGAGGTAAATTAGTTACAGTCGTCACGCCTGTGCTTTGGGCTTTGCTTACACGATACGGTTCTCATCCACACATCTACGAGACATCACCTATACAGCAGGTTCACACAGATTAAAATGTCATTCAACAAAAACCCATTGTAATCATTATACAAATATCAGGCAAAAGAGATGGTTTTCGTGGTCATAAGCGTTGTCATTCCTCAAGATTAACCTTGTGACAATGACTTGAGATAAACAAACTTAAGCAGTAAAAGGAAGCAGGTACATCCCATTCCCATGGCCCCTCCAATCCTGTTTGTTGTGTTGTGCGTAAGAGATGCCAAATGGAGCTTTCTTGTGTGTATGTTTATATCAGCAGGCACATATTAAAACATGGCCAACAATTGTTTGCTCTGTGAACGGTCCCCACACCACACCATACGGCTGCACACACACTTGCATGTGGTCTATATAAGATGGCCAAGGGGGTGGCAAGAGGAGGACACCTCTCCACTCTGCTAAGCAACATCTCTGAGAGAGAGTTCAGAGTTGACAGGTAACTAACTGTAGGCAGTTAGGATAGGCATGGAGATTGAGAGGGAAGCTCCGGGTAACGACAAGGCGAGGAGCTGGAGAGCTAATGCCGCAGCGCAGGAAGACTCTAAGGCGGCGAAGCTTGACGGTGGTGATCATCATCAGCCGATGAAGGTTCCTAGCTTGATTGTGTAGCTATTTCTTTGATATCATTTCTGTGGACAGGGGCTAGCTAAAACAGTGGGATGAGAAGAGACGATGATGATGCTCATCATTTCACTTGTTTTAAACTCTTTCCCTTTTGTTGCCTTCTGATTCAGGAGCCTGCATGGAAGAGGTTCCTGACTCATGTTGGGCCAGGGTTTATGGTGTCATTGGCATACTTGGATCCTGGCAACTGTTAGTATACCTCTCTCCCTCCGTCTCCTGCATCCCTCTCTTCCTCTTCTCTCTTCTCTGTTTCCTCACAATCTTTTCCCAAACTGGTGAAACAGTGGAAACGGATCTTCAAGCTGGAGCGAATCACCGATACGAGGTACATTTTCAATGCATTTCCAAAAAAAAAAAAGCACACAAGGTTTTGTTGCTTACGTTTATGATTCTCTACTTTTTCGTTTTGCCCCCATAACCATGCACTCTAGCTACAAATCTTCAAGTCTTTTATTCCAGAAGATCTCCCGTCCCAAAAAGGAGAACCTAGCTAACTTTTATGGGCAAGAACCTAACTGAATATTTGCCTTTCTGCAATTTGCTTTGTGTCCATCTTTTCCGGTCAGCTCCTCTGGGTGATTCTCATTGGTCTCATCTTTGCACTCATTATTCAATCACTAGCAGCTAATCTTGGAGTGGTGACAGGTAATTCATTAATCTAACTTGAAGGAAACGCCACCGTGCCGTCTACGGATTCAAGAACATTACTAACTGGCACTAATTTCTAGTACTCATTTGACTGTAACGCAGGTAGGCATCTTGCTGAGATATGCAAGAGTGAGTATCCAAAATTTGTGAGAATCTGCTTATGGATCCTCGCCGAGGTAGCTGTGATCGCTGCAGATATACCAGAAGGTTAGAAGCAACATGACAAACAGAAAAAATAATTAACATTTCTGGTGAAATTAAAGGGCATATTTTGACCTGGTGGTTGTACCTTAGTCTAATTCAATTTAGCTAAATGACAAGGAGAGAGTGGTTTCATCAATAGAAAACAAGGAGAAAATGAATATTAGGTAGTTGTTCTACTGTTAATCGAAACTGGAGGTGCAGCAGAAGTCTTTAATTTGGCTCTAATGTATTTGCTAAAGTCAAGACCGTCTTAGGACAGATGCTGTGTGAACTATATTAGTATAGGATATATGTATACAAAATGTGTAATCTTCCATTGACGTACGCGTTGGGTTGTCTTATCATCTGAACTGATCAATAGCGGCAGTGGAGGAATTTGCAAGGACCTGATAAAGAATATATACTCTAATCTGTCGCTTTGTTTGTTTCTGACATTTTATTTTTGTTGCAGTTATAGGGACAGCCTTCGCTTTCAACCTCTTATTCCACATCCCCGTGTGGGTGGGGGTTCTTATCACCGGCTCCAGCACTCTCCTGCTTCTAGGCCTGCAAAAATACGGGGTATTTAGTTGTTGCTACACATAGTCCAATTGCTTTTTTTTAAAAAAAAATGTGTTATCTACAGTAACTGGATATCTAGTTGCTTAATCCATTGCTGTATCTTGTTCCTGGAAATATAATGTGTTGGAACTAGGTGCGGAAGCTGGAGTTCCTGATCTCAATGCTGGTGTTCGTCATGGCGGCGTGCTTCTTCGGAGAGCTGAGCTTCGTGAAGCCGCCGGCGGTGGAGGTGATCAAGGGGCTGTTCATCCCCAGGCTCAAGGGCGACGGCGCCACCGCAGACGCCATCGCCCTCCTTGGAGCTCTTGTCATGCCGTAAGCAATAATCGAGCATTCAGGCTTTTTTTTTTTGACTGAATGCATTCAGGCTTATTAATCCTGTAATTAGCTCTGATTATCATTATATATTGGCCATGGCTGCCAGTGTGCTGCCAGGTCAACAGATCTCTTAAGATTTAAGAAAAAGGGAAACTTTGTCAGAGCTCCACATGCATGTATATCACTATCAGTAGCAGTTGCCAAGAACTTTGTTTTGTTATTAATTTGTACATAATAACTTGCTATATATCTCTGATGATGTGGACTAGAAGTCTAGAACAAATTAAAGATTAAAGTAGGTTCTGTTGTCGATCGTATATATCGTTCCAGCAAGTCAAATTAGTTAGTAAACTTAATTCGACCGCGATGATGAACAATTAGTTTCTGCAGGCACAACCTGTTCCTGCACTCGGCACTGGTCCTGTCTCGGAAGACGCCGTCGTCGGTGCGAGGGATCAAGGATGCGTGCCGGTTCTTCCTCTACGAGAGCGGGTTCGCGCTGTTCGTGGCGCTGCTCATCAACATCGCCGTCATCTCCGTCTCCGGCACCGTCTGCTTCGCCAGCAATCTCTCGCCGGAGGACGCCGACAAGTGCAGCGACCTCTCGCTCGACTCCTCCTCCTTTCTACTCAAGGCATGTCGTCCTTCCATTTCGTATAATCCATATGAATATGACAAGTACTTCTGCCTGCCTGGCTGATCGAATATACCAATGCGCATGCGTGCATATTTAATTTGCTTTTTGTGTTGATTAATTTGTTTTGTCGTCTGCATCAGAACGTGCTGGGCAGGTCGAGTTCGATCGTCTACGGCGTGGCGCTGCTGGCGTCTGGGCAGAGCTCCACCATAACAGGCACCTATTCCGGCCAGTACATCATGCAGGTATCTTCTACTATATATTAGTTGCTTGCAACTTTCTGTTTGACTTCTTGGCATGTCTAAAAAGACTGAAGATAGATCATTAGTTTTAGTTGTTGTTTGGAGTATGCTAGCTTAATTAGTAACTTCAGAAATAAACATTAATTCTCATATATATGAAATTACTGTTTTTGATTTGCGGAATAACCTAGCTAATCACACACTGAAAGAAGTGACAGTCAAAATTTGCATGTTGTAATTTATCTAGAGTAACGACGGCAGTCTGTTCTGATGTGAGAAAATTAAACAAAGCCAATAAGCAGATGCCGTCCCTTTCTCTGCCCTTTTGTCAGACAAACCAAGAACTCTCGCATTCCTTACACTTTTCAAATAGTCAGGTCAACTGTGCTAATCCTAGTAGGATTCGACAAATGGAAGCTTTAATACGATGGTTGTGCCTAGCTTTGTTGCTGTCATCTTACGCCCGTACCAACACGCACAGGGTTTTCTGGACATCAGGATGAAGAAGTGGCTGAGGAACCTGATGACACGCTGCATCGCCATTGCGCCGAGCCTAATCGTCTCCATCATCGGTGGGTCCAGTGGCGCAGGCCGTCTCATCATCATCGCTTCGGTGCGTCTTATACCCCACCTCTCGCTCATACATCGTCGCCAGTGGACTATCCACTATACTATATTCCATATCAAGTGGCTTAGCCGATGCACACGGCTATTTTTACCTGTGGATTAAAAGGCACAGCCAGCCTTTTATCAATCACTCATCACTCTAAAAAAGGGCACCAACATCTACCTATACTTATTATGTGATCTAAAAGTGCACAGTAATTTATACTCTCTTCTAGGCCTTCTAAAAGTGCACAGTAATTTATACTCTCTTCTAGTAGTAAGTAAAGCATTTTTTTTTTGCGATTTTTGTTTTTTGCGAATGGCTTGAAATAGTTTCCGGTGGAATACATGCAGATGATCTTGTCCTTTGAGCTGCCGTTCGCCCTCATCCCTCTTCTCAAGTTCAGCAGCAGCAGGAGCAAGATGGGGCCCCACAAGAACTCCATCTATGTAAGCACTACCATATCCACTCACTCATCACTGCATCACAGAAAACTACGTGTCCTTCTTTTTGTTTTTTTGCTTGCTCCCATCCATCAATTGCACGCATTGTCTCCATCAGAAAAACAGAAAATCGCATGCATATATTGTCTGCATTCTCTTTGTAGCCTTTGAGATGCCCGACACATTATACCATATGAGATATACTAGCTAGCTAACCTTGCACAAAATAATGCATCTCTTCTCTCCACGGTACATTTATCGTCCCCTGCAAACCATGTTCTTGATCCCAAAAAAGCTCATCTCACATGCCTGCAGTGCAGGTACGTCCAAGCTGAACAAAACAAACTGACTGCACGAACCAGATCTAGCAATCAATATATATATATATATATATATATATATATATATATATATATAAATATCTTTTTTGCTCTTTTTAAATTAATTTGCAGATCATCGTGTTCTCGTGGCTGCTGGGTCTGATGATCATCGGCATCAACATGTACTTCCTGAGCACCAGCTTCGTGGGGTGGCTCATCCACAACTCCCTCCCCAAGTACGCCAACGTGCTCGTCGGCCTCGTCGTCTTCCCCCTCATGCTCATCTACGTCGTCGCCGTCATTTACCTCACCTTCAGAAAGGACACCGTCGTCACCTTCGTCGCCGACTCTGCCCAGCTCGTCGACGCCGAGAAGGCCAAGGCCGCCGGCGAGGAGGACGACCAACCCGTGCCGTTCCGGGAGGACCTGGCGGACATCCCTCTGCCGCAGTAGCCAATTAGCTACAAAGGCTCATCTTTGTCTTTAAGTATATATATAACCAGTTGTACGTGTTTCATCTTTGGACGACGATTCTGATTGCTCGTAGATGGCTGCATGTGTGCGCACAACTAGCGTTTTGCAATCGGATGGTACGGCAGGTTGAGTGAGTAGTAGTATATCGCCGAATGTAAATTGTTAATGGCCGGATCAATTCCATCCATCCCTGTGATGCAACTTTTACACAGTTATTAATTATTAACCTTGGTGGCATCGCGACCTTTTTCTGACACGTCACAGTCACGATCGTGTCCAAGCACTCAAACGATGTTTGCTTCACACACTGGTTGTCTGGTTACGTACCGCGAACACGGTTTGGGAAATTGGTTGTATAATGCTGCAGTTGGGAGTGACGTGACTGCCGTTGTGTTCCTTTGTTTGACGTGCGATAGAATTTATACTCCCTCCGTCCTGAAAACAAGTACAATAAAATTCTCACTTTCATATCGACCAAAGTCTTTGACACTTAGTTGCTCAACAAACAATAACGAATGAATAATGAGCAAAGGATGATGGGTCTACATCTAGGGGAAGCAAATCAATAGTCCTATTTTTCTTCTCTATTCATGGGAGACACCATTTATAGTGCCTATTTTACAAATGATGGACCATAATGCCCCCATATTAACCCTACATTCTGAGAATATTTCTATCCCCATAGAGGCATCACTGTACATTATTTCCGCTACATACAAGTCAAAGTTGAATTTGACCGTCAGGGAGTGGTCCTCGCCCTCTACATACTTTGTTACACTATAGTTTTAGCGTGCAAATATTTTCAGTATCAACATTTCAACATTGTCGAAAGATCGACTTCAAGTCAGGATTAGATGATAATCACCGGTTCTTAACTCTATTTCAACTTCTAAGTGAGAAGCCGCGTGTTCTATCATTAGTATTTTTAGTCGTAGAAAATGTCTATTCACCTAAATCCATGCACCCCTCTAAACATCCAGGTCCTTTCAGTAAGGATTTCTAACATTGTGCACATGATAATTATTCAACACATTAGGAACATAAATTACTAAGGTGGCTTTGACTACACATTTTTAGTAGGAACAAGGATAGAAGCACAACCTCTGTTCTTCATAGGATAGGGAGTGACACATCATTTTCTATCTTTTTTGTTGGATACTACTGGTGCAAAGTTCTCGCACTATAAATACCTCAAAATATAAGTGGGAACACCCTAAACCATAATAACCATTCACAAAACTAGTGTCTTCTTGTTGCACAAGTCAATACCACTAGCCTATAGTAATCATCCTACCCCTAACCATGTGTGCTCGATTTCATCATAGTGCTCATCATCCATGTTTGCATCTGCACCATCATCCCTTGTCCTCCTTGATAACCCTAGGCCATCCCTCGATCCTCCTTGTCATAATTAATCCCTTCCTCCACCGTGTATGGCCCCTCTGTCTACTCATTGATCCCTTTCCACAACCATGCACACACTATTGTCCATTGCCCATGTCCCTACCCCAACCATGAGCATCGCCAACCCTTTTCCTTATTGTTGATCCACATTCCCAATCGGGCATCATGTTTGTCACACCCGGCCTGTTTGGCTTGTAGTGGCCCATGTGTATTAATGAGATGTTGTGAAGAGGTTAGTCCCACCTTGGTTGTTTAGGGTGGGATAGACCAATATATAAGGCTTCTAAAGTTCATCCTACCATCTCCGGGTTAATCCTTTTAAGAGAAGTGAGGATGAAAGCTTAAGTAGGATGGTGGCAGGTGTGGTTCACTCAGTGTGCAGAGCGGATCTGAGCCGTTTGGACTCTAGAGCGTTACAAATGGTATCAGAGCCGATCTTCGCGGCCACGGGCGCGTGCGGGCCAGGGGCTGGACATGGGGGTTCATGCGCGTGTTAGCTCTGTGGAGTGCATGACGTGGCACATGTGCTGGCACTGGGCGCACGGTCGCGTGTGCCAAGAGGGGAATGTTCCCAGTCATCGTCTGACAGGTTGTGGGTATGTTGGGATCGACGAGGACGTCGAGTTCTTTAAGGGGGGTGTACGTCACACCCAGCCCTTTTGGCTTGTAGTGGCCCATGTGTGTTAATGAGATGTTGTGGAGAGTTTAGTCCCACCTTGGTTGTTCAGGGCGGGATAGACCGACATATAAGGCTTCTATAGTTCATCCCACCATCCCCGGGTTAATCCTTTTAAGGGAAGCGAGGATGAAAGCTTAAGTGGGATGGTGGTAGGTGTGGTTCACTCAGCGTGCGGAGCGGATCTAAGCCGTTTGGACTCTAGGGCGTTACAATGTTGTTGTCCCCAACCTCGATCAAAGCACATGCTACCATTCCTCGACTTTGTTATCTCCTTCCCCAGCTTGATGCCATGACCCTTCATCCTTATTACAAACCCACCTCCAATTCCTAGGCTCCTCCCCATAGCGATGAAGTTTACCACTTCATCCTACCTAGATGAATGGATTAATGCTTGGATTGATAAGGGTTTAGGTAATGCATGAACGAATTAAATGTACTAGAAATTTGTAGTTTTTTATATGTGTAATTATTTCATGTACAGTCACAATGTGTTTGAGGATATTACTTTGCTAATATTGATTTTTTTAAAATTTTGAAAGTTGTGATAATATCCAAGTGTAACACCCAAAATTTCAGATAAATCTCATTAGTTTTGTTTGGTTACTCTGAATTTGTTAGGAGTTTTTTCATTTTTTGGATCGGGTCACAATATAAGGACACAAACATGTTTGTTGTATTCATGCTAGTGCATTGGTTTTTGTTTGACTTCTTGTGGGAGAGTTGGTTTCAAAATCACTTGAACTTGAATTAGTCTACAAGCCCTAGAAAATAATACAAAAACAATTTCTTTTCTTTACCCCTTTCCCGCTCTGCTTCTTGGCTAATTTTATTTTTCAAACCACATTAGCCCATAGCCCCATGCATATATGAAGGTCAACAAGATGACAAGAGTATATGAGTTCAAGACCATAAGTCATAACACAATAAGAATTAGAGCTGGTTAAATGTAGAAATTAGGACGGAACAGGATTTGGCCCGTCCGATTTCACCCCTACATGCACCTGAAAATGAGCTTGAAATGTATTTACGCCGACATTAGGGCTATAGGTTCCACTTCAATAAATTGCATCCAATCCATGTGGATCGCAATTTATTATTGTGGCCAGCCTATGAAAAACAATAAAATGACATTATGCATTGGTGTGATTAATTGTTTCCTTCATCTACTCGAAGCACTCTACAATGACCTGCTGGCACTAGAAAGGACAAAATGGAACCTTCAATTGGGTAGGTGTGACAGTTGCTGCACATTAGTACGTGGAGGTGTCAAATAACACTAATCTGATTTTCTTTTAGATACAGGACCAAATTAAAGTTGCATCTTCTACCATTCGCATATGGTATAATATTGGGAATATATTTAGATTACAATGATAACATTGGCACGGAAATTAATGATGAAAGCAAGCTAGCTAGCCGCCAATAAATAACAGATAATTCTCCATTTTATTAAAGATGGCGGTCCTTTGTTAAACATTGGCACGGAAATGTGCTTTAATAATCCAGTTCGTCAACGAATTATGTAACCCGCCTGCATGTGCTTTCATGTGCAATTCGTTTATTCTCTGAAATATATAGTAGTCAAACCTATTTGATATTTATGAGAACTTGAGATGTCAGAGGTAACGATGACACCTTATTTGGACCAACACATTAGTAGTAGTATATTATGTGTGCATATAATTGCTTGCTCCAAGAGTCTAGTGCCTACGTGTATATTATTTTCTCAGTGCACTCGACAAGATGTGCCCTGCAAGAATTGGTATGGTATGGTAGAGTAAAATATCCCGTACCTGCTGCACGTAATCTGATTACAGATCCCATTACGCCAGTGTTTCTTTTTCTTTTTGCGGGATCGAATCACACACACTCTTTTGACTACAGCGTTTTCTCTTCCTGATTACGTTTGCATTTTCCATTTACATTTCCCAACCAAAAACCTTGAGTGCACAAAAGTACGCCGTTTCTTCTAGCATAACAGAAGGTCATTTCATTTGCTGCTTCAGCG
The DNA here is from genome assembly GCA_023333625.1 of Bothriochloa decipiens. Classification (NCBI taxonomy): domain Eukaryota; kingdom Viridiplantae; phylum Streptophyta; class Magnoliopsida; order Poales; family Poaceae; genus Bothriochloa; species Bothriochloa decipiens. The sequence continues at coordinate 50,917,677 of CM041631.1, forward strand.
TGCCATAGAAAGTAAAGCTAGCTTGACGACATCGCGACAACAGCGGCCGGTACATACATACACGCTTCTACTACTCCAGCATATATATTCCATGAGTTCTCCGGAGGGGGTTACACGTTTTGAAACGTCTAGAAAGATGCCGCCCCTACTGATGAACAAACAATTGGTTGACGACGATATGATTCATGCTGCTCAAAGCTAGCTCCTCTAACAGCCACAGTACTCTTTTGATGGTGACTACAATAAGTATATGCCGGTCACTGCTACAAAATTGATTTCCAACAAATGAGGCCTTTTTCTATAGATCGAGGCGGTCGCTGTTTTAAGCCGCCTCTACAAATGTGCAAATAAAAGCAACTGCTTGTTGCTAATGGCGACGTCTCTTTCCATCTACATCATTAGGTTATTCTTGCGTCCATATAGTGGCTATACTAGTTCTAGCTAAGAGTTCACGAGTATGTTATTAGTTCTGTCTGTAATCACATCATTCTGTAATCTGTATATTATCTTCGCTCACATTGTTTTTCATATATTTGCAAACTGAAGAACAGGATGTGACCTGAAAGAATCTGTACACTAGTATAGTGGCCAGTTGCTGCACGCCTGCACTCTCACATCTTCTTCAAGATCGGTTATCCTACTGTACAAATTATGCTTGACTCTGTAGCATGCCTCATCAATGTTTGCAGATTAGTTGTGCAGAAGTCAATGTTGATGATCCAACCTTGTGCATCATGTCAGAGGCACAGCTCGCCGCGTCTCTTTGGATGAACTAAGGGTGGACATTATATTCTCAGATAATAGTGGAGATGTTAAATGACACTATTTTTAAGAATTGTCGGTATTAGGTCAGAAATGATAACAAATCTTTTTTCAAAGAAAGTGGTAACATAAGAATATAACAATCGGCGAAATCTTAAAACTTTCTAGCATGAAAAGTACTTAACTCGATCGGTCTCTGTTTTACTGAGATGCCAGTTATTGGTAAATCAAGTCAGCAACATATATGATACAATACTAGCATCAAAATATTAATGTATCTACTCAAATAACATTATTAATTAGTTCAAGTTGTTGGTCCTTTGTTACTGGTAGTAGCTAATATAGATAAGCGCAACAGCTGTACTATGTGTTTTGTTTTGTCAAGGAACCATGTTTTCCCAGTGTCAGTGTGCATTTATATATTCAGTCAAAAAATACTGAAAGTCATTTGGATATGATGTGAGAAGTCAGATTTAGTGATGACACCTTATTGGAGCTGTACTGCACATTACGCCATTGGTGCATATTGTATAATTCCTATAGTAGCTCCAAGTGTCCATATTCCATAGGAATGTATCTCAGTCGCACTGTTTTAGTTTTATGCCTACGCGACAGGATGTGACCTGCAACAGTTGGTAGAGAAATGTATATGAGTATATACTAGTAGTACCTGCCTCAAGTTGGTTTCTGAATTCGCATCTTCTACCTGATTAGCAGTATATATATATCCTAATTGTTGTGCAAACTGATCATGAGTCGTCATCTCTGCAGCTTATCGCATTGATTTACCATTTTGTATGCAGTAGTTCACAGCTATGCGAAAGTCAATGCTGATCCAGCAGCATCTTACCTTGTGGAGGCCACGGGTGGCCACGTGCTCTGAGCATGAACTACTGTGGACATCGCATGTGGATGAGTTTTGTTTTCTTATGAAAACATGTGCTTTTATCTATTAAAATAAAATAACCGGAAAAATATGCTCGCTAAATTATACTGCAATAAGAAAATTAAAGACGCTAATAAACAACACACGACCTTGGAAAAATGGTGGACAGTCGATCTATGGCAGGGTATCTTGTCAAAAAAAAAAGATCTATGGCAGGGTATATATACTAGCACTAGCCAATGATCGCGACGGGTCAGGGCCAAACTCATTGATTGGGGATTGGGCCACACAACAGGCCATGAACAATAATATGGACATCAGTGATGAGTTGGAAATGGGGCAAGTGTGATAGCTAGCTTTGCATTGGTAATGCAAAAAAGCATACGTACGCTTGCATGGGCAACATGATAACGATAGCCCCGCTTGCACAAGAGCAAGAGTGACCTGCTCCTAGCTACTTGCAAGTTGCAAGGTCCAACTTTCAGTCATCAATAAATCCGGTCTATCTAAGATTCAAGCTCTGTCCATATCTGCATATATCTTCCCTGATCTTGAGACGTACAGTGATGCACATGCTCTGTTACACCTATTCGATCGTAGTGATGGACAATCATGATCATAGATCATACTGGTGGTATCTACACTTCTACAACAAGCGACAGGACCATGCCTGATGGTGAGTCCTCCTCCTTAAGAGCCTTTCAGAATTCATTCCGGGATTATCACGAAGCAGACGAGATTTAACTCTTGATGGTTCTGCCGGACCTAGAATACTGTCACCTGCAGGAGTCGGATCATCCATCGCCAGGACCACAGCCCACATGCATAGGACGAGACTAGCACCACCAGTTTCCTCACAATTAGCGGCGCCTTGTTTAGATGCATGCAAATTTACACTCTCTCTATTATATAAAATCTTTAGACACATGTATGGAGTAGTAAATATAGATAAAAATTTAATTAATTGCACAGTTTGATTGTAAAACACAAGACGAATCACTTGAGTCTAGTTAGTCCATAATTGGACAATAATTATCAAATACAAACGAAAGTGCTATAAAGCTTTTTAACTTCACTTTTCACCATCTAAACAAGGCCCGGGTTTGAGCTTAGCACTGGTCATCGCCACACGTCGCGTACGTCAACCATTGCAGCCGGCAGGGTGAATTGCCATGAAATCATTGTCACTAGCTATCGCCCTCCTATCACTTATATATTTCGTTTCAGTTTCACATACGCAGCACGAAAGTTCAGGCACCATTCAACCTAGGCCGCTTGAGCGCGCAGCTAGCAGCAGCGGATCATCCCGACTGGAACACGATTGGCATCCTTCCGGCCTTTCACTTGCAAATGGACGGGAATTGATGAGCGGAAAGGGATCAGCACGACTGGTTACCCATGCAAAGCATAGCACTAGTGATTAGAGCGTGTTTGGAAGGGTGGCTCTGGCCGGCGCGGTCCAGCATCCTAGCCTTGGCCAGCCCAACTCAGGTGAAAACGGATCACCCCACCTTGTCTGGGCCATGGCCGAATCCAGCCAACCCAAGAAGAGATTGTGTTTGGTTTGTAGCTAGTACCCTTGCTAACAGGCCATTTTGAAATGGCGGGTTGGACCAGTCGAGCCCACACAGTACCAATATAATGCATGTAGAGCAAGAGATAAGCTCAAGTTCTTGTCAACAGCAAATGTAGAGGAAATGAATGATCACAACATCTTAACATCATTTGTAAATGGAACAGCAGCAGTACTTAACAGAAAATCATGATTTGATGAGTACGCATCAGATAGCAATAATACATCATTTGCATCCACAACCGGCTCAAAACTATTACACACATCTGAAACTACATCCACATGTGACTTACCATTAACAAAACTTACCAAGATCATGCTGGCAGACATTGTCTGAGCTTGAAACAGCTCAGGGCATCATACAAAACTTCATCATCAACATTAGGCATATCAGGATAGCTAGTAATATGTAACAGCAAAGGTGTTTTGTTCATTTATCTTAGAAAAACAGTGTATCTGCTTCAGCAAATCAATGAAGACATCACTGGCAAATGTAAGTGTGGCCTTAGCTTTGCAATAAGGTGGAGTTCTTATAGTCATTGGTGGCCGCAAGCAACTCAAGACACAAACAGAAGACAGAACCAAAAGGAAGCAGATCCAAGGTCATGGTTGTCATGAAACCCCTCCGGACATCATTCATTGCCATAGTGCAAGCAAGGGCTTGGTGTTGCTACTGAATAGATGTCTCACATGGGAAGAACAAGTAAACATGTAAATAAGCAGCCACCTCATTTATATGTTTGCATCTTAGGACATTTTCTATCCCATCATGATCCACTAAGGCAAAGAATCAAAGGCAACAAAACAAAATGACAGAACATTACATGAAATAAGCAGATAATAAGGTCTCAATATAGCCAACAGAGGCTACAAAAATTATCTTATAATACCAAGTTTATCCCAACAGACTAGGGCTCAAATGTTATCCATGCATCCTAGTCTCGCATAAGGTTACCAACCTCAGCAAATAAAAATCCCAAAATGAGAGCAACAAGTTAGTCAAACTACCTGCACAAAATCCTACAGTGTGTCAACTATAGTCAAAAGAACGAGAGTGTGGAGGTGGGAGATGGAGGAATTATATATACACCTCTACAGTCAAGCCCCTCTATGGCCATGCAACCCACCATGAAGTTGAACAATATACAGTAGATCTTGGCTAGGGTGCCTCCTAAAAAAGAAGACAAGGTCTCCATGACAGATGCAGGTAGAGGTTCCCATCAACAAGGGTTGGGCCTATCTCCCTAAGGACATTGGTCACATTATTGACTGCATTAGATATATTTTTTTAGAATTCCTAGGAAAATCCTAGAAAATGGCGCGAGCACCAGGATTTGAACTCTGATGGGTAACGTCCCACTGGACCGTCCTACCATTGGACTACAAGCCTCACTACATTAAATTTGTTAGTGAGCAATAGCATCTCATCCTCAGTGAATGACCCCTTCTTCCTCTTCCCACCCACACCAAAAGTGATCAAGATCTTGGTCGCCTTGCTGCCCTCGATCACCTACTTTAGTGGTGGTTTTCTCCTCACTAGCATACTTGAAGGATGACCCCTCAACCTTAGCAGCAACATTGTCAGCATGATTGACCCCAAGAGCCTCCTTTAAGTTAAGTATAGCAATCCTTTGTAATTGGGGATCCTCCAACCTATACATCATCCTCTTGTTTACAATTACCCCCTTGTCATATCGATAAATTTCATTAATTCTCAAATTCGGTGGTAATCAACACCAAAACCCATAATAGGGCTTAATTGCACTTACACCAAGCCAAGTGGCGCTCCGAATATCTGAAGGCTAACGCGGGGAAGAGCCTCCAGCCGGCGCTGAGAGGGGCGCAACAAGGCCAGCACTGGCAGGTGCGCCTTGCTGACTGTAGTTAGAGATTTAAATTACATACTCTCTACGTATCTTAAGACACACACCACAAACGAATTGGAAGCACTGTGCAAGATGCAAACGGACAATATGGAATTTAGATAGGATTCCAAGGAAGGGAAACGTATCAACACATGATACAACATCCACATGATGATATATTGGACCGTGATTGCTATGTGCAGAGTTCACTGTGTGCCAGGTTTCTGTTTGGACGTAAATGTGCTGGAATATGCTAGGCTGGCCTATGCCAGAAATGTCTTTCGTTTATTGGCACGTACAGAAGTTCGGTGGAAACGTTTTTGAAATCATTATGTTGCGCTGAGCCATCCAATCATAAAGGAAACGTCAAAAAGTAGGAGATCCAAAATTGTAATGATAGACGAGGTGTCAGGATCCCATCTTAGCCAAGAAATGGGATTTTGCATATAGCTGCTGCGAGTTAACCATCGTTCATGATGATTCACCCCTAGGACCTTACCTCATTCATCCCTAATGTGTTTCCTGGACTTAGCTTAGACGACAGGGAAAGCTTGGCGTCTCCATCGTCCTATATTCGAACATTGCAAAACTCAAAAGGTACCACCTAGCAAGAGTGTCTGTCATCGGCATGCAAGCCTCCACTTCCAATTGTCATTCCCAGTACCGGCATACCAGTTTCTTCAGCTGATGAAATCAAGCTTTGCCAATTATTCCATCAGTTGTCTACTCTCAATGTGCTTATATCAGCCTGATGCCAAATCTCTGCTGATTCAGGAACCAAATAGTCCTGGTTTGTCACAATCCTACTGTCCCAAGATGCTGAATTAGGTTAACATACCCCGCATTTTGTCCTCGCAACACTGCTGTCTACATTTACCACTGCAAATGCGCAACGATGACCAGGGCTGCCAATCACTTCTCTATGTTACATGCTAAGAGTAATTGATAGCAAAAGCCATTAAACTGACCATTCCACTGAGAAAAGTGCAAAGGTTTCCACTAAACTAACTTTGTGTGTTTTCTTCCAGCACGTCACAGAGCAGACACACTCAGCTTTCATCTAGTGCTCAGATCATTGTCATCGTCCCAGAAATCACTATGAAATGCAGCAGCAGCAACTTTTTCTCTGCATGTGTAAGTGTAATCTGTAACAACAGGGCACCTGAATAGTGCCACCCATTCATCACTACAAATGAAAGCAAACGGCATTAAACCGAATGTTCCCAGCAAATGATTCTGAAATGGGGGGAAAGGGGGCAAGTGTAAAATAATAACATTCATTATCAGTCGTGCTGCACAGTTTTTGGGTTATTCCTCAAGCCACACATGAAAGGGCGACTTCAAGAACATGATGTGTTCATTGCTTAAAAAAAAGAACATGATGTGTTCATGTTTTCACCCATCAACTTTCTGAGCCTTGGGTTGGGTACAAATGAAGCTCCCATGTTGGGCTGAACTTTCATGGGCTGTTGATGTACTGCAAAATATGAAATCTTCAAACCCACAAATTTCAGAATTCAGAACAATTGACTCATTGATATTAATCAACAACAAACAGGGGAAATACAACTAACTCATGAAATTACGTAGATGTTAACTTTGTCATCATAATAGTTCAAATAGTTAAAACCTCCGCAGGATTGGTAACTGAGAATAATACAGTACTAGCATCATAGTGACCATGAATTTTGGTCAATGCTTTGCCTTCAAAAAATTTTGGTCAATGCTACAACCACATAACACCTACAGATATACACCATCCTCTGGAGGGCAGTCTAGAAGCTTAAAGAGATAACAGTTTTTAATCCTGTTATGTTCTTCAGTAAGGAAAGCTGAACAAATTTTGAAGCAAATGAGTATCTGATCTAGCTTTACTAGTTCAAAAACTGTGGATGCTCCTAAATGTGTTCAGTTTCTTTTTCAGCTGGTGCATATAAGCACCGACAAAATGCTTCTTCAATAGACATGCCCTACAGGCCTCCTTCAAAGAAATACGATGAGGAAAACATTGCAGAAGTCGTGATTGCCTACAACTATTGCCCCTGAACAAGGCAAACACAGTAATGTTTTCTAGAAAGTCAGTGGTTTGAGACTAGATTCAGATAAGGGACTGCCATCTGGGAGGAAGAGACCCCCACTGTGAGGAAGCAAGATTTGCTGTTTCTTAGCTTTTGTGACAATATTTTGGTCTGGTGAAGCTTCTTTCAGTTTCTTCACAAACTCAAAAAATTTTGCAACTTGAAAAGCATACCTATATTAGCAAAAAACCTGTATTAGCACACTTTCTCAAAAATATTTGATACATGGGAATACAAAGGAAACATACTGGGACAATAATCCTGTCAGCAATATAATCATTCGAAGTTAAAATATAATTTTATGTGTAGTTTATTATTAGACATCAAAGTTAAGAGTTTTCCAATGGGCCAGCAACCCACAACATGGTAATATTTTTTTTGAGGAAAGACAACATGGTAATATTTTGTAAGCAGAACAGTAATATTCACAATTTCTAGAAAAAAATTTCACAGTTTTTAAGGCCAGGCACAATCTCAGATAACAAGACAACAGTACAACTTTAAAGCAAACAGAAAATAGAGTTTATGATTGGAATTGTACTGTCAAACTTACTTTCTTTTAGCTTCAACATCCCTGCTAAAATCGATATTTGGTTCGCAATCCAGTACAAGAGCAGGAACCTAAGTTGCTTAAATAAGTCAGTTTCAAGTCTGAATAACAACTTGTTAAAGCGAAGGAAACTGACGATGCTTACTTTCTGGATACTAGAATGCATGTGATTCCCTTCTAGATAAAATACTCTGTCTCTAATGTCAGGGTGCAAGGAATTGTCTATGATATACCGCAACTGGCTTGCTGACAATAGTCTGTGGTTCCCATGTTCAGAAGGCAGTAACCAGCATTCATGTTTCTCATGCAGATCACGTAGATACTGCAATGTGACACTTCCTTCTTCAGCTCTACTCCGAAGCAACATTCTCTTGTGACAAGTATCAGGGCTAGCTCTAAGATAGATAAATCCATCAGGGATAAGGCCAGGAAGAGATGCCAACACAGGCTCAAACCAAGAATCATAAATGCTGAGTTCCATTCCATTCAACAAATTAGCCTCATGGACAGCACGCACAAACACCTACAGATGGGAGCACATAAGAAAAGTTAATCCACATTATAAAACAGGAAACAAATACAAAAACAATAAAAACACGAAAGATTTATGTCACCACTAAGTACTAACTCTCGAAGATGACTGGATTTTGCATCCCAGTTTGCTTGAAATTATTGGTTATATGCATAATAAAAATACACATCACTTCTGACCTTGGTCTGTAATGTGTAAGACTGTTGTTACAAGTCTACAGCATAGCAAAGGGTCAGCAAGAAGAAAATTGCATACCATTCGATCACTGAAGATGCTCCGTTCCACCAATCTAAGTGGCTTTATTCCTCCAGAGGACTCCTTTTCTTGCATGAGCCTTGTTACAAACACATAATTTTGGAAGGTGTAGGCATATCTCTGTGGCTCCGCATAAAAGGCACCTAAAATGTTGAAATGATGAGGACCAACATCCTGCCATTTTGACACTGGCTCAGGTACAATTTCAACAAGATCACGAAGTTCGACTGTGTCATTGGTAATTCTCTGTAGGAAGGTAGACTTCCCCATGCTGATGTTCCCCTCAACACAAAAGGTGATTCTCTTGTCCCTGGTTGATTGCATGGCAGGCACCTCATTCTTCTCTTTCAGTTCCCCAGCAACACTGTCTTTGATGAAGGATGTTATGCTCTCTGCATGGCTCTTATGGATGATTCCAACAGAACTTTGCAGAAACTGAACCATCTTCTCGGCAGACCCACCTACAGGCTGCAGCATTTTGAGAAAATCTGTTAGAGCTCTCAGGAGACAATCATAATAGCAAAGTTTGTAAGTAATCTATTCAGCCAAACAATTATGTGTTCGGAAACATTTCTACAAGGCCAAAAACAATGATATGAAAGACAGGACATACTGAACACATCATTGATACAGTTTGATCATGTAACAGACTGGAATGAATTTGTGAATGACTTCCATTATGTGAACCAACAGGAACTTAAACTAACTCTCTAATCAACAAATCCAGAATCTCAAGCAATGAAATGTAAGAAGTAACGATGCAAAAATTAATCTAATGCCCCAAAAGTTTGAGATTTAGATTTCCATCGGCAACAGAGAGCACGTACCAAGATTTAATAAGAGGAGGAGCTCTCGGCGTTATGCAGAGGATCAGGAAGCTCTAACAACCAACCTTTAAGTGATAATGTGACATGCTCCCTTAGGACTTCCTCAACAGCTTTCTTTAGGAATCATATGAGACACTAAGGCGAACTGAATTTCCAAGTGCGACAAGTGTTTGGACAAGACGCAAACAAAGACAATCCCATGGACACACATACAGATACCAACTGTGGATTTCGTTGCAACCACCGACTCAACTTTGATCACACTACTGAGCATGACGAACAGGATATAATATAAACGCCAGGTTCCTCCCCGACAAAGCATAATTTGTCATCAGTCAACAGTCATTGTCGAATTAATTAACACCTTCAGCACAAGATGCAGTCCCACATTGCGTGATTCTTTGCAATTGTTGCAAGGATCCATTTCAAGTCCCGGACCTACGCAAACCAAGAAAAGCGACAGAGGTGTGCGTATACCTTATCAGTGTACAGCTCCTTCAGCCGCGCGAGATCCCGGAGCCCGCCATCCACAAGCTTCCGCAGGTTTCGCGGCCCGACGCCGGGGATCCCCAGAAGCTCCACGCCCTCCCTCGCCAGAAACCCGGCCTCTTCTCTCCCGCCGCCGCCGGACGAGGAGGAGGAGGAGAACCGCCGGCGCCCGAACCGCAGGCACCCTGCATTCCCCGCGGCGGCGGCGCGGGGGAGCCGGAGCGGCGGGGACGGGGAGCAGGAAGAGGACGGGGAGGAAGGAGCCGGCGGGCGCAGGACGGGTGGCATCGTGGACGCGGCGCGGGAGCAGGAGGAGGAGGAGGGGGAGGAGGGGGAGGAGCTACGCGCACGGGCGGTGGCGAGGCGGAAGTGGCGGAGGGGGAAGGGGAGGAAGAGGCGGCGGCGCATGGACGGCGGCGGGCGACGGGGGCATTGGGGCTGGCCGGTTGGGGGCTTTCGTAGCGCTGCGGGGGTTTTGGCGGGAATGTGGGAGGGAAGGGGCGTGGAGCTCGAGGAGACAAACAGGGCTCCGTGTTGCCCGGCTGCCAACAGAACAGAACAGAGCAGGAGTGCAGTGCACTGCAGAGTCACAAGTGCTCTGCTCTCCTCTGCTTCCGGTACGGGGCTGAAACAAGTTGGAGCCACGCCTCCGGTACGGGGCTGAGGATTAGAAAACCAACCAACAAGTTTCCTTTCACACAGTTCTTTTCTTTTTCTTTTTCTTAAAACAACTTCAACAATTTTGTATTTTTTTGGCGAAACATAAAGTTTATCGGTTCTTAAATCAATATAAAGAGGAGAAAATATTATCTCCAACGGTTTAACAGAATTGACTTGTCAAAATCCAAAAAAGGAAACCCAGAGGCGTGTGAGTAAAGAGCGCGCGCGGGAGTAGTGTATGAGACGGAATGGCAAGCCGATTGTGAGCTTGCATATATGTCAATCCATCTTAGGATTTTACCAAGTTAACAAAAATGCAAAGTTTATTTGTAAAACTGTTGAATATGAGTTTTGTAGACTTTTTTATAAAAATAAGAATGCAAAACCTATTTACAAAACTATTAAAGTTGTTCTTATGGTTTCAATCATTTTTTTAATATAATGCTTATCTACATAGACGTAGATATTGGTTTCAGACTTATGATTTGTGAATGGCCAACTCTAGAATAATATATTTAGACGTGCACTATGTCTAGATATATAGCAAAGCAATGAATCCAGAAAATCTCAAATGCCTTATAATTTAGAACTAGAGAGAATATTCTTGTCAAACGATGAGATTGTCTCTGAACAGAAAGACATAACTATGCAAGGTTATGTTCAATAGGTATCTTAGAAATATCTTCATGTTATTATTAGGAATTATTATTTTTATAATGAATTAATTAGTATTATTAGAAATTATTATTTGTTATAATGAATAAACTCTTAAAGGTTCTAGATTTTTGCGCTCATTATCCTACCGTTTGAGAAGCCTCATGTATAGATAAACAAATTTTTCACGCATCCATGAAAGCAATAGTCACATTGGCCTATGCTTTTTTGGTCCTCCTTTACTCACGTGCCCGAATATAAGATGTCAAATATTTTTAGATGGAGCAAGTAACTAGCTCCACTTTATCACCAAATCATACAACTAATATAAAAGACAATATACTAGGGGGACAATGGTCCCTCCCAAGACAATTCACGTGTTTTAAACCTATTTTATAGATATATTTGAACCAAAATATTTCCAAAATTTTGAACACACAATTAAGTTCTTATTTAAAACTTTTTTATGGAAGACTTTGAGTATACTTTAAAAACATAAAAGATTTTGAAGCCTTTTCAAATAGAGTTCAAATACTTTTAAAATATGTTTTCAAAGAACTTTGAAAAGTGAAAATTGAACTCATTTTGAAATAACTAAAATACACATCTGATTACTTATTTTTGGTAAATAAGGAAAAACCTATTCGATGCTTAAACAAAAAAAAATTATTATGCACATAAGAAAATTAACGCAAAGACGTGAAATCCAATCAATTGAAATTATGGAAAAAATATAAAAACACATTTAAACTATAATTTTTAGCAATTTAAATTAATCTAGGTAAATCTAATAAAAATATCAAAAAAATAATAATTATTCTTCTAGTGTTTTCTATTTATATCCTAAAATCAAAATTTTAGGGTGTGAGTAACTCCACATATCGAGTCACTCTTGAGATTGGGAAAAAAATTAACTTTTCCTGATTCACTCCACGTATCGAGTCACTATACATAATGTTTATTGTAAAGAATCATAAAGTAACTTCTCGATCAAAAGACCATTTTTAGAGAAGAAACTCTACCAGGTTATGAACCTAAACCACTAGCCTGGCTTGGAAAGCCCATGAAATTTCAGTGGGCTTGAAGCCGGAGCAAGATTCGGCCCAACAAATCCCGCACAATTTTTACGGGGGCCCCAGCCTTCGGAATGGCGGAATTCCGAAATTTGAAATTGTCGCCTCCTCGCTTTTGTGCCTTTTCATTTTCATTCCCCCCCACCTCTTCCTTCTTTCAGCGACACCACCGGCGACGACCCACCGCAGCGGGCCAGCGGCGGAGGACGGATGGCCGCTACGGGCGGCACCCTTACTCCGAGCCCGGCCAAGCGGCCCCGCCACTCTGACGACTCCGCCTCCGGCACCGGCGGCGACTCCGATTCTGACTCGGACGGGGACATCGTCAGGTACGGCCGGCCTCACCTCAGCGCCTCCCTCGTCCACGGGCTTGCTCTAGAATAAGCCCGTTGGATTGCGGATGTTCCTTTTCACCTTCGTTTCCTGGCATGATTTGAGATGTTCGATTTCGTGGCTGCGGCGGCAGTGACCTCAGGGAGATCGTGTGCCTGCTGCGGCTTATCAAGGGCGGGGCCAACAAGGACGGGCAGAAGATCTGTGAGCAGATCGTTTCCAGGTGAGTTGCGAACCTGGAGGATTACGAATCTCCTCGGGATTCTTCAAACAATTGGGCTAATCGCATAAATGTTTGCTAATGTCAATGTTTTGTTGCATGATGCTGATGATTTTGCTATTGGGCTGACTATTGCTCGTATGATTACATTCTGCAATTTTTGTGCTACAACTTTGCTGGTGAAATCTTGCCCTATCTGCAGTCCATGCAATTGTGCTACAATCGGGCAGATTCTGCAAACAATTGGGCTAATCACGTAAATTTTAGTAATGTCAATGTCTTCCATGATTCCATGAAGGGCGGCCCTGGTGCAAACGGTAGAGCTTTACCGCCTGTGACTAAGAGGTCCAGGGTTCAAGCCCCCAGCCTCTGCACATTTATGCAGGGATGGCTGCTGGCTATTTTTCCTTCCCCAGACCCCGCAGTGCTGGAGCCTACGGCACTGGGTACGCCCTTTTTAATGTCTTCCATGATGCTGATGACTTGAGATTGCACTGAACTATTGCCCGACTGCATATTTACATTCGGCGGTCTTTTGATATGGTTTCACATATTGCTGGTGAAACCTTGCCCTATACTATGCAGTCCATGTAATTGTGTTATGCCTTTTAGGCATCAATGCAGTTTTAGCAAGGAAACTTGAAAGGACTCGCGATTTTGTAATGGATTGAAGGCAAATTAGGCAGTGTATTTTTACAGTTGTGTAGTCCTGTGTATGCATGGAGCTTTCTGTTTCTTGGATTAATGTTTGGGTGTTTTGTTGATGTTGCTGTGCACATAGCCTGTGCTTTTCAATTTCTTCCTGAAGTAATATTACTCTTGCAGTGCAGCAGTAGCCTATTGGGTTGCTCTGTTATGAATTTTTCTGTTACTTTGGGAAATCAAGATACTTTTATGCAATCAAGGCACATAGTATTATCTTTCCACTTTATATTTAAAAAGGCAGCACTTCAAAATTTTAGACAACAGGAGTGTTTCACATGATAGTTGTAGTCTTATAATTGTATAAGAGTGAGTTTATCTATGTGATTGGTCAGATTTTTTTTTCTCTCCTGATGAGTAGGCAAAATGTATGTTCTGAAGAAATCTGAAAGTCTTGTTCCTTCATCTGTATCACTAGAGTTTGTTGCTAATTGTTTTCTTAACCTGTAGTGTGGCAGCAGATATTCAGACTATGCTAGAAGAAACCCAGCTTAAATTTGAGGAGGAAAGGTATTTGGTATTCCACTTCCATGTGATCTTTTCGCATCTGAAGCCAGTTATAACTTAAAAAGAGCTAAACAAAAATATTCATCTTCTGTCAGAACACACTAATCTGTGTTCTATTTGTGCATGCAGACAGAATTTACTAAAAGTGCTGTGTAACACTTCCAAAGAGGTATTCATAGCAACTCATATTCCAGAATTTTGTTTTGTTCTAAAATGACACAAGATTTGTACTTCAGCAGTGTGAGAGTTCAATGAACGAAGAGTACAGCAAGTTTCAGGAAACATATGATACGTTCTGTAAAGAGAAGGATGCTCACATGCAGACTTTCAGAGGTGTGCCTGTGATGGTTGCTTCTCACCAATTTCTTCACTTACATATGAAGTGTGGCTCCTTTACCTTTCTTTCTAAAAAAAGCTACTAGCCAGGATACTTGATTTGTTAATTCGTGATTGAATTTAGACTACACCTTCGAATAAACCTGTGTGCTTTGTTTACTAAAGTTTGCTTTTCGTTGACTTGTTGCTAGTTCCACGAATGAATCTGAATTATGTGCCTTTAAAAAGCATGGCTTGACAAAAATATTAGTGTATCAACTGAAATCTCTGTATATGTTATCTGCAGACCTGTTCTCAAAAGTTGAAGTTGAGAAGAAGAAATTGCTTGAGAAGTATGAACATCATAGTAAGTAGTAGGATGACTTTCCAATTTTTGTGCGATGGACTGTTGTTTACCTGACTATCATCATTCTTTCAACCAGGGAAGGCAGAGACCAACACGTTATCTGAACTAGACAAAACAGTCTCAGAGAAGGTAACACATGTGGAAGCGAAACAATCTGTCAGAAGGGTAAAGCTGGTACATCTTGAACTTGAACATATATTTACATCTCTTTGCTCTCATGTCAACGTATTTTCCTCTGATAATCCAAATTTGTGAGTTCGAGAATCTAGTACTGATTTCACATTTCAATTTCATTGCTTCATTTATGCAGGATGACAAGTCATTTATAGTCTTTCGCAAGTCTATTGGTTCTTTCCCTGAGTGTGGCTCTGATGATGATTTTGACCTTGATGAGTGACGCTGCTAATGACAATTCATACAATAGATAAATGGAAGCTCTTCATTCTTTCTTGGCCTTTCCTTTTTTTCTTTTACCTGGCGGACTTTAGTAGTATATATACAATTTTTTACTATACTTTGGTAGCTCATTGTATTAGCCTTTTTCCAGATAAGTTGTTTCACAATCCTGAATTTAGTATCGAGCTGGCTGGAAATGTACAGATGTACTGTGTTGTTTTTCCTCTTTGAAAGCAGAGATTCAAAAGTATTATCGCTCTAGAAATTATCATTGTCCATTCAGTGGCATCGTTAGAGCAACGTCAAGAGAGTTGTAAAATTGAATGGCTAAATCAATGATTTAGCTATTCTATAAAATAAAAAACCCGCTTCAAAACTAAATAAATCCAACAACCTTTCTAAAATACATAACCTCATGCTATATTTAACTTGTAGAGGGCCATGTGGTGGTGCTCCACACCTGCAGGAAGAGCCAAGAGTGCGCATGTGAAGCAGACGGCAAGAAGAGCTGTTGGAGTACTATTGTTTCTGAAAATAGCTAAATATAGACAACACAACACATATACCTTTTCTCTTGGAGATGCTCTTATATAAGAAACAACATAAATAGCTAATTCTAAGCATTGATATTATTATTGTTCATTCAGTGGCATGCACGCTTTCATAAAAAACATTGATATTGTTAATTCTAAGCATATACTCCCTTTGCTCCAATTTTTAAAACTTTTAGCTTTTTAGATACAAATAGCTTTTGCTACTTATTTACATATACACTATGTCTATACACATAATATGTAGAAAAGCCAAAACATCTTATATAGTTTAGAATACAATAGTTTTTACTATGTATTTAGATATCTAGAAAAACCAAAATTGTCTCCAATTGGAATTGAGGAAGTACCAATATTTGGTAAATTCAGTAATGCAAATTCCATCGATATAGCGCCATCACCTGATTGTTCAATGCCGGAAGCCGGGCAGCAAGACCTACTACATGTCATCCAAACTACGGATATGTAGCAAACTAAGTATGTAACACCGATACTGATATGTAGCAAACTTAGTATGTAACACAGATACTCAGCCTAGAAGCATTAAAACATACTTTAATGAGATCCTGACATCATATTCCCAGCTCAATTCCACCCAACACAGACTTTAATCAGATCCTAACGTCATACTCCCAGCTCAATTCCACCCAAAACAGACTTTAGTCAGATCCTAACATCATATTCCCAGGTCAATTCCACCCAACAGATATGTTCCGAGGTCATGTCTCAAAAAAAGATATGTTCCAAGGTCAAAACCGGGCCACGTACACCTGACACTCTCAATACATTTCATCGAAACGGAGGTTGTAAATGTGAGTCAGGTGATTGAGCCCACCATTCGTAATCATGCTGTCTACAGTCTCAAGTTTCCTGAAATGACAATTCAGATTGTCCTGCTGATGCTTTGCGAGCAGTGCCTCCTCTTGCAGTTCATTCTACAAGGATTCAGCTATGTAAGCACAGTGCCAAATGAAGCAAAGTAAAAGGCACATCACACCCAGATAACATTGTTTTGCGCTCAAATTTTACTGCTGTAGAAACTTCTGAAGTGTGAGTTTTAATGATAAGATTCCATTCTAAAAACGTATTTGACATAGAATGATAGCTACTATTTAAAGTTCATCAAATTTGGAACTGATGATGGTTTAGAAGCCAAGCCGCCAACCAAGAACAAGAATTTTACCTTGATTAGTGCTAAGTTCTCCAACTCATGCCTCTTGGACATCAACTTAAACTTTCTTACATCATGACAATCAGGGTCTGTAGGGCCCACCCAATGGAATTCTAACTTTCTTCCAGGTTTCCTTGGCCGGTCATTGAACATTTCAGCTGTGGCATGCTTCGCCCTCACAGGCCTCGGCATCCCAGATATCATGAATGGGAACTCATCTAGTATGTTGACCACAGACTTAGCATCCTTCTCAGTTTCCATTTCTACTAATGCAGACTGAGGAATGTCAAATGGAACTGTATAGTTCGTCAGAAAACTGACATTTTTGACATTACCAAACTGGTTCAAAGCCGTCGAAATGACTGCATCTGTAGCTAGGCGAGATAAGTTGTCAAGGTATACAGTTCTCTTAACCTTCTCCTCAAACTCTTTATACACTTTTGTGGCCTCCAAGAATGCAGCGCTGGTACTTTTTTCATTTGCCTCTCCACACTTGCCTGCAGAGGTTTTCAGCTTCTTGCTTGGGTTGTTGCTCTTAGCTTTTTCAGTTACTCTCTTCCTTGAGGTGTTGATGTTTGTCACATCGAGTAGCTTCTTGCTTAGGATATTTTCACTAGCAGCTTCACAGGGTTTAGTAATGGAGTTATTCTTTTCCACTTCACCTTGCCCTCCTGTGATTGGAAGTTCCATGCTTGGGGTGTTCTCCATGGCTCCTACACATACTTCCTTCTTTGATGTTTTGCAGCTCTCAGGAGGCAGTCCATTGCTCATAATGTCTGTGTGTCCCTCTTCACATGACCCTTTACTTACTGAGAAAATGCTTTCCGGTTTATCCTGCATGCCAGCAGTGGTTGTCAGATTCAAGTATGGGACAATGAAATTAGCCTCTTCACACTCTCTGTCCTTTGACATGGTTTTGCACAGGCTATTGCTGTTTGCCTGTTCACAAAGTCTGTCCTTTGATATGGTTTTCAAATTTCCATCTGTTAATAATTTGATACTAGGGGTATTGGTGCATACCCTTTCAATCTTCAGTTTAGTGTCAATAAATGTGGTGTTTATGGTTTTCAAATTTCCATCTGTTAATAATTTGATACTAGGGGTATTGGTGCATACCCTTTCAATCTTCAGTTTAGTGTCAATAAATGTGGTGTTTTCGGCGGTGTCATCAGTATATTCAGATACTTCCTTAGCAGCATGCTCTTCCGTAACCTCAGGCAATCCTGCGCTCATGGTCTGAAGATCTTTGGCCAACCTCTTTCTCAGTGGTAATGGCACATGGATACAGATTTTGTTCCCCATTGAGCCAATTTTACTGGCACTTGTGTCCATTGTGCCTTCAGCAGCCAGGTTTTCTGAGGCAGACATTTCATTGACACAGAATATAATCCTGCGGTTTCGAAGTGAAATGTATAGAGTTAATAATACAAATATTAATAATATTGTTCAGGCCTATATGCAGAAGACCAGAAGATCCCTTTCAATTTATCAAAACACACAAGGAAGTCAAACTGACACACTATTTCACCTAACATAAATTTCATAACGGCTTGCACATATAAGGAAGTAAGCATCAACAAGAAATCATCTCCAAAACAAAAAAGAATAAAAAACCAAACAAAACACAGTAAATACATGAATTTTCAATGATACCACCCTAGTTTATTCATGCTGGTAAAAGGACCAAGACTGTCCTCTACTGAAGCAGTAAGCTATTAACAAAAGTGTATCAATATATAACTCTCAAGTGCCAACATAGTTAGGACAGCATCTTTTCCAGTTCCCATCTGTAGATAAGTTGATTATAGGAATTAAATTACTGTGCTGTTGTGATAAACATTCTGAGATAGTACTGTATTATGCAAGATGTCAACTGAGTGAACCCGCAATACTCTAACTTAACAGCTAAAACAGCAGAATTTCAAAGAATTGGCAAGTGCAAATTTGTACTTCTACTACTACAACAACATAGAAGAGCATTCAAGAATTCAATATTCCGCAGATGCACAAAACACTCAATAACTCAGATAACCTCATTCAGAAGAAGGAATAACAACGGAACAGCACAGCAAAGGCCCACATGAGGCCTGATAGAAATCTGTAGAACACAGTAAGTTAAAAACTACATGATCGCAAACCCAAAAAAGGAACTACACAAACATCCTAACAACAAGCAGCCTTGCCGCAGCAATTTCACGAGCTACCACCTTCTGAAGCAGGAACAGGAACAGACTCAATAAAGGGCATGGGTGTAAACATGCACACGGTACACCCGATATATTTTGGGTTAAAAACCCCAGGCGACTTGCTTCTGAGCCTCACGTATTTCCAATTCTCTGACATTACGGCCTCCTTTCGATACACCCACTCCCCATGGCCATGGGGATTGGAGAGGATTGAGACGGAAATGAACTCGTTTCCCCAATCTCCACGGGGATTGATTGATTGATCGAATTCCCAAACTGAAGCGATAAAATCCTAGTGCCAAATAGCTTAGGGTTTGGGTGATCGGTTTCGCACAGCAGCAAGGAAGAGAAGAAATTAGCATACCTAGTGGGTTCTCATCGCCGGCGAAGGTCCGGACCTTGGAGCCTGGCGTACGGCGGCGGCGGCAGCGGCGGCGGTCGCCCAGTCGCCCGTCCCCGCAGAGACAGAGAGAGAGCACGGGGAGTTCCCGTGAACAGAAAAGTGAAAAGGCCAGGTGGGGAAGGTATATAAATCATGAATTTTTCATATGAAGCTATATAAATAAAGCTATATAAATCATGAATATTTCATATGAAGCTATGTAAAGAAAAAAATTATATCAAAACAACAGAGCTCCATACAATCTACAACTTTATAGTTGTTTTTTTAATTTGAGATGCTCAAATATTTTTTAAAAGTTATTAGATTTAAAAATTTATTTTTTTAAATTTTTTAAATGATCTCGGATATTCACATGGTCTAGATAAATTTATAGTTCATACTTATATTTACAACCTTGAAGTTGAATTTTTTTTTGTAAGATTATTTAGTGGACTAAATATTCAATTTAGATTTGCTAATTTTGAGATTCATTTTTTTCTTGAATGCTGACTGCACAGAGCCAACATAAAAGGGTGTGGTCACTAACTTCATCATGAGCTGATGAGCTGCAGGAATACTTCGACCACAGCCGTTCCCATTCTTGCAAACTATATATGGATGCGCCAACACGGTTAGTTCTTTTTGCACCAAAAACAATCCATTAGCACATTAATTAATGGACTAAGGTGCTTATGAACCTCTTAGCCCATATTAATTGCATTCATTTCTATTAATTTGCTGCAAGTTATCTACTATTGTATTTCAAGCAAATACGCAATATAGCTAATGATCAATAGCAATGCCTTGTCATACATTAATATCTCACTCTAGATTAGTCAGTAGATACTAGATATGCTCATACTGATTATCACACTAAAATGCTACTACATATATATATACATATATTTTTTCAGGAGATTATGTAGTGCCACATACGATTAATGTGCTTCCAAAAATAACAAGTTCTGATCCACTATATAGGACACATTTACCATCCACGGAGATCAGACATTCATCAGCAACTAGCTGCACATTTTTCAAGTCCATTAACTCTTCAAGCTAGCCACCTTTTCAACGGGCTGATCAAGATGAGGGCTACCCATGATTTCCTGTTGCTTGCCTTCATGGTGCTGTTATCAAGTATATCTCTGCCTATATATATTGCAGTTATACATCAATAATGTGCTACATGCATTAGTATCTATCATATATCACAGTTATTTTAATCCTATTTGATCAGTCTTGTTCAGTTGTTTTGATAAAAAAAATTCTTGCTGAGGTTTGCAGTTGACGTAGGAACAATTGCATCAACGGTAATTAGCAGCGACGATGGCTGTGAACCAGCAGTTATTATGTTGGGTGATCCCTGTTTCCCGAAGGACTGCAACCACAAATGCATTGCCCTCGGAGCTCGAAGTGGAAACTGCATTGGAGGGCCGGCATGCAATTGTGTTTTCTGTGGACCCCGGCGTGCGCCACCTCCGCTACAATAGGAAGCCACAATGCTGCTGCTGATGTTTAGAAACTTTTGCTCAAGCATACATGTATACTATTCCAAAAAGAAAAAAAAAAGGATACATGTATACTATAATGGTAACAGTGCTGGAGCAAGTTACATGGCTGGAAAAATACGATTAGTTATTTCTTAAAGAGGAACATGCATGTTTGTCTGTGCTTTTATCCAAAGCAAAAAAAAAGATAATTTTCTAGCGATATGCTGTATATATAATATGAAATGTATGCAAATAGTAGTTCTAATCATCAAAGTGATGATTACCATGGAATGGAACCATTGGATGGCACCATATGGTGCATTTCATCCTATCATGTCCACGCCACCCCCCCCCCCGGCCGCCCACCACCCCACATTGAGGTTCACTTGGAGGATAACATAAGGAGGAACACATCTCATAGATTGCCAATGTAACAAATGAAACTCAAGTATAGATGTAGACTCTTGGAAGAGATCATTCGACCGTGTCTGTTAAAATAGTAAACTGTCCAGAATCCCTACTAAGAATATCTTCAACAGTTTGCCATACTCATGCCCCATCCTTAATTTTTTTGGCAAAATAAGGAAAAAATCATCCCAAACGGTACTTTTGCCTCCCCTGTTTGCCATCTTTCGCAACTTGGCAAAAGTCCTCTCCGCGCGCGTAAATATTCTCGTCGAGTGGAGCGCGCATCCAGGCTTCTTCCCGCGCGAGTCCTTCCTTGCGATGACCGCGGGGGCGGGTACGTCCACGTGGCCGTGGGTAACGGCGCACGCTGAATGTCGCTGCGGCACCGCCATGCGCGTCGTCGCCTGGAAGGGCCCTCGGGATCAGTCCGCCGGCGAGTTTTTTCCTCAGCAGCGACCCCACAGGCCGGGGCCTCCAAATCGTCATTGGCAGGGTAGTGCGAGCCGCCGTCGTTCGTGGCGCAGGTCCGTGTGAACGGCACTGGGGCCTCCGCCATCAACAGGTTCATCTACTCCCAGATCGTTGACGATGGGGAGGTGATCTACGCAGCGTACAACGCCGCCGGCTGCCCGACGACACACTGGAAGCTGGACTACACGGGGAACGTGAGGCTCCGCGTCTGGAACGTCGAGTCGTCTTCGTGGACCGTCCTTTACGAGGCCCCCGGCGGCGGCAATGGCGGCTGCCTTCGCTACGGCGCGTGCTGGGCCTGCGGGCCGTTCGGCTACTGCGACGCCACAGGGCGCGAGGGCGGCGTCCAAGAGTGCAGGTGCCTCGACATGTTCGAGCCGGCGTCTTCTTCCGTGACTTCTCGGAAGCAAGCGCTGCTGGCGTGTGGCAGTGCCGGCGGTGGGAGGTGCCATTATCTCCTGACCTTTCCGGCTGGGAGGAAACGTGAAAGAATGAAACGGCGGCGGCTTCGTGTGTGGAGGACCCTTCACGCGTGAACAGAAACCGGCCGGGATAATAAAGTTTCATGGGCCTTCCCCTTTTTATTTTATATACAAAATCTAAAATTCCATACTCTTGGAGAGAGAGACGGTGTTTTTTACTTGACATATATTTTAAAAAGTTGTCAAATCATAAGATTTATCAAGTAAATTTTGACAAACTCTTAGAGATACTCTAACAGGCCCAAAGGATAAGGAGAGGTTGTTTGACGGGACTGAGCACCGACGAAGAGAAAACAAACTATGGCGGGGGAGAGAGACGATGGGGCTTCGGTCGCACCAATTTTGAATCACAGTGGCCGCAATGGAATCCACCTATTCGTAGAAGTTGGGTGATATCTGTAGATGTGGTTCTAAATTCCAGCCACCTTAAAAATTGGGGCTATATTACTAGAGGCGGTTGTTATTTCCAGGCGCAAGTAAAAATCAATTTTTAGTGGCATGTATAGAGTCATCTCTACAAATGCATCTCTAGAGACAACTCTATTTAGACGTCATTGTTGCAAATAGAAATTGAGCCATATCTACACAGAAAAGTTTCCATTGCTAAAAATCAATTTTGTGGTAGTGGGACACAAGGGTGTGCATCGAATGTCCATGAATGAAAACTTCAAAAGGGCACCAACACAAATACTCCCTCCATCATAAAAAATAAAGTCACTTAAGGTTTTCTGTTGGTACAATTTTCTTAAGTTTGACTAGAGTTTTAGAAGCTATTAGCAATATTTATATCTCCAAATAAATTTATTATGAGAATATATTCAACAATTAATCTAACAAAAGTTATTATATTAATAATCTCATGTATATATTTGGTTAAAGGTGAAAATATTTAAACCCTCGAGAAATGAGAATGATACTCTTTGTGAAACAGAGGGAGTATGTCACTATGAAAGCCGGGCCCTCACTACCTTGCGTAGGCCCATGAACTAGTGGGAATACCTGGATCACAACCCGTGCATGGGCCGATCCAGATGAGATGGTCATCTGCTCTAATGATTGCAATTACATTAGTTCTTTTCACCAAAAAAATTCATTAGCACATTAAAGGACAAATAAGGTGCTTATGATTCTTTTAGCCCACATTAATTGCATTGATTTCTATTAATTTTCTACGACTCATCTACTATTATATTACAAGCAAATATGCATTACAGCTAAAGAGCAATAGCAATGCCTTCTATATACTTTAATTTCTCACTCTAGAATGAGTCGGTAGATATGCTCATACCTATAATCACAATTAAATACTACTATAATTTTTCAGGAGATTATGTAGTTCCATATTAAGATTAATGTGCTTCCAAGAATTAAGTTCCAAACCACTATATATGTGGCACATTTGCTAGCCAGACAGGCCAGATATTCAGCAACTACCAAGCCACCTTTTCAACAAACTAATCAAGATGAGGACTACCCAAGTTTTCATGTTCCTTGCCTTCATGGTGCTGCTATCAAATAATCTTGGCTTATTATATTGCAGCTATATATTAATAACTGTTGTTATATTTCTTTTGAGAATATGTTTCTTGTTGAGATTTGCAGATGAGGTAGGAATGGCATCAGCAGAGAGTAGCAGCAATGCAAAATGTGTTCCCAAAGTTATTATGTTGGGTGACAAATGTATCCCGAAGAACTGCAGTCACAAGTGCATTGCCCTCGGAGCTCGTAGTGGAAACTGCATCGAAGGGCCGGCATGCAATTGCGCCTTTTGTGGGCCCAGGCGGTCGCCACCACTATGATACAATAGGACTTTACTACATGGGTGGTGTTGCCAATTTTTTACAAACTTCTGCTCAAGGAATCATATATACTGACAGTAAGTCCCGGCGAGTTAGGTGGCTGGAATAAATGATTAATGATTTCTTAGGAGACAAGAATGTCCGTGCTTTTATCCGAAGAAAAAATGTAGGAAACAGAAAGAGGTAAATGCACCAACAGCCCTTGAGTGTCCATGAACCGTGTGCTCTTAACTGTCCATGAACCGCTAAAATGCATTTCTGGGTCAGTCGCAAAAAAAAAATGCATCTGGGTATCATATTTTGATTTTCGTTCATGACACCGATACTATTCTGATGTGCACGGCAACATGGTGACCATTTTTGCATTGAACTTCGCCCATTTACTAATAGACCCTCCTTTCTCTTTCTCTTTCTCTTCAGACCATCCTGGAGCTCACTCTCATCCCCTTCCTTGTCCCATTCTCATTTCGTCTTAAAACCTGAAACTGACATGGTAATACTGTATGTTATTCTAAACGCCGTTCCATGTTACATCCTCACAAGCAAAACTCATTAGGTCCCAGCGCTCCAACCACATAGTAAAACAGTTGCACAGGTAAGACAAAATAACATACAACCACCCAAATCTAAAACCTGAAACTGACATGGTAACCCAATACCATACCATATCATACACAAACCTCTCTGAATTGAAGCTACATACATGAAAAGGGAACATGCGAAAATGTTGGGGTGAAACAACTCACCAACTTCACACCTCCCATGGTGTATATGATCTCGACATTTGAACAATACCATATTTTTTTTACAGGAAAGAAAAAGGTTCGAGAGGAAAGAACAGACATTACAATTTTTACATACAAGCGTTGTCCTAGCTAGTATCTCATACAAGAAGCAGCATAACAACTCCTCCAACGAGCGTGCAGATGAGCCAAGAAGCAGAGTAGCCAAGAGCTCTGCTGGCCGCACCATTGCGCTTGTGGCTCCTAGCATTGTTGTTACGGGGATCCACTACCCCCGCGCTGCCGCCCTGCTCCGGCGTGCCGCCGTTCGGGTGCCCGCCGCTGTGGCTGCTGTAGCCATGCCCATGTCCTGTCCTCACCGTGATCCTCTCGCTGTCACCTGCTGCTGCTGCGCACATCGTTCCAGTTGTAAATGTTTGTCAATTGACATGATGCTGTTCACAGGCCATGGAAACCATCAAAGTGGGTTCTTTCTTCAAGAATTTTTTTTAACTGTTCTTTTGTGTGCGTTGATCAGGTAGCATCAAGCTATATTATAGCTTTTGTTGTTTGGACTTTGGAGTGCTAGTACAATGATGCCGTGTGTGCAGTGAATATAGTATTGGTGCCGGATCGCTTTCTCATGCCATTAGCGGGCACCAGGAATGAATAAGTATCCTTAGTTTACGTGTGGGTTGTGCATCCTGGAATGCAGGGAATCATATCTTTCACCACACATGGACAGGGCAGACTGACAGAGCATCTGTGATAGAGGAGGGGCCTCCGATCTGCATTTGGAGTCTGGACACCTCAGCAGGGTCCAAGATATGTTTGTTTTTGTTTAGGGGCGTACCCAGTGCCGTAGGCTCCCGCACTGCGGGGTCTGAGGAAGAAAAAATAGCCAGTAGCCTTTACCCGCATAAATATGCAGAGGCTGGGGCTTGTCTCATACATATATTTTCTCTTCAGAGTTGTACAAACTTTCTTCAGAGCCATAAGTTGGTTTGGTTGCCACACAACAGATTTGGTTTGATTGCGAGAAACGACTATACGCTCTGTTATCTGATACTAAATTCCTTTGGTATTTATAGCTTCTAAAGAGGGTATAAAATTAATTTAAGTGGTCAAATAGCAGGGTGTTGACTCACTTTCTTTTAACTTGGCATGTCCAGATTTCATACGTTTGAAACATGTTAACCTATCAGGTTACAGCTGATACTATAGATGCTTCAGTACTGGTTGCAAGCAATTGGCCAAAAGATGTGGTCCATGATAGTGTCCATGCATACAAACATATTTATTTTATAAGATAAACATATCTGCCTTAGTTTACAAGGTTCTGCTGCTACTTTCCTAGGCCAACCATGCTTTGTACGCACTCCTGAAGAACTGAAAACGCTACCCTTAAAGTGTTACGACTGAGCAGGTTATTGTGTCTTCTGAACTATATCTTTCTTTTGTTTCCACAATATATATCAGCATCCTGGGGTTCAATTCAAACCACCTTTCTGGGTTCAATTCAATCCAGCTTTATGGTGTTCCAATTCAAGTTTTCCCCCCCTAACGAACTGAATCATAGAAAGCTAGTGCTGTAGAAACAAGAGTAAGACAATACATGGAAGACAAACTAAATATAGCTCTTATGCATTCTTAGCCTGAGGACGAGCAAAATCGCATACCTGCTACGCCCTTGGCATCTGCAAGCTGAACACCATGGGCAGCAGACGCCAGGAGCAAGAAGAAGAGAAGCAGGGTGATGCCAAGGCATGGTTTCTTCATCCTCTCCATGGCTGCTGCTCTGAAGAAAACAGAGAGCAACAAACCCAGACCACGAGCTGCCACTGACGCTCTCCACCGTTGCCTTGCCTTAAAAAGCCCCCGTTGAAAGGGATATAGAATAGGTTCCTCATTCCTTTCCACGTGGTCCCTCAATTCCTGGTGCTGGTCACACCAACGACCTCACTGCCTATCCCTTTGTTAGCTTGCTTATTTATATATATAACTTTGTAAAAAGCAAGCACTAACGAATGTCGTCCTTGATTTTTAGTCGCTAACAATGTTATCAGTAGCACTTCTTGTCATGCAAAAAGACAGTGGTAGTGGGTATTCAATGGGTTTGCTGTGTGTACTATATAGCTTATTAGATTTTGTAAAAGCATCATGCACATTTCAAATGTGATATGTAGGCCCAGTTGTTTATGGATACAATAGTACAGACCAACTTGGCTTAGTGTTCTTTCTTTTTATATGGTCAAGGAAGACTGGTTTGAATCTTCTGTGAAGAGACCGGACCTATCCTATGCAAGCAGGCCAATTTCGCCGTTGCAGCATGATGTGTAGAACAGGTTAGTAGTTTGTGGCCATGCATGCCTTTATTTTTGCTCTTCTGTTCTTGTCGAGTAATTTTTTTTAGATTTACCTCTTTTTTGTGACTAAAAGGCTTACAATTCGGTAAGACTTATTATTTAGATTTACCTCGGATACTAGTATTTGGCTAATAGTGAGAGCAACAAGGGCACGCATTTACATGCTACGATACTGTCTTCTTGGCTACGGGCAGTACAACGGCAACACTCGGGGGCACTTTTTTGTGCTGCTGCTGTACTTTTAGAAACCGAACCACTTCAGGCCATTATTGACAAACACAAAAAAGTATAGGCAATCGGATACAAACTGAGATAGAATTCAAAATAAATAGAAAGCAGGGGAAACAGATGCTAGGAGGAAGATGCTAGAATTTTCGATAATTTGGATACGTGTAGTCTCCCTCTGCCCCAGAAGAATACAATTCTCACTCTACGAGAAGTTAAACAATATTAACTTTGGCCTCCATTGAAAAAAGTACTAACATTTTCCATATCAGATAAGAATTATTAGATTGATTATGAAATATTGTATATTTTTATAGTAAGCCTATTTAGAGATATAAATATTGATATTTTTCTCCATAAAATAGGTCAAACATTTAACTAACCTCCATTCTAAATTATAAGTCAATTCTGGCTTACTGGAAGTATAGCTTTTAATATATGTATCTGGACATAATGTATATCTAAGTTCATAACTACATAACATTTACTTGTTGCTGATATGAAACATCTATAGTATGTTACCACGAGAAAAACCGCTTGTTAGGCGGTTTACCTTTCTTTGTTGAACTTAATTGAGCTTGGTTGAACCTTATACTTTAATTAAATCAAATAAACTCCAATGTTCATAATAAATGCTATGTGTGATAATGGATCGAGCAGGTATGAAAAATTGACTCAGCTCAAATGAATAGTAACTACTCCCTCCGTCCCGTAGAGTTTGTCGTTCGGGAAGTGTGAATGTGAGGGAGGCATGTTTGCCGAGTCACGTTGACTTGACATGCTCATGTTTGAGCTTAGCTGGTGAGGACACGATATGAATAGTGTGACACCAGAAAACATTGCAGCAGCCATGGAGAGGACCTCACACAGGGTTAAAGCGCGAGCGAGCGAGAGAGAGAGAGAGCGCGCGAGAGAAAATATCACAGTTTCCATACTGCCAAAGGTGTCCTGGGCCGATTTTCAGTTTTTAGTGGGCCGTGGCCGTAGGCTGGTGAAACGAGCCAGGCCAGTTTTAGCTGTGCTAGCTATCTTAAATTGGATTGGGCTAATTTCCAACTCGATCTGAGCTAGTATCCAAACAGGCTTGTTCGGTTTTACCTGAAACTTGTATTTTTGGCCCAATTTCAATGCATTTTCCGCATCTTTAAATTCCAAATTTTAATTTTGCTGTCAACTAGTACATGGTGAGCGCATAGTTCCGAGGCAGGTGATGCAGGATGAGCATGCCAACACCGTATAGGAGAGAACGATTACAATTGCTTATGATAACAAGAAAATATCACCAAGATTCAAAGAACGATGTCCATCAACTGAAATCAAATAGTTTGACAGGCTGTTGGATCGAAGACGGCATCATATTCCGCCTTGCAAAATTCACCTTTGTCAATGGGAAATTGAGTACAATCGTAATCGAGATACAAACACTAGCAGTATTATACGTATAATAAACTAATCTAACAGACTAAGTTGCAAGCGTAATCGAGATACGATTATACGTAGAAAGTACCAAGGAAGCAACCAAGAAACGGCGGCTTCAATGATGAGGATGATGATGCCGGTGGCTGCCGTGAAGAACCCGGACGACACTGCTTGTGCCTGCGATGCTGCTGCCCCTGCCGAGATGAGCAAAGGGTTGCCGGAGGCTGTGGTGGCCGGCGGCGTCCCCGGCTTGTTTATCCCTTCGTCGCCGTGGTGGCCGTGGGTATGGGTGTGGTTCTTGCCGTGGCAGTCGCCGCCGTCGTTGCCGCTGTAGGTCTGCTGCGGCCTGCGGCTGTGCCCCGTCGTTAGTGCCTGCGCGCACGTCGATGCAATGCAAACTTTGGTCAGAAAAATTAAAGAAACTGGGAGCAATTTGGAGAGATTGCAGTCCAAGACGATATCTGATGACTAGAGATTGCCTTGCTGGCGCTGCAACCCGCCGTGCCATGAAATTCGCTGTCAACGTAACGTCGCCTTCTCTTATTCCTTGTGCCTCCTTTTCGCAGCACTTTTCCTTTTTCACCGCCAGCTCGTCGTCTACTCGTCGTATCAAATCCGGCCCAAGAAAGCGACCGGGAATGAAGAGAGAATACGTGAGGAGATGGAGATGCCCCCGTGCGTGTGCGTGGCTGTAGCTGGCTCCAGCATCCAATGGTCGATCGGGCCAGTGCCATCATGCTCCACAAAATCCACAACGTGCGGACCAGGACATGCACCGGCTTTCTGTCGCGATCGCAACCCGATCGAGCTAGACACCTCGGAGACGGAGATGCCCTCCGGGGGCGAAGCCACGACTCCCACGAGCCACGGGGCTTTGGTGGTAATTGCTACGTATGCCTACGTTGGAAACAAAATGTGCGACCCCTGCCCTGTGCGAAACATAAGAGAAGTCAAGTCTGTGCGAAACTAATAAACGTTTCATCTAGAAATCACTCGAGTGATTTTAGCGCTAGTGTCACTCGATTTTTCCTTGACCTCTGACTCGTAGGTCCACACACACCAGGCCACCCTCCCGGCTTTCCAGGCCTACGAGCGGACGTTCTCTCCCCGACGCTCTCTTTCTTCCTAACGCTCTTCCCTTTCCATAGCGCCGGTGAGCCCCCGGCGACCTCCTTCAGGCGAGCCCCACCCTCGCCCCGGCGAGCTCCTCCCGCCGAGTCCCGTCCACGCCCGCGCGTCCACCCGTGCACGAGCTCGCCGCCCATGGCGGATCCGCCGAGGTAGGCTAGGTGAGGACCAACGCCCGCAGGGATGCGAGCGCGGAGAGCCCCGACCGGGGCAGGTAATCGCAACCCCTCTTCTTCGCGTCGCCGACGGTGACCTCAGCAGGGAGTACGGCGCCAGCGGCCAAATCCTCGTCGACTCCAACCATTTCCTCCTGCTCCTAGCTGTAGATTACATCTTACCGTAGCATATTTTACTATTCCAATCTGGGTGTAAATCCTATGTTAAATTGGTCCTTTCTAAATGAGAATGTCTATGTTTTTCTGTTTGATTTCTCTTCTAATTTGCCTGATCTGTTAATGTCTTTTTCTCTATGTTTTTATCCTTTCATCTTCTAATTTGCCTTTCATAGAAAACATCTGATTAAATCTGTATTTTTCTCTATTTCTATTTAATCTTCTTCTAATTTGTCTTCCATAGAATAGATCTGACTATATTTGTATTTTTTTTTTTTTGCTACGGTTTTGACATCTTTTATTTTGGTTCATTAGATTTTAATCACGTGGATATGGAAATCGAGTGATGCGACAGCTGGACTCACTCGGTTTGTGTTGTATGTTAAAATCGAGTGATTTTAGGTCGTCTGTCACCCGAGTGAGTGAAAATCACCCGAGTGACAAATAGACAGACCCATAAACGACTCTAAAATCTAAGAAGGCAGCCAAGCAGGCCGACGGGCATTGGCCAATCTAATCGGCAATCTTGCGCATTTTATTTTTTTTCTATCCAATAATTTATTAACAAATAACCATTATTAATTAGTACTTAGTTAGTGTAAACTTGGAGGCCTTTTAAACTTTGGAAGCCCTGAACGGTCGCACATCTTGCACTTGCTAATCTATGGGGCTGATGCATGCTTACGTGGCAAGTTTGGCACAGCTTTGCATGGCTCAAACGATCTGGTACCCAGCTACGAAGAAAGCAGAACTGAACCGGCAAAACACCCACCAAATAAAACCTTAGATTGACATTTCGGAAAAAAAAAAACCCTCCCCCCCACACCCACACACACAAAAAAAAGTGAGGTTTTAGGATTTTTTATAGGGCAGAGTGTAAATTACTCACATACCCCTGTTTATTAAAGGTGTATGCTAACTAAAGGTTTATTTGGTTTTCACCTCCTAAACTAAAGTGGACTAAAAAAACAAGGAGAGATTGCGCGAGACAATAAGGATACTTCAAATGGAAAAAATAGATTAGAAGGTGGATGTTGTCATTTCTTTTTTGATTGGCATTAACCATCGGTGACAAGGCTCATGGTCACGGGAAAAATGGTGCCGTTGCAAACTGTAAGTCCATTAATGCAACCATTTCTAACATTTTAATCTATCCATAATATAATGCGACCAATTTTTTTGCCTAAATCTGCCGGTCTCCCTTAGTTAATTCAATACACTTACTTATGATATTGATTACTTCAACAGTCACGACTTAGCCGTGTGACTATATGGTATTCATTTCCCTCCTTTATTAACCAGTATACGAAAAATGTTTTCATAATGTAAGGCGTGATCTTTATATAAATTTAGGGTAGTTTTAGATTATTTTTAGCCAAGGTAGATTGTTTCTTAGAAAACATATATAAATATATAAATTGGCTATTGGTATTACGGTGATCACAAAATGTACAAAATTAATGGTTAGATGTTTCTCTCTTTTTTATAATTTATGTTTTATTTGGGCACTTGTACGGGAAGCCAAAGAAAGCCCAAGGAATGCTACTCTCCGCCAGTGGGCTTGCTCCGCCGAACCATCTCCCCGGTTTCGTCGCAGCAGGCTTGCTCTCTCCATCCTGGTACTTTCTGCGGTTTTGCTGCCGTAGTTCCGCGGGCGGCCCGGGCATGGCCAAAATTCGAAGCAGATGGGTGGCGGGACAACTCGTCCGCGGTCCCCTTTCCCAAATTCGCGGCCGCTGCAAGACCCTGCTGCTCCCAGCCGACCGGCCCCGCCGTCCCCGTGACTCGAGCGCGTCCGACAGCACAGCTCCAGCTCCAGTCCCCGACGCGTCAGTCACGGCGCCCATGCCCGCAGACGCAGACGAGGCCATGCCAGCCTCACATGCAGACGCACCGCCGCGTGAGGTCAGGTCCCCGCGGACCAGGCGGCTTTTCATGTGCACCACCGGCACCGGGCAGAGTTGCAGGCCAGCAGGAAGCCACGGCTCGTCGCGTCCTGCTGCCGCTTTCGGCGCCGCCCCCATGCCGTCGGCCGGTCCGGTCCCCGGTCTCGCTTGGCGGCCGCGGTTTGGTCGGTCGCCGCGTGGCAGCACCTATGCCGCCCTTCTGCCAGCCTTTGGAGTTTGGACCGAGGCCTTGAGCTCCTGTAACTAGGTGGAGCCAGAATTCATATAACATTTGGTTTGTATTTGTAAATAATTATTTAAATATTAATTAATTAGGCTTAAAATTTTCGTCTCACAAGGTATAATCAAACTGTGTAATTAATTTTTGATTTCATCTACGTTCAGTACTCTATGCATATACCGACATTTTAATATGACAGAAAATCTTCTTCTTTTTATACAGTGCCAAATTAATCGAGCCTTCTTTGTGGCAGCCAGCTAACTGCCAGTGCCACCCCCTCCCGGAAGAGGTGGCCTCTTCTCCGCTCCATTCCCCAAGAGAGCAAAAAAAGGGCAGGTGTTTCCAAACTTTCATTTCCTTCAACGTGTCAAAGAACAAAGGTTTCTATACGATCACACAAGCAGCAAACAGCGCCGCCCACCGCGGTTTTGGGCGCATGGGCGGACTTTACAACACAAGGGCGGGACAGGACACATTTTGCTAAAAAAAGAATCATCTCCTAACCATTCTGTTCTTGTTGCTAATACACAACTTGTAAATGGGAATACAATGGGCGAGACAGGACATACCCTGGAATGTGCATGACTGGGTGTATAACTTACAACTTTAATTTACTCATCAACAAACAGTAGGCACCTTTCTCCTGACCCACGGTGGCTGCAAGATCAATCCCTGCTGCTGCCTGAAAGATTCAATTCAACTCCAGTTTTCCTCGGATAAGAATGTCGAAGAACCACCAGCAGCAGGCATGGACAGTCTTCAGTTGAAAAAACTCAAAGATGTCACAGCCTCACCATGGACACGGAAGAAGAAATGCCGGGGATCATCTGTGGTTTCTATCTACAGGAAAGAATTCCAAAAAATGAGGCATAATTCGCCTGCGACAGAATTTCGAGTGACAGCCTTCTTTAGTTGCAGTCCAGACCACACTCCTCCAGAAGAGGGCCATCGCTCTTGGCGAGGAACGGGTCGATGCGGACCCACAGGAGCGAGAAGATGGAGGCCAGCAGGATGGACCACACGATCACGATCGTTGGCGTCCTGTTCTGCCTTCCCAGCAGACCCTTGAGGAACGGGTACAAATGGATGATCACCCAGAACGCAAAGAAGAGCTTCCCAAAGAGAGGGCCCCATGACTCGTTGCCGTTGTTGATCGCGTTGGAGATTCCGGCCACGACCCCAATGAAGTTCAGCAGGAGAAGCGTGGTCGGAGGGATCAACAGGGTGGTCCATTTGAACGTGTACAGCTCTGAGAACTCCTCGTCGTCCCCGGCCTTTGATGTGACGGTGAAGCTCGTGTCGATACCGGCGAGGACCTTGAGAAGGCCTTGGAACACCGCGAAGAGATGTGCAGAAGCACCTCCAATGACCCAGAACTGCTCGTTTCTCCACCAGTCATCGATGGCCACACCACTCCATCTCATTTCAAGGATGCCAGTGATGGCAATGCAGATGAAAAGTGCCATGAACCAGATACTAGCGACATTGGTGAGCTGCAATTTGAAGCAAAATTGAGGGTAAGACTCAAGAATAAAACCAGACTTTCTCTCTCTTTATTTTTAAGGATTAAGGATAATATATATTTACCTCTGGTGTGATAAATTTCCCCGTGAGCAGGCAGATGGCAGGCAAGGTACAGTAAGCCACGAGAGGAATGGATGTCCAGGGATATACGATAGAGTTGATATAAGAAAACCTTTCCAAAAATTTTAGCCCGCCACCATATCCATACCAAAGTGGACAGTGCTTGCTGAAGAAAATTTCAATAGATCCAAGAGCCCAACGAAGGACCTGGTGAAGACGATCAGAAAGATTCAGAGGTGCAGAACCTTTGAATGCAGGCCGCTTCGGGATGCAGTAAATAGACCGCCAACCATGGCAGTGCATCTTAAATCCAGTCAAGATATCCTCTGTAATTGATCCATAAATCCAGCCAATCTGCAACAAACCATGATATACTTAGTACATTATATTATATCTTTTATAGTAGATTAATCAAAAGTCTTTGAATCAGGTTATATGGTATACAGACCTCTTTTCCCCAGTCAGTCTTGTCTTCATAGCCACAGCTGATAACATGTATAGCTTCCTTTAGCAGAGAAGCTGGACTCGCACTCTTCAGGGTCCCACCATTCTCAAGAAGTGTTGATGCAACAAAAACAGAAGACTGCCCAAATTTCTTTTCTAGTTTCTGTTGATTTACAATTCCAGCCTTCTCAATATCAGCACCTGGAGAACAATATATGAAATGTTATTCACAAGTGTCAAATAGAAACAGAAATGCTTCCATCTGTTTACGCAACAGGTAGTGAAGTCAACAAGAAATGGTTAAACAGAAGAACTGTCCTGACTTTTGAAATCTAAGCATAATACACCTTTGAACTTTAACAGTGCTGTTGTAAGCTATGTTTGAAAGGTTGACAATACCTGGAGCACCTTCCTCAATTTCACCCAGAGCATATGCAGGAGAAGGGTTTTCAGCTTTCTTGAAAAATAATCTCTTCTTCTTCTCTGTCTTTGGTTTTGTAGTCTTCTTTTTATTCTTGTTCCTGCTGCAGCAGCAAGAGAGGCACCACTTGGGCCAGCAGTTGCAAGTTCTTGATGGTGGCTTCTTCGTTTTAGGGGCATCATAACCATACAGTGCCTGCCGTCTGAAAACACATCCAGTACCCACATAGATGGGTCCTTGAATACCGTCCAAACCTTTCATGTTGATCTGTATGAGACAAGTGTTAGAAACCTATGTGACATGGACAACAAAATGACGAGCTCAAGGTGTTGGGACAGGGAAGCTGAATCTTACATCAAAAAAGACGACGTTCCTGTTAGCGTATCGATCATGACGGTCAATACCATCAAACCTCTGAGGGAACTGGACAAAGCACACTTTCTTCCCCACCAAAGGATCCATCATGAAACACATAGCCTCTTTTATGGCCTTGCTATTGTTGATGTAGTGATCACAGTCCAAGTTCAATAGGTATGGAGCATTTGATAAGACAGCAGAGACACGGACCTATCAATTATGAACACAAAAGAACAAAGCATCAATCATGCACTGCTATTAGGTTACAAGAAGAATAACAAAAGACATCAAGTGCAGAGATTTTACCAGTGCATTCATGGCACCAGCCTTCTTGTGATGGTTATAACCTGGCCTCTTTTCTCTCGAGACATAGACGAGGCGAGGCAACTCATTTCCTTCCACATCAGGACCACCACTTTGGCCAAGGAATACCTGTTGACACAGAAATTTGAGCATTTTAACGTAAAGTTGAACAAACTTTCAATTCGAAGGAAGTAATGAGAAGTAGGACAACGGCAACGATAAACTGTACTAGCATGTATTATAACACCAAGGACTATAAACACCTACCTGAATCATTCCAGGATGATCGCGTACGTTGTTTCCAGGCCAGGGGCTTCCATCCTGCATTGTCCATCCTTCCTCAGGAACCTTTTGGGCTTTTGCAACCAAGGCGTTGATCCTTACCTTGAATTCCTCGTATTCTCTCTGAATGAAAAACAAAGCCATGCAACGTAACTAGCCTGTTCATACAAGTTAGGAAACTTCACAGAAAAGCATAACACAGGATAAACATTGTACCTTCATCGCCCTCCTCTCCCTAACAAATGAAGCGGCAACCTTGTCTTTCAGGTAGTCTATCTTCTGTTGGAAGTACCATTCAGGAGCACGGGGCTCAAGATTAAACTTTTTGCAGAAAGGAACCCATTTCTTTGCGAATTCAGATGTTTCCGACAATGCTTCAAATGTAAGCATTGCAGCACCATCATCAGAAACATAGCAGGAGACCTTCTCAACAGGATAATCCACGGAAAGGATGGAAAGGACAGTGTTTGCTGTGACCAAGGGAGGTTCCTTTGAGGGATCAACCGTACTGACAAAGAAGTCAATCGGAGCAAGCTGAGAGGGTTGACCTTCCTTGTCAAACCTGGTGAGACAAGCAATGAACTTCTTAGCTTTGTAATTTTAGAAAGAATACAGGGCAAGCATTTATTCCGATCATTATGCAATGATGAAACTAACCTTAGTGACAAACGGTCCAGGTAAGTCTCTCTCTCAATTGGAAGCCACTTTGGGAACTGATCAAGAATCCAGGACATGGCAAACCAGATTTCACAGATAACAGATATGAGCCATAATGCAAACGCATCGTTCACCGGATGCATCACACGGTAGTGGAAGAAGAAACCCAAAACCACCAACCGGATGACAATAATCATCCTGTAGGGATTGATTTTGCTTGATGATATTGGGACTTTTCGGGACAATGGCTGTCGAGCTTCATCCATTCTGCTCAAGAAATTTACAGAACATTTCAGAAGCACACACTAGTAATACTCTTTTTTTTTTTTTAGAAAAGGATACTAGTAATACTCTATGAAAAGGAAGGGAAACGTTGTTGTTACCAAATACTGGAACTACATTGCAGATGACTTAGAAGATGAAGATATGTTGTTAAAATGCAATGCAAAATTATCTACAGCACTATGTAGGTTTCTATGAATATACAGGAAACAACCATAGTGAAAAAACGTAGATGAAATGAAGCAACAAATACACCAGACACAAAAATCTGCATAGGTGATTTATCATCTTAGTCTACAAATTCAGAATTGCATAAACAGTTGAGCTTGTGTTCTGGATTCTCTCCAACTCATAGTCGCGCGGCATCTAGAAATTGGATGTCACTTTTATGTGTGCCTAGCTGGAGATTAGCAGTTTAATAAAAGTGTACAATCGCACTCTCGTGGTGCATTAGATATCTAGTGCAAGCAGCTGGCATCAGCTAACTTGAGTAATAATAAGCACCGACGGCACTCAGCAGCACCCAAAGGAGCAGGTAGTGGTAGTAGGAACAAGTAATAGTCAACGCAAGTAGCACATACAGTGGCAGATCTGCATCGTCGCCGTCCCAATCCCCGCCTCCCTCGCTCCTGACATGCTGCAGGCGCTCCTGCTTCTGCTTCTGCTTCCAGCCCTCCATCCTCTCCTTCCAGGCCACGCTGCCGTAGCCGTAGGCGGCCAGATCCTTGGACGGGTCCATGGATCTGGGTTGCACTGCCATCAGCACACGATTTAGGCATTATTATGGCAGCCACATTGGCAGATTCCATCACCAAATTATGAATCACGCACGCACCTGGCAGGTTGGGATCTGCGAAGGGGAGCGGGTGGATCCTCTTGCCACCGCCGCCGCCGCCGGCGCCCATGTAGGAAGGCACGAGCGCGTGCTGCTCCGGCGGGATGTCGTCGACCTAGAGCACAAAGCGAGCATGTCAGTCACGAACGAGTCCAATCAATCTCAACCGAGAGCAAGCAAGCAAGCAATGCAAGCAGAGGAAGAGGAATGAGGAGCAGGGGAGGATGTGTACCATCTGGCCGTTGGTGAGGAGCGGCACATTGGGAACAGGGCCGCCGAACCCAGGGTGCAGCGCGTCCCCTCCGCGTCCGTAGCTCATCTGCGCCCTGAGCATGGACTCGGCAACATACTGCGCGTCATCCTCGTGCCCGGCGCCGTCGCGGTCCTGAAGCCCGAACTCGCCCTCCAGGTCGTCGACGCCGTCCTCCTCCTCGTCGCCCGCCACCCGCGGGCACCCCTTGAGGCGCTTGTACCGCGTCCGGCACTGCGGGCACGCCTGCGACCCTTCCCGCCGCTCGTACTCGTAGCACGCGCGGCACACGGGGAAGGCGCACTCGTTGCACGCCACGAACGGCTCCCCGTCGAACCCCACCCCTACCTCGTCCCCGCATATCTGGCACGGCGCCTCCGCCGTCCGCCGCGCGGCGCCTGCGGCGCCGGGGCCGCCTGCGAAGCCGCCGGATGACTCGCGGCGGATCACCACCAGCTCGTTCCGGTTGTGCGAGCCCGCCACCAGCCCCGCGCTCGCCTCCATCTCTGGATCTCGCTCGCGCACGGACGGACGGCGGCACGGCGAAATGCAGGTAGTTCTCCTTCGCCCCCTCTTGTTCCTTGCGGCGGCAGGCAGCAAGGGAGGGAGGTGGTGGTGCGCGCGGCGCCGCTCTGGGCCGCGCTGCGCTGCTGCTGGGGTGCTCTGGTATGAGCTGTGGGAAGGGTGGGTGGTGTGGTGGTATAATATAATAATAGTAATAATAATAATAATAATAATAATAATAATAATAATAATAATAATA